>JBBPDH010000130.1:20437531-20451214 GCA_037974565.1 Clupeocharax schoutedeni
TGCCTGAAGTTCAGGAAGTAGTGCAGCTGTGCATAAAGCCAATTGTAGTTTATAAGTGGTTGACAAGTGGTGATTAGTTTTCTTGTCACCTGTCTGGATACTGGATACTGGAGGGATACTGGAGCTTGGTTGGGGTGGTGGGACTGCTTGTGGTGGCAGCGAAAAATTTCCCTTATTTTCAAATCCAAAACTTGACAGGTATGTACATGATCAGGTAAAAACATAATTTTATTAGTGGCTCCAATAGCAATGTATCTTACCATCACTTGTGATGGTCTTAGCTTGAAGGATATCTGCCTTCTCCAGCGTGAGCTCATCATGCTCCTGGGCCTGGTAGCTCTTAATGCACTGAACCTGAGATAGATCTGCACGAATGTTGCCATGTTAAAAGTTGATGTCTTTTTCTCTCTCCATTTCACACACACTAATTTGAAAATACAGGTACAATACAGTGGTCTCACCCTCATTCTCAATGGCCTGCTCAATGGTTGTCTTTGGGTCAGGAGGAAACATGGCTGTGATCCACCTTTGTTTGCCACTCCTATACAGAAAGGACAGGTTTCAGAGAAAAAGCATCTAGTATCTAGTATCAGTTAAGTTAACCCTTTACTGCATGCTCCTGCCATATGGAAATTACTTTTTCATTGTTTTTTTCAAAAGAGGGAGGCTTCATGTAAAATTGGAATACTTTTTCTGATCAGTAATACCTGTCCTCACCATTCTGTAAACATTTCACACACTGAACATATGGGCAGGTCTAGCTCTCAAAGGTGTATCTGATTTACTATGCATGCACAATAGCTAAAGCTAAAATCGGCAGTTTTTTCTCAAACTAGTTAAGGTGCAGTAAATTTCACAAAAAATGCTAAACTACAACTAATGCAAATGCGTTACCCAAGATCTTTTAATTGTCCTGAATAACAGCAATAAAGACTTTCATGTGTTGTGTAAATCACATGCTTTAAAGGGCTAAGAGAGAAATTAAATACTGGAACTTCAAATGCTCTTATCACTAAGCTGTTTTCAGTAACAGTTTGATTCACCTATTAATTTACTCTTTAATATGTTCCAGTGTTAATTAATCTGTCAACAGGGTCTATGGATTTGAACAAAAGGGAATCATTGCAACACAATAAGCACAGCATGTATTTAAAAACCCTCTACAGTTTTTAGCTCCCAGTACTCATGAGCCCCGTGAAAGCTTGTCTGTGAATTTGATAGAACATAGGTCTCACTCGGTCTGTGACTTGAGCAGGATCTGGTGTTTGAGCTGCTGCCCTTCGCACAGCTGCAGATGGAAGATGAAGCCTGAGATGCCCTGAAGCTTCTGACTCAGGTCCTTCACCTTCAGCTCTCCGATCTTTGCATGCACAAACACCATGAACTTCCATGTGCTACAGTGGAGGCAGAAACAACAGTACTTTGTAACCAAGTTGATTTATATGCTATGCTCTGTTATCATGGCTGCTGTCAAGTCCCAAACCGTGTAAGCTGGTTTGCAATTAGCGCCTAATGCCTTTGACTAACCCTCCAGCAGTGTGAGGGGGAAAAAATCACCACCACAGGTTCAGACAGAACCAGATGTAAATCACCCTTCTCCTTCAGTAACTTTCCCATGCTCTCCCCTGCACCCTTGTTTTCATCAAACACTCACTCTTTTCTCCGGGATAGCAGGAGGCAGTCATTAAATAGGTGCAGATACACAGGCCGGGTTGGCAGTTTGAACTTTGATCCAGATATGCTCATGGTTTGTGTGTCCACCTCTAACAGCTCACCATGTTTCACCAGCCAGCGCGACTGGGAGATGAGAGGGAAAATCTAGACAAGCAGGAAATACAGTGTGAATATATGGCAGATTTCTCCTTAAATTACTATAAATAAACGATTTTAAATAAATAATATTTCCGCAGTACCTTGCCCTCAAAGTGTATTTTCTTGTTGAGATGAATTAGTTCCTCCATCCTCTTCATGGACTGTACACTGGAGTTACATTCTCGTATAATCTGTTCCAGCACATGTGTTGAGGTTATGCACTGAAAATGCTCAAATATGTATAAATCTATTGATCTCTATGTATCCTTTACTAATATGGCCTTTTCAAAAGGAATTGAGGCTTATATTGTTAAAAAAATAATAAAGGGCTGTGGATTTAAACAAAATGTTCACCTTTTTCAACTCATTAAAAGCTTTGGTTGCAGTATCCTCATCACGTGAGCCGGGTGTTGTTCTCTTCAAGATGTTCTGCAAAGATTTTGTAGACATTTTGTAGTATTTGATCATTTTTCTGCATATTCTTTTTCGCATCTCTACTCTGACCAGTTGTAGTTAAGTATGTCTAGCTTTACTCTACAGTTCCCTTGGGAGAATTTCATACAGCAGGTATTTATAGTTCTTCAGGGCCCATAAGCCAAAATTCAGGCATGTGATATAGAAGAAGAGCAAAGGGATGATTCTACTGAAAGCACAACATTTTAAAGTGTAAAGAACCTGTTCCATAAGTATAAAGTGTGTAAAGTAAGTGTAAAGTGTCAATTTTTCCAGACATGTGCACTGCATTTAACCCATTCAGCTGGTAACCAAGAAGCAGCACCTGGGATCCTCGCTCAAGGGTACCTCAGTGGTGCCATAAGCAGTCCTGGGATTTGAACCCATGACCTTCTGATCACAAGGGCAACTATCCACCAGGACACCACTTGCCCCAGAGAGCCCTTGCACTGTTGTAGAACCTTCACATTATGTAAAGGTTCTTTACACGTTACATCTCATTTTCAAGTGCTTTTAAAGTGCTTCTTCAATGGCATCGCTTCTTGAATCATTTAGTGGTGGGAGATGATGCGTTGCTGCCTACCTCCACCAGCATTTTGAGACGTGTGATCCTTTGAAAAGGCAGGATGAGGAATGATGTAAGAGGGAGACGCTGGCATATGGGGTCCTCCTCCAGACGGGCCAGGATTCCAGGGAAGCGAGGATTCTCCTGTCTGAACAAGAAAAAAGATGGAACCGTTGGTCGTTCCATTTGTAGACACCAGTGATGCTGCCCTAGCACAGAATGGCTCCCAGATAAAGCGTCCCTCTTCTGACCAATGACACTGTGCATAAAGATTAAAAACAAAAACTACACACAGAGTAAGAGTGCTCACAGGAGCCGCTGGTAGGTCTGCTCCTGGTAAGCCTGGTTGGTAACATAAGGAAGGTAGACCCTCCGCAGGGCTGGACAGTGTTCCAGGACAATGTCACACACATCAAAGCGCAGGATGTCTGCCTCTAACCGGTGCTCCAGATCCTGTAGGAACCTTAAGAAAGGAAGAGAAGGCAACGTGTGGTGCAATGTGACAAAAGGAAGAGGTGTAGAAAGAGACAGAAATGTACATTAAGATAAAAAAAATAGAATTATTAATTTTTTCTTCATACTTCTCACTGACATCCTTGACGTCTGGCAATTTGGAGAAAAGCCACTGCCTCTCCTGGGCCCCCAGGCACTCAGTCAACTCTTGCGACATCATAAAGTGGTCAACGGCAATGGTTAAGCTGCGGATGTACGAAGCCTCCGATGTCACCAACTCAAATTTGGCCTAAACGGGGCAATATGATTTAGCACAGATGAAAATGAGATTAATGTCTTGCTTTCCCAATAAATAAAACAGTAACATACGCTAACCATCAAAAGTTTGAGGTACCTGCAAAGCATTAAGATCCAACCTGCAAGGGATTAACATTAAACAGTGGTTTACCAATACTTTGGACATATTTTCCAAAATCTGCTTCTTGGTTCTCGAGGACTAATTCTTCATCCATTTGATATTTTCTATTACAAACATTTGGTAAAAATTAATATTGAAAACAACTGAAAAGTTTGAATGCCCATGACAAAGCAGATAGCAAATCAGCTAAAATGGGGGCTAGAATTATTCCCAAGGCACTGCTGTCAAATATTGTCTCAAAATAATCAGTTGTCACAAAAATACAACTCAAAATACAGTTGTCACTTGTATTAAAAACAATTTTAACATTTTTGATGGCCAGTGTATATGACATGAGACAAAGCCGAGTAAAGAACTAACATCACCTCCTGAAGTTTGCGTTCCTCATTAGTGAAGTTGTCCAGCTCTCCACTGCTCCGCACATCAGGAATATCCTGCCAGAGGGAGAAGGCTGAGCCCCGTGAGGAGCGGAAGGAGCTGGAGGGAGAGAGGTTGCTGGGTGAGGTGTAGTCTCCACTCCTGTCCTCATCAGTTCCAGGCTCAGCCCCCTGTTGTCTCTGGATCTCTCTGTTAATGGCCACATCACTGTACTCCTGATACAAGACCACTGACAATCAGAGAGAAAAATAATTAAGGATATGCACACATATAAGTATCAGGAACATCGGCTGGCAAGTTATACTTACAACTGGGTAGAAAACGTGACAAACGTTTGGAACTTCTAGGAGGAGCGTCTCCATCTTCATCAATGGAATCTTTCCTCATACTGTGGAGAGAGAAAAACAGCATTTAAAATAATTAAACGATAAGTAGTATTATGGTTCTAAAGTGCTGTTTGGAGTGTTATTTGCAGTCAACAGAGGGATATGATCACCTGAGCTTGGAGCTCTTTCTGTGCAATGGCAAGTTATTGTCAGCAGAGGGCAGCGATGGTGCAACACCAACTGGGCTGTATGGCACACTGTCACTTGACCCCCCCGAAAGGCGCTGTCTGGTGTTGGGTTTGTCTACAAACAGATAAGTGGGGCGAGAAGCGTAAGCCCAAAAATGTAACGCATACGTGTGAGAATGACAAGCATGGAAACAGACAAGTAAAAAGTGAGTTTCCCAAGCCAGTCCCCGAGGACTCACACACAGCCCACAATTTTAGTCCTGCCAAGTTTCCAACACACGAACAAAATCATTAAGAACTGGAAACCATGTACGGCAAAACTGTGGACCATCTGGGGCAAAGTTGGCAAAGGCTGTATTAAAGAAGTAGGTCAAGATCTTCTGTAAGGTAGGGCCAACTCAGTTCTGGTCCTGAAGATCCACCATTCTGCAGAGCTTAGCTTCTCATCCAACAAACTTAATCTAGCCATTCAAAACCTTGTCTGAGAAGGAAATGTCTGATGAATGGATCTAAACTCTCCAAAGTGATAGATCTTCAGGATCAGAGTTGTCCATCTCCACATAAGGTCAGAGATGTCTACGCTTAAGCAGTGGTGCAGGTGAAGAACTCACATTCGGCAGTGATGTTCCCAGATGGCTGGCGATCTCGGGAGGCCACACGGGCAGACAGTGACTTTCCCAGCCTGAGTGTGAAAGAGTTCTTCCTCTGTGAGAGCTGCAGGCGGGAGATGAGCTCGGAGGCGGAAAAGCGCCGGCGCTCATGGTCTGCTGAGCGGGACCGGGGTAGGGGGTGGGCCAGGGACAGAGAGGTCCCATCTAGGACTGAGCCCTCTGGGACCACTCTATCCACTGGGTACACCTCCTCTTTCCCTCCTTCACTTGTGCTCTCCTCCATCCCCATGTCCCCCTGAGGGCATTGAGAGGATGGCAGCGGAGGCATAGGGATGGACGTGAGTGCAAGCTCCTCATCTAAATCTAACAGTGGGCTAGAGCTCTGAGAAGTAGGGATGGTGGAGCCTACCATGCCCAGTTCTTCTTCTACAAATGACTCGAAGGATCCAGGGAACAGGTAGTCACAGTCCAGTACCGGGCTGCTCAAGGACTCATCACTCAGACTGTCAGGTGAGTACACCCTCATTTTGCGGCCTACAAAAGAGTAAACATGACATTTTAGATGCTAGGCTCTATCAGATCTAGGAAACAAACATTTGCTGGGCAACGTTACTCAAAAACTGTAGTATTTTTAAATATTTTGCAATTTTAATTGTGGGTTAAAATCTATGCTGATAAATAGGAATGTGGTGCAAAGCAGTTTAGTGGCAGTAGCACTTACGTATAGATTTTTCTTTTGAAGCCCCATGTGATGTTCGTCTCTGTAAAGGAAGGACATCGGGGCTCTGGAGCTCGGAGTCTAGTGGAGAGTAGGGTGAGCAAGGCTCCTGAGAGTCCACAAACATGGGAGAAAGGGGAAGGAACAAATCTCTGGGACTGAAACCCTGAGACAAATGCTTCTCAGAGTCTGTCTTAAGTGAGTCTATGCAAGGTTCTCTGGTATTATTCTGAAATTCCTCCACATCCTGGTGGCTTTCATGATCCAGATTCAGATTTGTGTTCAGATCTATGTCTGCATCCGCGATTCCGTTCTGGCAGCATTCTGTCAAAGGTCTGTTTTGAGGAGGAATTGGGGAATGGAGTGGGGAACTGTGCCCATCCCGAGAAGATGAGGAGCAAAAGCCATTTGTACTAGTCTGCTGAAGGTCAATGAAGGCCAGCGTCTCCTGCTGGCACACGGCAATGTGTTGGCGCAGAAGAGGCCTGTTCTCTCTGGAGTTGCTCAGAGCAACCTGGGCCTCGGGCGAGCCAGGGATCCACATGGCAGAGCTCTCCCCTCGGCAACGGAAGGCGTGGAGGTGGGGCTGGAAGTCAGGGAGAGGGGATAATCCATAGCCAGGGAGCATGGCTCAGCCAGCACATGGGAGCTGAGGGAAATTTAGAGAAGAGAAGGTGTATCACGTGATGAACATTGTGATAAAAACCCATATTATGAATGGATTTTTTAAAATATGCAACATTATACAAAATAACACTTTAAATAAAGCATCCTATTGAACTATATTGAACCAGGCATCCTGGTAAGTATCCAGCTTAGTCTATGGAGAGAGCAAAGCTTTTAATATGCTTTTTAATTAAATTTGATGACATTTTACTTTGATCTATTTCCGGATAGCTTTTCCAAATACAGAACAAAGCACTTATGTTAGTCAATAACATAAGGGGCAGTTGGTAGCCTAGTGGTTAGGGCATTTGCCCTGCAATCAGAAAGTCCGGGTTCGATTCCCGAGACCGCTAGGCACAGCTGAGGTACCCTAAGCAAGGTACCGTCCCCGCGCACTGCTCCCCGGGCGCCATGTTCGTAGCTGCCCCATGCTTCACTTGGTAAATGGGTTAAATGCAGAGGTTGAATTTCGTGCTGTTCACACTGTGTGCAGTGGTGTGTTCACGTATAACAAATGATCACATCAATCTGGATATTATACCTTCAGGGCCCCAGGTGCTAAATACAAAATGGAGTCAGGGTTTACTGGCCCACACAGCATGCATACCAAAACATCATAAGTACAAGTAAAAAGAATGTGCAGTGCAATACTAAATTGCAATACAAGAAGTACAAAAGACATACAGTTCTATACAGTGTCTGTATGTCAGAGTAGGCTCAGGCACAGCAAAGCCAGTCTCATCCCAGTGTCAGTGCACTTCTTTGTGTTGCTGGGTAAATGTAGCAGTCAGCTGCTCTCCTCCCCCCTGTGTCTGGCTGGGTTCTGTCGAAGCCTCTGCACAGTGCCTTCCTGCTTTAATTAAAGAGTGCGGCTCTTCTGCTCCTGTCTCTGTACTTATAAACCTCCCCGCCTCTGTCCGCAGCTGCCGCATTCGCCCCAGACATCACCGCTGCTGCAGGACCACTGCAGCACCAGTTCACAGCCAAGAGACATCACCCACAACTCGAGGACAAACTGAGGCTTCTCATCTGTACAGAGGGTCCACGCCTTTTGAAGGGCATGTCAAAATGGTCTTGTTTGTGCTTGTCCACTCCTTGCACTTATCTGTGTCCCACATCTGAAAAACACCCTTCGGTTTGGACAAAAACAACAAAAAAAAAATGGGTCAGTGAAGAATCAAGGCTTATTAGTCTCCTGTGTCCTTATCCCAGAGAGAGGTATGCAGTAGACCGAAACCATGACATCTTCTGGGCTTTTAAGTAGCTATGCTTCAGGTCAGTGTCAGTTCCACTGACCCAAATCTAATTCACTATTGACCCACAAAACATGTTCTCTAAAAACCTGGAGACGGCAAATATGTATCTAGGTCAATCAAGGTCATTTGGAATTTTTTGACCCTGATACGTCTATGACAGTGGACCAGTCTCATTCCTACACACACACACCCACACACACACACACCCACACACACACAAAGACCAGCTGCTGGGTCTGTGGCCGCAAAACAACAACATGTAAATCTCTACCCTCAAACAAATGACTCCTTCCATTGTCTTACACAAAGAGACTAGAAGCATATTTTCTCTATCTTGTTTCTCTCTGTATTGCTTTTTTTGTTCTGGTGCATAGGCATATTTAGAAGCAATGACAGAACACAATTCAGACTACTTGCTTTATACACACATGCACCTCCAATTAAACACCCACTTCAATTCAACCACTACAGCACACACCCAGTATAGACACACATGCATACACACAAACCACAAACACACACACACACATACACACACACACACACACACATATTGCACAAATGGTTACCTGTTCCCTACTACAAACAAAGGATCCCTTTATCCTCGCAGATGGAAAGGGCTGTTAGGTGCACAGGAGATTTGAGAGGGTGTGGGAACGGACTGGGATTCTTCACACACACACACACACACACACACACACACACACACGCGCGAAATTAAAGTACAATTCAAAATGAGCAGAGTTTTGATCTGCAGACTGTAAGCTGATGGAGTTGGTACGAGGCCCGTCACAATAATGAAATTCTAACTGAAGACAAAGGACCAAATATATATAAAATTGTGATTCATAATTTAACCATTTTGTTGGTTTTATGCAGGCAATTATGCACAAGCCTTAAATATCTTGAGTTTTAGCTATGTGTGAAAAATGTCTACACTTATGTAGAATCATATGTAATCAGTCAAAACTCAAGTAAAAATGTGGGTAAAAATTAACATACAAACCATTACTTGGTACAAAATGAAATGGCACTGAATTACACCTTGTTTCCTAACCCAACAACCCAGCCCTCTAGTATCATGTGTAAAATGATCATGGCAAAGATTGCCAATTGTGTCAAATAATAGTGATAAATAATGCTCAAAAAATGCAATCAAGCAATTATGATAAAACTGTGACAGGCCTAGTTTGAAAAGATGCAATGGTGCTTCATGTGTCTTGGGGGGGTGCACTTGCTAGCCTTCTCTATCCATTTTGCATGATCTTTTTTATGGTTGTCCATAGCCATCCCAGCAAAAGGGATTCCATTACATACAACATTACAGCCCATTAGCTTGCACCCTTTCCATAGAATCAGTTTAATTTTTTCTTTTACAGTTTGCAATAAAAAAAACCCAACATATAATTTGCCTCTCTCTGAAGGTGTTATTTACGTTGTTTCTTACGTTGCCGCTTATGTTTTCCCTGTAATTTCACTAGGCCCCTTTAAGTCAGAGTGTCTGCATGGTAAATGAATAGAGACCTGGCAGGCCTTTTATGGTGGCTGTGATTAAAGAAGAGAATTCTTTTCTCATACATGATGCAAATGAACAATGCAGATGTTAAAAACTCCTAGCTATGAGATACAATCAGTTTCTCTAATTTTTTTAGTGAAATAAACTCTGTCTGCTCACAGCCATTTTGGAGCTTAAGACTATTAATTGCCCAAAACAGCATCTGGGCGTTGTGAGATTGTGTGGAGATGTAAATGTAGATGTAAAGATTTAACAGATCGCGTCTCAGTTATCTAAAGCATTTACTTGTACACATAAGACTGCAGTCTTAATGCCAGGTATGGTAACATGACCAATATTGTGGGAAAGCGAGTGAACAACATTCTGTTCAGAAGCTAGAAAAGACATGTAAACCTCCACTTCCAGGACTTTAATCCTTATGAAAAACTCCAAACTTCCTGCCTACTATGTTGCCCCATTTCTGGGATTTTCCCTCATCTTGAGTGTGCGTTTGAGTCTGGCAGTGTGGTGACACAGACTTCTGTGTGTGTGCTACATTGTACTCTGCCAGACTCACAAGACCATCCTAATTGACCTGAGACGAAGAAGCAGGGCCTGGTGCCCATCAAAGTGGAGGCCATCAACTCCATTACACTGCTCAGCAATGACAAGGGGTAAAGACTGTAATAGCGTCTTCAAAAATGATTATCAACACATTTTAAAGGCTTGAAATCCTCTTTCAGCATGTGTGAATACCTAAAGCCTGATGCTGAATGCCTTAGAAATGTTCAGCAGCTTAAATTTAAACAGCAGCTCTGTTGTGGGTTGTCCCAACGTGTCTAATGTATTGTTAATTATAGGTAATGGATCTCACACAGGTGGAAGAATTCCAAACGTGAAACCACCCTTATCTATAATAAGAGCGGAGGAATTGATCTGAATCGTGGCAGGTAAGGATTTAACCTGAGGCGGGGTTGGGAGCAGATGGGAGTAAAGCGCGCCATGTTTACATTTGGAGGGGGTCATAATCTCCCTCTGTGCCTGAGGCCTTCCTCCTTTTACTCAAACATGACAGCCAGAGAATTGCCAGCTTAAAGCACCACCCCCCTCACACCCCATTAGAAGGTGAGATGAGGGGGAGAGAGCAATAGAGAGAGGCAGTCAAGGATATATAGTGTACACTCTAAATATGCCAAATATGCTCCAATTTTTTTTTTTTAACTCCATACATTACCCATTAATGTACAGGTAAACCCATATCTGTACTGTACAGTTTACACTGTCTCCCACAGTGCTAGAATGTAAAACACAGATGTGACCCCTGTATAGACCCCTGTAACTCACACAAGCTTGGTATAAGCAGAGTAAATACCGTAATAAATTAACTCCTTAACTTAATTTATGGTAATAAAAATACAGAGCTTTAAGAAGAATAAAACAAAAAACAGGAGAAGACACACATGGGAAACTGTTCTGATGCAGGAATGCTGGACTGCAGCTGCCAGAGATGCTTCACAGGATAGCAGCCAATCAGCAGCAAGGTGAAATTGGCTACTTTCAAACCTCCCACCTCAGCGGTATTTCACCATCCCAATGGTACCACATTTTGTACTTATATTTTATATGGAAGTGTAGCTGAATTCATGTTGTATATATAAAAAGAGAGAAAGAGAGAGAGATGCATACATATTTAAAAAGAAAGAAACGATGGGGGCAGTTTCTGAACTAGTTACCTCTCCTTAAGGCAAACCTGGTCATTCTACTGACCGGTCGAACATGTAAACATTAACACATCTGCTTCACCTACTTCCTTCCTGTCCTAGGCACTCCCTGTCAAACAGACAGTGGCTGTGTACACAGTTCAGCACAGTTTGGAAGCAAAACACTCCTGATAAGTGGAACATAAACAACTGAGTGAGAGTGAAACTGATTTAAAGCAGGAAGGAGCAATGAAGTAGAGCCAGAGTCAAAGAAGGCTACCTGTATGGAAACAGTGATAATTCACTTACAAGTAAAAATCTCAACAAAGAATATTTCCAAGAGCTGTTTATTAAATAAAACTATTGCAGTAACTTCTTTGAGAAAATCAGATTATAGAAAGAAACCTCGCTGTATAAGATTTCACCAGGTTTATTTGCTACTAAGCTTATCTTGACTGTTAAAACAGGCTTGCAGTATCTTATCATGACAAAACTTTATGCAAAGGGGGCATTTGGCTGATGCTCTTATCCAGAGCGGCTTACAATCATTAGTTACAGGGATAGTCCCCTGGAGCAACCGAGTGTCAAGTGTCTTGCTCAAGGACACAATGGTAGAAAAGTGGGGTTCGAACTTGCAACTTGTGGTCATTGGGTTCACAGACAAGTGTTTTACCCACTAGGGTACTACTATCCTATACAGGGCTCTCAAGTCTCACGCAATGAGCGTGAGACACACGCATCTGGATGTCTTCACACGCTCAGCCCATCCAAACCCTCACTCACGTCTAGCTTCTCTGCTGTCTGCTCCCCAACTGAACTGTTTGCCCCGTTAGCTCCTCCCCAAACACTCTTCCCGCCAAACTGCCCCTTTTCAAACACCGAAAAGGCTCATGGGAGCCAGTCCCACAGCCAGCTCGTCACATTATGTAAATATGCTGCCAAAACACTTTAATTTTATTTTAAACATTGCTTATTACCCTGAAAGAAAATGTAAAGGTAAACCCATTGCACAGTAGAGTTTACACTCAACTCCCACAGTGCTAGTGTGTACTGTGGTTTTCTTTGATATAAGCAGGTAAATACAGAAATAAATTTATCTAATTTACAGTAATAAAAATACAGGGCTTTAAGGAGAACAAAACGAAAAACATGGGAACGCTCCACGGAGGAATTTCTGGAATCCAGCTGTGTCAAAGGGCAGCAGCCAAACACCAGCAAGGAGAAATAAGTAACGTTCTCGGATTGGCAACTTTCAAATCTCCCTCCTCTGAGTACAGCGGTATTTTGCCATAACGAGATGTGCTCTCTCTTTGTTCTCGACAGTACCAAACATGTATAGTTATATTTTATATGGAAATATAGCTGAATTTCTAGTCTTAGCCATGGTAGCTAGCGGATGTCGTTTCAGTTGTTGTGCACAACACCGGTACTGTTTGTGTAGTCTTGAGTGAAGCATCTCCACACATGTGGTGTGTGTGTGTGTCTCCTCTGCTGCATGTCTCTCATTTTGTTGTGGTCTAGTGTTTAAATTCCCCTTGTACTAACGGTACCGGACTTTTTATATAATGCCTATAATAATTGGTTAAACCAAAGAACGAGTGTAAGCGTAAGCCAATCGGATGCAGAGAACACAATCGTACATCGTGTACACAAGCGCGCACACAGAGAGAGGAAAAAACACTAGTCGACTTCTCTCAGTTATCTTTATGGGACAGATTCATGCCACATTACTTCCCGTCCCTTTAAGTGGGGGCAGGATTGTAGGATTGTTTCACCTTCAGCTCCGAGATCTCTCTGTTTTAGTTGCACTCCTCAGGGGTGTGAGCAGGACACCTGCAGAGGAGCGCTCTGCCACTACACGCACAAACAGTGGGCCCGCCGCCATGTTTCAGATCATCTTTGTATCTGACAAGGCAAAACAGGCAAACCGCACTTCTGCCTTCGCCAAAGTCTGCTTGAGATTTCGGAGCAGAGTGCAGTCTCTGAAGAAGATCTGCCGTATAGCCAGCCTCATCCACATAATAGGAATTACTACAGGAGAGCTTTCTGCTTGCTGCGTTTCTTGTTCAAAGCACAACCAAATATCCACTAATGGCATTATTGGCATTCACACGGACAGCGGCAGACTTCACATCCTCTCACTGACGCTCGCTGGATTCACGCAGCACAATCACAGCTTTGATCTGAACGTGAAGTTGTGCCACAGTGAGACGATGACCTACTTTTGACAATCTGCTGATGTGTCTGCTGTGTTCGTTCACACTCGGCTTCCTGTTTTCTAGTAGTCTCCGACTACTCTGGTGGTAAACCAAGACAGCATTTTCCACACCCTCCCATCACCACAGTTTATGATCCAGGCAGGTAAAGACACGCCACGCAGGGCTATTTGTTTTGAAATGTGATCGGTTAGCAGAACACCTTGAGATTGACCATCCCTCAGGCCGTTCTGAGTATTCGGCCGAGTCAGTGGAAACAGAGAAGGCTGTGTGCGAAATCATTTGGAGATAATAACCTGTCAGAGTGCCAGTGTGCACCGGGCATGAAATGTTAATTAATGAAATTAACCTAAAGTAATTTATCCTTCCAACAGTTATTCAGAGACTGACCTTCAACAAGTCCTGTTGCACATAACAGTTAGAAATAT
>JBBPDH010000130.1:20451314-20470152 GCA_037974565.1 Clupeocharax schoutedeni
AAAGTAATTTATCCTTCCAACAGTTATTCAGAGACTGACCTTCAACAAGTCCTGTTGCACATAACAGTTAGAAATATAGAAAAAGCATAGGAGTAGCTGTGCTTTCAGCTCCAGCTCTAACATTATATTTACATTTTTAACATTATATGAAAGATACAATGAAAAGTGAACTCTTCCAAAACACCCAGCCTTAAAACTCATCCCCAAAAATAAAAAGTATAGGCTTGGTTTACAGGTAAATAGGATTGATTGATCCACAATCCTGGATTTTTAGCATGGAAGACCACCTCCACATTAAACAGATACAGGACAAAATCATGGAGGGCATTTCAGAACACAACTAGGAAAGTTTGTTCATGATTAAATGCTTAATTTTTATTGTCAAATTATGGAGATCATCACAAGCGCACAAAGTAGCCCAGGGAAATAATTCATTTGGTAACAAGTAATTTTTCTGAAGTCCTAATGTTAACAGTGTGGCAAATCAAATTAAGTTCCCAACCTAAAGAGACTAACTGTAGCATGATAGCACCATTTACAGTGGTAACACGGACTTTATCTGGCCTATAACAGCAATGGGAATGAATTATATATACTCTTTATATACACCTGAAACTCATCATATTGCTACAAAAGTAATCTGGATGTAGTCTGGCAAAGTGCATTTTGCAAAAATTCTAATGGAAATGCATGTTTTTTTAACGCTCTTTAGAACCAGGCATGATTGTAATCCATTTTTGATCTTTAACTTCTCATGTTTCAGCTCAGACTGGCGTGCGTGGCATTTCTGATGGCTCACTATATAATGCTAACTTTGCTGAGGTAGCAGCGTGTGCTCTATGCAGAGTCAGTCCTGGGGTGAGGCTTGCATGGTATCGTATTAGATGTGATGGGACTTGGCCAAATGAGTTCCGAAACAGCCTGCAGGCTGCACAGCTAGACAGGTGTGAACCTTTTACACATACCTGCAGGGCTCGGCCTAATCAGGATCACTTTTCATACACAAACACATGCATGCACACATGCGTGCACACATATACACACTTGATAAAGGGAATAGTGTAAATTCAGCCAAATACTGGTCAATATGAGGACAGGAAGGTACAAAATGTGAAGTCTTGACCTATTTTTCCTGTGTGTGTGTTTGTGTGTGTGTGTGCAGACGTGTGCGTGCTTGTACACATAAGTAACATTACTTGCAGTACTGACGCATAACATGGCCTGCATTTGGCTTGTTGACTGC
Organism: Clupeocharax schoutedeni; assembly: GCA_037974565.1. Lineage (NCBI taxonomy): Eukaryota > Metazoa > Chordata > Actinopteri > Characiformes > Alestidae > Clupeocharax > Clupeocharax schoutedeni. Next base: position 20,452,558 of record JBBPDH010000130.1, read on the forward strand.
TCCAAACTATTGATGATTAGTCTCCCTATTAACTTAACAATTCAGTTACTTTCCACTGTTTTCCATGTAATTACTGAGTAGTAAGCCTTTGGTTGTGGACATTTGTGTTGATAAACAAGTACCCTGAATGCAAATGTTTTTGCTTCATAATAAGGTTTTCTAAGTAAATAAAAAATCTAATTATTGACATGACTAATGTTTTAATTGTTTACACTTTTTCCTCATTCATTTGAGCCATTCGTACTAGTGCAGACTGAAGTCCAGCTTCTTGCTATATGGTACTATGATAAAATGCGATTATTTATGACTAGCAATGTAAAATACCTCAATTAATGGTTTTATTTTATAATAATACAAACTCTCAACTCATGCGCTGCACTGTTGTGGTCATGTAAAAACTTGTATCTCCAGTTTTTTTGGGGCTGTTTTGTTTTGACAACACCAGCTGCCCTTCTCGTTGTGTTTATGTGTCAAGATGAAGAGAACAGTAGAACACCTGGAATAAAATCCTATTACATGAAATTTAGTTAAGAGCCTTTACTCATTTGAGAAAGCAGATATACTATACACATACAAATGGGCTGAGACTGAGCTGAAATACTGTAGCTATTGACAGCTGGCTTTTTGACTAAAATATAAAACAACCAATCACCTAAAGTTTAGCAACAGTTTTCAAGAACTGTTTTATACTGGCAACCTACCACTAACATACAATCTCTACATGGACATTCAGAAGACTCACAGTAGTGGACTCTGTGAAAATAAAATATAAAAAATGAATGGTAGTGCAACCACTACTATACACACAGAGGTGTGTTCTTTTTAAAATAAGACACATCTTACTATTAAGCATTTCATCTGCAATAAGAGAGTAAGTTCATTTCCATGGACAGCCCCTGAAACCCCAGCTCCAAACACAAGACCCTCTGACACATGCAGACACTTTCTACATTCTCCAAATAACTAGGCTCTTGTCATTCCACTCAAATTGCTTGGTAAAAGCTGTAGCGGGAGACAAACAGAAGCCTGTGTGCCTGAACTCATGCAACAAGAACAGGCCCCATTTGTGTGCCGGCATCCTTGTCACTGGAATCACAACGACTCCCCCCAGGTGAGGCTTTGGTAGGTCAACCCGCCGCCCCCAAACCCAGAGCCCCTATCCCTCTTCCTTCACCATCTACTCATTCTGCAGGTGAGAGTCACAGTGGAAGCTATTAACAATAAGCCAGGCAAACAGTAGAGTGAGGCATTAGCAGCAAGCTCAGGGCCCCCGGAGACCCCCTCTGTGGACATGCTGACCCAGGAACAGTGGACCACTGTTGCGGCAGGGGTGGATATAGCATGGGGGTGGAGGATACTTGGGTGTGGCGTAGCGTCAGTGAGCAAATATACATGTAGCTGCAGATCCTAGGACGCTTCCTCTGACTGACAGGTGATGGGGCAGGTGCTCCAAACTGAGCGAGCGAAGGAAAGGGGTGGGGATCTCAGGAGAGGGAGTGCTGTGAGATAAATTCGACTGTAAATCAGACACAACTCTCAGCATAAGAATGAAACATTAAAGGAACAGTTGATCCTTTTCCCCCAAATGTGTTCGGTCAGATTTGTTGGCATATGAGAGAACTTCTGCCCAGCAGATAAGCTATGTGCATTATGATTCACCGGACAGTTTCCTAAGACACATCCTCCTGAGGTACCACCCTACCTCAATCATTTTCTTTGGTAAGCAAGTGTCAGCATTTACTGTTCGAAAGACTTTATACACACTGAGCATTTTCATAAACAATATTAAATACATTTCAAGGAGGGAGTGGCTATGCAACTACTTTTTCTGGTTATACCCACAATTGGCCTTGCTTAAATAACACTGATACTGGCATACTGTTCTGAAAACTGACTACAAAGGTTGCATGTATATATTGTTAAAAATAAGAAACTGAGGACGAGTGACATTGCCATTTCCATGTCAGAAAACCTTCCGTGAGAATTGTGAGGCTAATAGCTTTAAAACAAGGTAGCCTAGTAGCACAGCATATGTAAAAGATGTCAAGGTGTTAAGGATCTCAAATAGATTTCTTTATGTGCTTTCTGACAATATATAATAAATATGGTCAACTGGATAGGTCATCAGACTTCACAACAGCTGCTACTGTTTTGACATGCAGCATACAGGTAATAGTATATCAATCCAAAGCCACATAAGCAAGTCTATGTGGCAATGCTAATTGCTTTTAAATTCCTTCAAACCAAGCGTCTATAAATGAGAGGCGCCTAGCTAAGATGTCTGACATGTGAGGTGTGAAAGCCCAGACGAAATTAAAGTAAGGGAGATCTCCACACGTGTACACCTTGTATACCTGCCCCCATCCCACAACTGATTAATTAACACTTTTCCATTATACATGGTTGACTTCCTTTGTCTTGTACAAAGAGGTAATGAGTTTTTCTTTTCGAGAAGACATTATCAGACATGTCTGAAACTGTGCTGAGTCATATACACAGAGCACACACACACACACACACACACACACACACACACAGCTGGCACAAGATCCATTATATGATAGACATTCTTTTGGTCTAGCCACCTCAACCGCCTGTGACGTTCATATTTCTGCAGTCTGAACTAAAGCGGAGTACTCACGCCCTCAAGGTTCCATCCAGCGTTTCTAAACGCAGCCTCAAGCACTGAAAGTTTACTTCTGTTCTGTACCTCCAATAAAAACCCAATGAGATTGGTGCCTGTCTCAGATGACCTCTGCACATTTCGCCTGGGAGACACGAAGGCACCCGATCTTGCTCTATTCAGCGGGGACGCAAGCTTCAACCACCAATACAGCCATTCTCGCCATTGAAACATCTCGCCCAGTGCCAGCAATATGACAAAGCAATGATGCTTTGGTCTCCGCTGATGAATAAGGGATATAAGACAATACCGGAATCCGATACTTTCTCTCATTTTGTGAACACCCTCTGTGGAAACCTCACCCAATGACTCATGAACGATTCCTCTTCCAGGCATTAACGAAATGGTTCACCAATAAAAATCTAACTGACAAAATTTCACCCCTTAATGCATCACCCAGCTATGGCTGGATTCAAAAGTTCTAAAGTGATTCTTTAGTGTTGTTCTGGAGCTGTGGAACCCAGGTATTATTACAGGAGGAGTTTAGGTGGCATTGTCTTTCCGTGCTGTCTTTTTCACCAATTGTATCACGGCAAATAACTTTTCCATTTCCAGAAGCAGCAAGAAGCACTTAAAGCTTTTCATCAGGCAAGCGCTAGGTCATGGAAAGGACATCACACTCTCTTACTTAAGGCAAAGACAGACGCACTCAAACGCGCATACACACGCGCACGCACACACACACACACACACACACACACACACACACACACACACACAAAACAAGTCTGCTTTATATTTAAGCATAGCAGACATACATGCCACATGCAACAAATCAAATAACATGAGTAAAACAAACATTCATGAACTCCTAGACACAAGTTATGATCGCTCCGGTGACTCACTCATCAACAGGCAGACAGTGTATAATTCTATAAGCTGCACTTTAAACTGCTATTTGACTGGGACTGGAATATGATGCTAATTGAAGCCCCAAGTTGACAAACTGAAGCTAATATTTGCAATTTAACGAATTGACTTATGACTTAACAGTGGTGGTGTAAGAACTTTTTTAGGGAATTTTGGCATTAGATTTTAATTTTCTTAAATAAGCTTTATGAAAATAATGAAGGTCAATTGGAAGATGCTTCAGGATCCTATTAATGTCCACCATACTTATTTCTTAAGTGAATTCTTCTGTGCTTTTAGTAAGCAGCAAGAAATGCATCAAAATGAATCAAAATTGTGCATGGTCAGTCATCATATGCACCAGACAGAGACGCTGATAAATAAAATACAGCATTTTTAAATTAATTTCACTGTAATACAACCCCCCCACCACCACAACAAAAATAGTAATGTTTAAGATGAGTTGTTCAAGAAGTTTAATGCAATGCACTTCAGTACAGCCCTTAGCTTAAGCAGGTTTAACCCTTAACTGTTGAGCACAAGATGGCTAATGGAAACAAAGAGCATGAGTACTTTACCACCTAAAGCCATTTTAAGCCCAGCGCGTTTGACAGTAACCATGCAGCTGTGTACAGTTCCTTTACAGCTTTTCTCTCTGTCTGCGAGTTCCAGACATGCACTCACCTGCCTTTCAGAGCTCCAGCTGTTCACTGACTCCTCCAATTCAGCACAGCCCTCCACACAACATACATCCACAGCATTATTAGCTATGCAAAAACAACAAGCTTCCAAGCTCTCATTGTTCAGAATCTGTCTGCATTTAATAGGAAGGCTTAAGGGCACTGCCTATGCTTGCTATCTGAGTGGTTGTTTTTTGCCTAATGTTGAATCATAGCCCAAACCTATATACGGGCACCTAATTGCCCATAAAAAGAAAAAAACAATAACAGAATAACCTGAAAAAAATCTAAAATAACAATGTGGCAATTACTTGGCAGCTGGTGACAAGAGTTTCCTTAAATGACCATTAAAAGAATACTGTTGACAGTGAAAGCAGGCATTAAAGCATGTATCATGTTTCACAAGAAAGAAACAATGTTTATAACATTTAGTTGATACAAGGTCTATAAAAATAAAAGCAATACAAACTGCTACATACACAGTGAGAACAATTGGGTACATAGTGAGAAAAAGGATTATATTATGAAATAAAGTTGCACACACATCCAGATAAAATGGTGTACATAATGTCACATATATGATATATATCTATTAAAATATACAGGTGTACCTCATAAGTGTGAGTAGCTCCTGGACTGGACAGGGGCCAGCACCAGCATGCAAATCCTGCCCATGCAAGCGTCTGGCTGAGGCACAGTGGTATCCATGACTGCCTTGTGTTCCTCTTGGCTTGTTCGTTTTCCCCTGCTCTGCCACACACCACTACAGTCCTCCATGCACACGCCACACAGACGCTGGAAGCTAGTCAAGATGATGGGTCCAAAGTCCTTCGTCTGATCCTTCGCTCAGCCTCGTACAAAGAAAGCCGTAAAAAACATGGGGGGAAAAAACACAATCGCTGTCTGTTCTAGCTACTTAAAATGCAGATCCCTCTTCCAGCTCTCTTCACTCAGCTCATGGTCCCCTCTCTCGCCCTCTCGTATCTCTCTTCGAACAACTCATGGAGAAAGACATTTGTCCTCCATACTTGCTTCCTTTGTCTAAGTTATTTATGGCTTTATTTCTAACACCTGCCAGTGGATGGGAAAGAGCAAGGGAGAGGCAGAGAGAGAGAGAGAGGTGTAAGTTGCAAGTTGCTGTCTGGTGGAGAGGGGAATCTTTCCTGTCTAAGAGGGTGGGTGGGTGGGTGGGTGGGTGTGTGTGTGTGTGTGTGTGTGTGTCTGGATTCCTGTGTGTCAACAGTAGTGCTTTGCAAGTGGATAGCAGGCATGCAGGTAGTGGAGAGAGAGAGGAGAAAGAGAGAGAGAGAGAATAAGATTGGTGTATGATAGTGCATGAGAATGCGTGCATCCACTTGTGTGTATTTAAGTATCATTTAGGATACATTTTAGGTGAGCAAATAGGCAAGAGCTCCACCATAAATCTACTGTTAAGGATGGCCATGTAAAGGATGGCCATGCTATCACTCAGCAGTCTATTCCTCGCTCTATTTTTATATAAACTGAGATACTATACCTTTAACTGGGGTGCCCAAACTTGTTGCATTGGCATGCTTAAATGAAATGGCTGTGGTGGGCCGAGGGCCAAAAAGACTAAACAAGAAGGCAAATAAAGTAGGTAGATTTCGAATGTTTTTTAACTTTTAACATTCAAATGTGTTGAAACATCCAAATCTTAATCTTAAATGTTAACAATATTTAAAAATGTTATATAAGGATAAAACTTTAAAACATGTAAGAAAATCTCTGAACTCAAAAGCCAACATTACATAAGGGTGTAAAAACAAACACTCCTGCCCCCTAAGTGGCCCTGAGCTTCTGGAAAGAGCCCTGGCCAAATCACATTATCTTATGAGGGTTACTAAGGTGAGTGTCTTTTTGGCCAACATGGTTGCATTTTCTATGCGTCAGGAAGCACATGGACACAGTTATTAGTACAGCGCAATGGCCGCTGTCCACGCTTGCATACTTTAGTGCTCCAACATGTACTAACGCACTCTTCCTTGAGGCTGAGCAGCTACAGGAACGCATAGCAATTACAACAATCAAAAATGAAGCCTCTGCAGAAAGAGAGCGAGAGTGAGAGAGTTAAAGAGCCCAAGGCTACAGAGATTCTTTTTGGTTTCGCACTTTTTTAAGGTTGGGGGGAGGGCAGGGCGGTGTGGCTGAGAAATCATTAACTGAACACCTGTCTCCTGCTGACTTCTAATAAATCAGAGAAGTTTCATTACACTTCTCTGCTCTCTTCAATTCCGCAGCATGGATTTCTCAAGGTAAAGGATGTAAGGGAAACATGTCGCTCAGGTGTGATACTGCTGTTTGCCTAACAAAGCTGCTCTCCATTGTTGGGTTTAATGAGCTGGAATCTGAGAATGAGAAAGCAAGGAGAAGAGCAAGGCTGGAAAAAGTATAGCAGGAGAAACAGACTCCTCTTGGAGATGTTTTAACAGGACAAAAAGGTTACACCACTTGTGCCAACTGGCATCTGCTCCCGGCTCTTAAACACACAGCTGAAATGACAGCGTTAGCCTAATTTTATTCTGCTTTCAAACTTGCACAAACACATTTTTTCCCCATGTAATGCCTCCTGGTAAGCCACTCACAATTAATCCCAGTCATAAAAAAGGAAAGCACACCTGGATCTGGAATTGAATCCTTTCACTCTTGTATGTAGGCCAGGGGTGCCCACCTCTGGAGGGTCCTGGAGGTTTGGTGTCCAGTACTCTAAACTTCACAGTTGGGGAGTAAAACCAGGTGTATTTGAGCTCCAGGACTAAAGGTGGGTGTCCCTGATGTAGGCTAGGTATCAGAACCAACAAAGTTCCATGGTTCATCCAACTAGCTTTATTTCAAAACAGAAGTAGAATGGTGACAGTCTGAGCAAGTGTGTCAGTTTACATAACAGAGGCAGTTACATACATACGCATTCATCACCTTTCTTTTACAGGTGCCTTTGTCATTAATACAAATATATACCATAGAAAAGCTAAATCTTCTCTTCTATTGTCCCATTATTAGATATTCCCCGTGTCTCAGCTTCTTTTGGATGTCTTCACGATGTGATGGCCGGGTAAATGCAGTTCAAAACAGGTCTATACGCATTACCCAAATGAACAGCCTCATTTAGGAGTCTTGGATTTTGGCATTACAAGTGCACCACATATAAAGTTCTTTAAGTGGACACGCAGAAATATTCATGCACTCTCTAAACCACATTGATACATTCATCCAGTGAAAACACGCACACAGTCACACACGCTCACCAAAACTTCACATAGTCCGAGTGCAAATCTCTTTCTGCTTTTTGAAGTCTTCTAATGCAAAGGTGATCCACCTAAAGCTGTGCTAAGGGTCTCCATCCCTGCCTTCATGAGTGTGCCCCCTCCTGGAGACCCTCTGGCCCTGCAGGTCAGCCTCAGGCTGCCAAACGTGTCGCTTGCTTGAAGGTCCAGAACAGATGTGGGGAAAAAGGAGAGAGAAAAAACAGGAAAAGAGAAGGAACATCTTTTAGAGTGAAGAAAAATGCTAATGTTAATGTTGATCAGATGTTCCTTTCCAGTTTTGCTTCCCATCAGTTAACAAAACAGGGCCCATATCATACATTTTATTTTATTTTTTTTTCTGAGGCCAATTTACAGTTTTTTTTAATCTAAATAAAATGTATTTAATACATTTCTACCATTTTCTAATCTCTCTGAATCCCTTAGAATGACCTTATTTTATTTTTGTTTAAGGCTAAATGTGAATTAGCCTTGTTCTGATTTGCTGCCCTCTATAGTGGCTCATTCAGACTGTGGTATGTTTGCATTCTATATACATATATATAGCCTAGTGGTAAGGGCATTTGCCCTGTGACCAGAAAGTCCGGGTTCGATCCCCAAGACCGCTAGGCACTGCTGAGGTACCCTGAGCACGGTACCATCCCCACACACTGCTCCCCGGGCGCCGTGTTCCTGACTGCCCCCTGCTTCACTTGGTGAATGGGTTAAATGCAGAAGCTGAATTTCGTGCTGTTCACACTGTGTGCAGTGGTTTGCTCACGTATGACAAATGGTCACTTTCACTTTATTCATAAAAAAGCTATGCTATTCCATGATATGAGCCCTTTAACGTGTATTGGCTTTATAAAAATTGGCCCATGCAACATTTTTCACGAACATTTATTTGCCAGCTTTCAGTGGTAAAAAAAAAAAAACAGTGGTACTCACCACTTCCTCGTACTCACCTGTATTGCAAAGATTATTCATAAAAAAAGAGAAATGAAAATCAAGAAACACGAAAGGATATGGTCAGGACACCAGGATGTACACACCACACCACACCACACCACACCACACCACTATGTCACCAACATCACAATAGACACTGCTCCAAAGAAATGAAGGGGGAAGCACAGTGACACATCTGGAGAAGCTACTTTTCTAATGGAACTGAGTAACTAGGCTGATTTAGAGAAAGTGTCACAGTAAATGGCCCAGAAACCTCTAAAAGCATTGCTAAATATATATAGTTTTTTTCCCTTCAACCAGTGCCAAAGGGGCTGTCCAGACACATATATGTAGAGAAATGTAGGTTAATTTGGATATTTGTATCAAAAAAGTGAAGAGGCCTAGAACAGAGCCTAGATAAGTAACTAAAACTTTAAAGACTCTTGCTCCATTTCCACAGTGAGTTTTAATTACACTTCAGACAGCTCATCTCATTGCTCACTGCAAGGCTTTGTATAATTCCAGGGGAACAGACAATGTGTATTGTTGTTCCAGCAGGGATTTGGGAAGAATAAGGAACAAAGAGAGAGTATGAATATCAATGAACACTATGATTTAATGGAAAGCAGCAACATGCAATTATGTATTTATACGAAACAGGCGATTTTGTAGAACACTTTAATGCATTCTTCAGTCATGAGTATTTCTTCAATGAAATAGGACTAGTTTAGGGAAGAATATGTGGTAATATTACTGGAGCAGAGTATTAGAGTCTTTACAGACTTGATTGTGCATGGATACCAAAAAACCTTACGGATAGCAAAAGTAAATGGAACTGCTTGTTTTTGACTGTGCTGGGCTAAAAGGGTTAAGTCACCCCTCTTCTACAAATCAAAACACAGATATTGTTTGATCTTTAGCTTCCACATTGTTTTACTTGCTGTTAACAAATGACTAGAAGCTGATTTCTGCGGCCCAACAAAAAAACAAGAACATCCCCAAAAGGTAGATGGGCTAATCAAATTTGGCTAAGCTTGCCCAAGTAATATCAGGCTATCTGGAATTGCATTGCAAATGCCCGTTTGATCCCTTTTCATTTGAGTATATATTTTTTTTAAATCCCACAACATGCAGCTCTGCTGTCCCATAGTTTGCAGGGAAGTTCTAGTCATTCACTTTTTAAGTTGTTTATTTAGTAAAATATTCCAAACTTTCAGTCAATTTAACAGCTTTCCATCAACTGCTGTAATATGTGACAGTAAGTATATATATTATTTTCAAAGTCGCTGCTCCAAAATTATTATCTGTGGTAAATGACTGTACAATACAGAACAGACAAAGATGAAGTTGAAAAAAAAAACACCTTAGGTCCTTTAATTCAGAGGCAGGGTGTAATTTGATAACTACAGGTTAATTCAGGATATCACTGTCCCAGTGCGAGAGAGGTGGGAAAACCCATAAAGAATTGTGTTTGTCATTCCAAGAAGGAAACCTGCCTACTGGAATACATAGTATCTGTCAGTCCTGCCCAAAGGTCAGTGTGTAAAGAAGGTGCTGATTACGATCAAGATTGGCTTGACTCTCCTAGCAATTTAACCCTGATATGATGATATACTAAAGGCATGGTTGCAGTAGGGACAACACAAGTTTTCTGACAGATGGGTAGCGGTCTACCGTCTGCTGGAGGTTAGTGTGTCTCTGAGAGGCTACGGCTGCTCTCACGTAGAGGGCAGTGGAGGGTGTGGACATCGCTGTGTGCACTGACCTGGGCTGTGCGCCATCCTTCCACTCACCAACAGGGCCTCCTGGTTGTCAGCCAGAGCCTGCTTGGCCAAATAACGCTCCCGCTTGACCTTGAGCTCCAGAGACTCCGGCACATCCGGAACCATCCAGTCAATCACACGCAGCACAAAGAACACCACATGCTGCAAAACAGCAAATTAAAAGAACTATATGCGAAATATATATATAAATATACATACATTTGGTCATAAGTTTACATACACTCATCATGGGTATGAATGTCATCCATTTTAGGCTTTTAATTATTTATTTTAACTGTTATTTTTCCATTATACAACATACAGCTTCAATGCTTTTTTTAAAACAAGAATTGGGTACAGGAAATTGAATTTATTCTACACAGGGTCAAAATTATACATACAGGCTTAAATGTATACAACATCCCAGCAAAATCCTTTATAGAGTGATGCTGAAGATTCTAGAATGTCTTAACTAGACAACTAACTATTTGTTAGTGATCACGATTAACTGCAGCTGGTAGTTTCTCTTTGGCAGCATAAAAATGATGCGTTTGACAGCATTCATTGGATTTACCAATAGTCAGACAGTGGGGAAGTCCAAGGAACTCAGTGAAGATCTAAGAATGAGAATTGTAGATTTACACAATTTAGGAAAGTCTCTTGGAGCGATCTCTAAACTACCGCAGAATCGAAGAACATCAGTTCAAACAACTGTACTTGAGTATAAGTTATGTGTCACCATTTTTCCAAGGTCTGTCCACAGTGAGGTGAGTTTTACATGTAAGGGTGCCAGCAAAAAAGAAGGCTGCTCCAAAATGGACTCCTTCAAGCTTGTCTGAAAAATGCAGCTGCCATCATAAACAAGCCACAAGCTTTCTGTAGGAAAATGTTATGGTCCGGTGAAACAAAGATTGAGTTATTTGGAGGAGTCCTAGTGGGCTTTCAAACCTAAGAACACTGTACCAAGTGTCAAACATGGTGGTGGTAGTATCACGCTCTGGGGCTGTTTCGCTTTCAGTGGCACAGGTGCATTGCACAAAGTGGATTCAAATCACCTCAAATACACAACTAGACAGTTGAAACAGACACAAATGGGTGTTCTAACAAGATAATGATCCCAAACACACATCAAAACCGGTTTCAGAATTGATAAATCAGGTTTGCATTAAGCTTCTAGAATGGTCTTCTCAAAGCCCCAACCTCAACCCTATTGAAAATTTGTGGAATACGCTTTAAAAAAATGAACCGTGCCAATACTGGCAAGAAGAGTGGTCAAATATCCCGCCAGAATTATGCCAGAAGCTTGCTGATAGCTACAAAAAGCATCTGATCGCAGTTACACCTAAGGGACATTTAACCAAATTATTTAGGATGTATGTACATATTTGAGCGTGTATGTGTTAATTTGAGAAAATCTATTAATTCAATCTTGTTCACTCAATTCTTGTTTTTAAAAAAATCATTGAAGTTTGTACACACAGTAAACCCCCAGTTTTACACGGATCAGGAGTTGCGGATTCAGTCACACGTAGATTACTTTTAAGAACCGAACTCTTAGTTTTATGTGGAAATCCCCAAAATAACACGGAAACCACAAATATCCTCTGACATTTTTGCTGTATTTGTTGGAATAAATATATTTTTTTCTGGATGTTTTCACAAAAGTGGAAGCACTTCTTTGAATTCCACACTATGTTTGAGCTCCCATGCTCCAAGTGCGATTTCTCTGCGGTGCTCCACAGTCCGACTGATCTCCAGGAGACCTTTCCAATGAGCCCTGATTTGTATTTTTAGCCCGAGTAGATCAGGGGTTATTCCTTGAAAACGGTATTAAAGTAATATTCCAACCTAATCTGCAGCATCTGTAATGACTTGTGAATGTTTACCTCAAATGCAATGATGAAGCCAAGTCTGACTGCAAGAAGTTCCCAGTAAACAAGAGTGTAGTTCCCATTGTCATCTCGAAAAGCTTTGTACCTGAGTCAAAAAAATAATACCAACACACACTCAAGGGAGAGCGTACACCTCCTAACATTCAGGGGCGTTTAAAGGAAGGTGCAACTGTACCCTCTAGTGGAGAAACTCCATCTAGTTGATGACAATCTAACAAATGCATATTCTGAAAGTTCCACTTCTCTGATGGCACAGCTAGCTGTTATATGTCAGTTCTTTGATTAAAATAGAAAACAATTACCTGCACATGCCATGGCTGGTATAGTTGTAGCTGGGTGGAGCATAGGCCAGTGTAAAGTTGACATAGCCATGTAAATCACTATTCAATTTATACCGGTACAGCAACCGAGGCAGGAAATCAGACGTGAAGGCAATGAGAAATGCCTAGTAAAGAAAGGAATAGTGACAACTTTAATTTAAATTTTTTCATTCACACCATGTATTTACAGACACCCGTCTAGGATTTTCATTAGTCTAATCCAATAAATAATCAAATAAATGAAGTAACAAACTAATTACGAACAAACAAATAAGCAAACAAATAAATAAAGCAATAGAAACACTGCTGACTCACATTCACAATGACAGACACATGTGAAAGGGCCTCCAGGATGATGAACCACACACCAATGTTCTGCGCTCGCTCTGCTACAGGCCGCCGGTACTCGCATACAAACTTGTGTGCGTCGAGTCTCACCTCTGCCCAGTTATTGAGCAAGGCAAAGAGTGGGGCCAGCGGGAACGCAGCCACAAAGATAGTGATGAAGCCGAATTGCAGCACTGTGGACAACGAACAGTAATTAGATTTCATTTAACACATAAAGATTGAAAATCACTGAATGAATCCTTACCAAATTAGCAATGGACAACATGAGGCACAGAGCCAATTACAATAAATTGCACAATGAATGCACACATACTGCTGTGTTCCTCGATTCTTCCAATAAAACCATAGCTTTTCCTATAAAATGTGTCTATGCAATTACTTATTATGTTTGTAGAGCTCTTACCGATTTCCAAGTATTCATCAAACAGACCCTCACACGGGATCAGCTCATAGTCCTGCTCCCAGCGTCGGGGCTCCAGGCCACTCTGAGCCTTCTTTACTGAAGAAAGGGATTTTTTCTGTCTCCAAGCCTTCACTTTCCTGTGTAAACAGATGCACACATACACAAAAGCAACACACTGAGTGCAAGGGAACATGATGACAGCTCTGATAGACTGAGATGACCAAAAGCGCTAAAATAGAGTCTACTAATAGAATTCCAGAGGACAGGGGGTAGCCTGAGCATAAAGCGAGTGATGCATTATTGAAGGTGGTGCTGAAAGCCCTGTCTGAGTACAGAACATCTTTTTACCCAAGAGGAGAATGTGTTCTTTTAGAAAACGGGAACATGTTTTTCGGCTTATTTGCAGCAAACACACACACACACACACACACACACACACACACACACACAATTACAACATGTAAGAACAAATTACAACCTATATTGTGTGCATTACTATGCAGCATATATGTTGTTGTAGTTACTGTTACATGAGTTTATAATAAAAAATGCATTAAAAGTGAAGACCATGTTGTTTTTCCTTATCAAAGCCAAACCTTTTGTCTTAAAAGACCTTTGCATACATTCACTACATACTTAGTAATAAGGCCACTGCAAACCTCAGCACTACCAGGTCTATTTAGCAGCATCATGGCTGAGCCAATGCTGCAGCGCTACAGCTATGATACTCTGTTTCACTCTTACACTGCTGACTCACTGACAGCAAGAAGCTCAATGCATTCTGTACTCTAGACTTATTATTAGAAACAGTAGTGTACATCAGTGTAATTTAATAGCATATTATTATAGTTACATTAAAATAGACAGAGGAATTCAATATGCACTGAACAGCCATAACATAGTGTGTACGGCCCCATGAGCTCCCTGTCGCCAGTTCACTGACTGTCCTTTCTTGGGCCACTTTGGATTGGTAATAAGCACTACATACTAACACCACAAGACCTGCCATTCTGGAGATACTCTGATCCAGTCATGTATCACCACGGCCTTTGTGAAAGACCCTCAGCTCTTAAAATAACTAATTTTTCCTCCTAGTTCAAGAACTAACCGTTCAATTGCACATCCACCTCTATGACAAATATGACTGTTATGAGATCAGTGGTCTTCACTTCACACGTGGTTTGAATGTTGTAGCTGATTGGTGTAGAGTATAAAGGGTTCTAAGTTATAATGAACCTACGGTATGACAAACTCCTGGACATTGTTGATGAGCTGTTTTCCCATCATGATGATGAAAAGCTGCTCAGCCAGCTCAATCAGACAGCCCCCTGGACCACACTGCAAAACACCCACACAAAAGAAAGTCATATGAAAGGCCAGAAAGGCAGTTGGAGAGGGTGAAAGGGGTGCCATTCCAAAAATGCCCAAAATGCATCCCCTTTGTTAATGTACCATGAATTGTATGCGTGAGTAGGTGTGTGTATGTGTGTTGGTGTCAGAGCAGTGGGGGTGCTTTTAAAATGTTAAAATAAACAAATCACTTACTATGTAAAACTGTGCATGCATTTCCATGCAAATGATCAGGCAGAACAGAAACAGAAAAATTAGAGCAGATGCACACAGTCTATGAAAAAAAGCAGCTAGCTTGTTCTTCCTAAATCATGATGTCTTTGTACATTTGAATATATTTGTTCTTACTAAATTGACCGTTTGGGAAATTCCTGACTGACTGTTCAGTTGTTTCTTAGCAACTGTAGCTTGGACTGCAAACCATAACAAGAACTTTACAATATGGCACAATATTGTTCACGGGATCCAAACTGGATACTTGATATCATAGTAATGTTGTGGTGTTATTAGACTGTGCATAAATAATTAAGTTAATCAGCTTTCAGCTGAAGGCTACAGATTTTTGTTCTTCTCATATTTACAATTTTAGGTTTACTGCTTCAAAACGTCTCTATTTTTCCCATTTTTGACATGCCAAGCTTAAAACATGTGAGAGGCTGGGCTTAGCAGATCCTGAACTGAAAAACAATGAGAAAAAGTGTAGCAAGTTGTCCCAAACTTTTGATGGACAGTTAAAAATACACTTGGGGGGCCAAATATATTTCAAAGAAACCAGCACATAGAACTCACATCCTCATTCCTCATCCCAAACAAAGTGCCATAGTGCCCGGGGTAGCCAACAAATCTGTCACAGTCGGGGAGAAAAAGATTAGGAAGTGTTTTCTAAAGCAAGATACAGAGACAAGAGAAGATGAATTGTTCACAAAAAACTCTGCCCAGTGTTACAAGACTGCATAAAACACACACATAAAGCTAACAGAATCCTTACCAAATGGTTTGCTAACAAATGTCTGGTTACAAGTATCAGCAGCATAATTAGGCATCACACATTAAGCCAGTTGCCTCTTACTTTCCACTGAGCTTCTGTTTGAACTTATGCAATTTAAATGTGCACCTAATGTTTCATGTAAGGATTGAAAAGTCCACAAAAATGTATTTGCTATTTGTGCAAAGTAACTGAAAGTACTGGAAGTGTGTTTCAGGCATTAGGCTAAAAATGCTATTCTGGCTCTACTGACATTGGAAACTGTCATTAAATTTCATGATTGGTGCACCTCTACTTATCACTTACCTTCCCTTAAAGAAGGCTACATAGAAAGGTGAGGAGTAGAAGTTTACAAATTGGAAGACAAACACTTTAAATGTGAAGGCGTCTTCATACTGCGTCTGTGTCCTGTGCATTTCTGCAAAGATGAGGTTTGCCTTTCATTATTGAACTTAATCAGATGCAAGTGAGCATGGAAACAATCTCATGTTGTTCTGCATATGCAAATGACTCAAAATAGTCACAAAATGTTGCAGTAATTTCACAAGTAGAAGCTATAAAATCAGTTTAAATAGTGTCATTATTAGCTGAATAAGTCACAGTCAGGCTTAATGGTTCATTGATTTCCATTTTCAGTCTAAGCTGACAGTATTGCTCTCTCTGCCAGAATGGACTAGTTTAGAGCTAAAGAAGCTGGATCTCTTGTCACTGCATATTGAGCAGAGTGTGCTGTTTTATGGGCCTAAGTGCCAGCAGCAGAATGCTCACCCCATTTAGTGAGCTGCTCGGCCAGAGCTGTATACACCTGCCCCATCAGCAATATTAGAGCCAGGTTCACCATACTGCTGGAGATGTTGGCAATGTTCCCAGCCTAGGAAACACACACACACACACAAACACACACACAGACACACACATTTTACACACAAATACACAGTTCAGGATTTATTGCAGATGTAGTACTATTGATGAAGTGGTGAAAGAGGCAACTTTATTAACTTTATTTCAGAGCATTTTTACCTGAGTGCGCAGCACAGAGCTCCCTGTTTCATACATCATCACACTCACTATACTGCGGTAGATGATGACAGTGACCAGGAAAATCATTACCACACACAGCTGTGGAAAGGAAAAGGGACAATGAGCCAGACCCCACATATGACTAAACTGCAGATGAGGAACACTGCTTTCTACCAGTCCGCACGCTCACCATTATGACGATGACCATAGATCCAGTCAGCATGCGGGAAATCCGGGCCTTCTCTGGGAAGTAAGGCTCCTTCACTCCGGTCACAGGATTCTCCTCCATTGCCGGGGCCGTGGCTGCAAACTCTGGACGCGGAGGCTCCTGGTAATTAAAGGCATTAAAAAAAAATAAGTGTCACATTTTTTATAGCAGAATTTTACTCAGAGCATCACACTGCTGCACTGAAATGGCTTCGACACACAGTGGATGCTTCCCCGGCCATCCACATGATCTGCCAGGCCAGGCACATTGCTGTTGTTTTCTGTGGTGAATATGGGTAAGCATGACAGATCTGAACTATGCATTCTTATGTACAGCAAGCTGTGATTTGTGTAACTGTAACTCTTCTGAGGGATCAGACCAGACAGACCAGCCGTGACTCCTCCTGTTCATCAGTGAGTCTCAGGCGCTCATGACCCCTGTGGCTTTGCTGGTTGTTCTTCTTTTGTCCACTTTTGGTAGGTACTACATACTGGGAACACCCCAAAATGCAGCAGTTTTAATGTTGTAGATGATCAGTTGGATCGTACTATAATGGATTATAATGTACACTGGGTTATAAAGATATACACTATAATATACACTGGATTATACGGATATTCAATAAAGTGTGTACTTTCGGCTATTTTCAAATACAAAAAGTTCCCAGAAATAGCTTGGTGTATTTTCCTCACTTTATGTAAACGTGGTCAGCATTCAATTACATGTCAGCTACCAAACAGCCCTGTTGGCTAGTGATGAAGGGAGACGGAGGACTATGGTAGGCTACAATGGATTTGAATTCAGTAATGGTGATTTTGAGACACTCTGAATCATTTCTTAACCCTCCTGTTATGTTGCGGGTCAAATTGACCCGTTTAAAATTTTT
>JBBPDH010000130.1:20524144-20546031 GCA_037974565.1 Clupeocharax schoutedeni
TATGTATGATGTGCAAATAGGTTTCTAATTCTGTAACTTATTTTTTTTATAATGGTAAAATAATGTGTGTATTTCAAACTTACGTGTGCACAGGAATGGTTAAAGAATTCTGTGAATGCTATTTCTAAACAGGATTTATAGCACTTTTAATTATTACTTGCATACCAGATAAGATTAAAATTAGTCCTTATATTTCCATAAACACAATTTCTATACTATGGGGTAACAGAGTCCCTGAAACATGGAAGGAATGTTGCTGGGATGCAATCAAAGCATGGATGACGTCAGAAAAGGATTAGGTGCCATTTGTTTTGGAGAACAGATAATCTGTTCATATATTTAGATATACAATCCATCCACATTTCTTTTCAAGTCCAAGTTAATCAAATGTTTTTTTTAAATTATTCTCATTCTCATTTTTAATAAGTTAAACTGAAACCGAACACAAATCTAAGCATTTCTTTCTCTCCTCCATTTTCACGTTGAAGGGCATTCCTGTCGTCCTCTGTAGAATGTAAGCCATGGCATCTACAACAGTGTGGTTCCTTCCCCCTATCTGAGTAAACTTTAAAGTCCTTCACTAATCGTCTATATCCAGCACAGCAACTCACACCCCCCCCCCAACCCCACCACAGCATGCGTCACCAAAACAGTGCTGCGCACAGAAGAGTTTCTATTCTGGTGAGATAGGGATAGAGGAAGAAGAGGGAGAGAGAGAGGGAGAGAGAGAGAAACAGAGAGAGAAAGAGAGGGAGAGAGAGGGAGAGAAAGAGAACAAGAGAGTGAGGTGGGGGGATGCAGTGATTTATATATTTTTAATATTTAAATCTCTCCTAGAGATGTGTGTACTGGAACTTGGTGGAGCCTGTGTTAAAGGTTTTGATGATACCCCCCTCAGCGTTGCTGTTACCTCATCAGTAACATGGCATGAGCTGTACGCTCTCATTTGTGTAATTCTAGCAGACCACTGATGAGATCATTTGGCTCAGCTAACCAAGAGTTGGCTTTTGTGGCTCCCAAACATTTTATCTTTCAGTCAAATTTAGTGCTTTGACCTATGATTAGTACACCATATGGACAAAAGTATTGGGGTAACCTACACCAACAGGGATACTGTATTCAAATACACAAACTTTAAAACAGGGTTGCCCCCCATTTTGGAGGTATAACAGCTTTACAAGATTTCCACAAGATTCTGGAGTTTCTGTGGGAATTTGTGCCCATTCAGTATGCACAGCATTTATGAGGACTGGTACTGATGTTGGACAAGAAGGACTGGCTCACAATTTCCAGTTCATCCCAAAGGTGCTGGATGGGGTTGAGGTCAGGGCCAGTAATCCAACCATGTCTTTGTGGACCTTGTCTTGTGCACCAGCTACAGTCATTCTAGAATAGAAAAGGGCCTTCTCCAAACTGTGTGTACAACGTTGGAGGCATGGCATGTTCCAGAATATCTTGTTATGCTGAGGATTGTCCTTCACTGGAAGTCAGGGGTCTTGCCCAAACCCTGAAAAACAGGTGTGTCCCAGTACTTTTGTCCATATAGTGTGTGTGAGTGCATACATAGCTTAAATTATTTAATTGTACTAAATATTATAGTCAGTTGGTGTAATTATATTAAACCATAAAATTTCCATTATGCCAAACGTTTATATTATGCTTGGTATAAAATGTAAAAAACACTATTATACATGTATTAATTGTTTTATTTATACTTGACTGTTATACTGCTTTGCAACAAAAACTAAGCTGACGCAGTGCGTGTAATATATGTGACATCCATATGAAATAAAATTATAAAATAAATTGTAGACTGTCAAAAAAAAAACACTCAAAATGTTCTGTATTCCTCTCAAACTTAAAAAACTTGGATGCCACAAATCTTACCCTTTAGCCCAAATGTGGTCATCCCGCCAAGACATGTGGTTTCTGATGTTGGCTTCTTTAGTTTTTCACCTGAGCCACAAGGCTTCTGCAGTTTACCAGTCAATGGAAGTCTATGTACACCAGTTAGCATATCCTAAACTGCATACCTACAGCACTACATTTAAGATCCCCTTTAACTGTCTTATCCCCAGCAATAAGACAGTTAAATATACTGTCTAGCACTGCTCACCCCTAAGTATTAATGTACACCATAGTGAGCTAGCACAACTCTCAATTTGCATTTAAATCTGAAACTGAAAAAATAATCATTTGTTTTTGCAGAGTTTTGTCATGACTTCCAGTGTGTCTCAACAAGATTATACAACAGAACCTCCTTGTCCTAGGACTGAAGATGGAGCTGGATGTGACAAAATATGAAAGTTAGTCCAAATAGAAAATGAATTTGTGGGGTTATATTTCTGTTAGGTTTAATACATCACAATGCATTTAATGTGGAATAACAGAAAGGCTGTGTGAACCTACGGCTTGGGCTATAAATCAGCCCCAATCTCAGCCATGTCTTGTTTGTCTATTGTGCTCTTTTTAGTGTTGCTGTTCTTGGGGCACAGAGAGAGAACAATCTGTTTCTCATTATTTAGTTAGCAGCAAGTCTTTTCTTGCAAGAGAGAAATGCCTTAAACCTACTAGTCCTCACATCGATCTAGGGCTAGGCTTACTCCCTTTCTGGGAAAAAGAACAAAAGAAAATGGCTTCAAAACTGCTGTTTCCACTAATTTGAAGTGAAAGTGACCATTTTTCATATGTAAACACACCACAGCAGACAGTGTGAACAGCATGAAATTCAACCTCTGCATTTAACCCATTCACCAACTGAAGCAGGGGGCAGCTACGAACACAGCGCCTGGGGAGCAGTGTGTGGGGACGGTACCTTGCTCAGGGTACCTCAGCGGTGCCTAGTGGTCGAACCTGGACTTTCTGGTCGCAGGGCGAATGCCTTGACCTAAGGCTAATAGGGGCAGCTAGTAAGGCTACTAGCTGCCCCTATTTTATTTTAGCAATGTCCCTGTTTAATTTTAGCGATGTGACATACTTTGTCCATTATAGACACTATGTTTTCCAGAGTGGCAGAGGCCCCATAAGCAAATCAATATGCTCAATATGCTTAACAACTGCAGTTTGGACTGCAGTGTTAATTACTGGGGTATAACCTACCATAATTTTAAGATGTGGTAACCCCTAAAATAAGGAACATACGTCAGACTTGAAACATGTTTTGGTTGGTTATCCACATTTGGAACAAGGTGGACCTTATTTGTCTCTGTAATATTTAAAATGTAATTCCAATGTCAAAGACTGGAACAGTATGAAGACAAAGATGTTAAAATATAGCACAGATCCTGTGTGTAGATAATCTGTGATAAACAATGTCCCATGCTACATTTTAGTACTCCTTTAATGGTCAGTTGAGAGTTCCAGTATCAGTGTAAAACCCCTAATTTCTGGTTACAATAAAGCTGGGCTTTACAATAGAGTATAACAACAAGGCATATATTGTTCAAGCAACAATGCCAGCTGCATTACTGAAAGAAAGAAACTTAGCCATGTAGTCACATCCTTCAGGAAGGATTTGTGTCCATAATGAGTTTTTCAAAAATCCAACAGTCTGCCAGAACCAAACAGATAAAAGCAGATGGCTACCGAAAGAAGGCTATAGGAGATGAAATGAGTAATGACAGGGGGCAGCAGCTCATCAGTCATGGAGCAGTAAGAGAATGTGGCATTTCATGCACGCTAGACACTCCTTCAAACAGCACTCAGACTAGTGCAGATTGAGTCTGCCTGAGAAATAATGCTTTCAATACTGATTTCAACATTTCAATCAAATACAGTTTCACCTTTGATCTAATGTTCAGTCATTCAGCCCTTTGTTTTTCCAATGAGTTTCACTGTCGGTGGAAACTCCTGCAGAGAAAACAAACTACAAACTATGTGACCAATTAGTACAGATTTAGTGATTCAAAAATTAAATTGTAAGATCCTCAAAAATGCACAGTGGAGGCATGTGACTGACTTGCACTCCAGTATCATAAACCAAAATTTTCACCAGATTAGTAAAACCAGAACTGATTGCAAATCAATTATTAAGGACACAAACAATGAACCCTAAAATGTAGAATATGATCTTTAAGGTCCAGTAGTGTTACTTCATTGAAGCAAGAGCCATTGTCCTTTTTCCCAACTGAATTTCTGATGTCAGGGTTTGAAGTCCATGCAAATGAATATAATATAATAATATTATTATTATATATAGAACTACATGAAAATTTGGTACAGATATGTTCCCTAAGTAAATTGAAGACATACAATAGAAGGTACAACCCAATGACAGCATTTGAAATGTACAATGATTTAGACAGTGTATCATAAAAAACAAAGCATTAAAATTAATAAATATCTTTCTCGATGTTTATGTTTGTTTCTTGATGTCCTTTCCCACCTCTCTTTATCTCTGATTATTAAACACATTGATTTAGCTACTCTGCATTTACAATATGAATATGAACTCTGTTCTGATTGGTTGCCCCATACTGATATGCGTAAATGTTTTGTTTTTTGTAATATTACATAAACAATAACTTCAGAAATGTCTCAAAATGAACTGTATGAACTGGGGAATGGGGTAAAGATGACTTTTTATACAGTGATTACATGCTACATTAAATTTGTTATTTTTTAAAAGGGTGGAAACCTCCCTAAAACAGGGTGGTTTCCATTATATGGGCTCCTTAAAAGAATCCAGTTTATTGATTTAATTGGTATGTGCGGTAAAATGTGTGTATATTTCAAGTTTTTTACTTTGGCAGTTTTTAAAGACAGAGCTGATTTGTTTAACTCAATTCTGGCCATTTCCTATAACCTAGCACATGTTTAGGTCAGTGGTTTGCAAATAGGACTTTTTTCTGCAAAGGTTCTGTCAAATATGAGTCTGGGAAAAGGATTCCCTTCACCTTCTGAAGAGGGCAATGCATGAAATTTGAATAGCTCTTTAATGCAAAGTCCAAGTGCAGAACCAATGTAATACAAATTAATATCCTGCTTTGTTCCATAATTCATGTTTCTTCTTTTATATTTAAAAGAACTTGATCTTTTAAGCAGTCAAATGTTTTACAAGAGTGCCTCTCGGAAGTTCATAGGGTTTCCCATGAGCTACATTCACTTACCTGGTGATGAAGACCACATCGTTTCACTGTTTAGACAATATTCTGCTTCTAATTAAACATCTAAAAGGCCAAGAGAAGCTGTGTCTGAATGACAATTACAGGATCAAAATACATTTAGGAGAAAACAAATCTAAGGGAGTTCAGTCTCCCAGTGTTCCAATCCACTGAGTGCCCTGGGGCAATAACAAGAAAGGACAACAGCTCCATTAATAAGTTAGAGCTGAACTTGCCTTGTTTTTTCCCAGGTCTTTCCAGATTTGGGGAGTGGAAGGTGCTCACAACATCGTTGCACACTGGACTGAGCAGGCTGGTTGAAAAGGTAAGATCTCATATGTGAACCCTGGATAAGGCTTTCACAATATACTTGGCTTAATAACCACTGTTGATTCCCTTTCATGAGTCTAACAATGCTTTATTATGTCCATAGACAATGGAGCAGGTTTATGTAAGCTACACCAGCCTTGATGATAATAAACAACATGCTGTGCAGCAAGCCGGTGCACAGCCAGAAACCACACAGGACAAGTTAATTATCTCTAATGAACGCCCTTGGAAACCATGGCAGCCTGCCCGATCACGGATCAGAGGTGAAGTCTGATTTAAAAATCATTCCATCTGTAATTGTCCTTCCCATCTTCATTGTGCTCCCTTACCCATTGATGACTCTTATTCTCCTCTATCCATCAATAGCCTTAATCATCATGTTACACTCAAGAGTATGAGCAACCAGTGTCATTTACTTGTATTGTACAGGCTGTGCCTTGCGTCTGCAACAAGCTATGCTTTTTCTGGCTGGGTTTGAATGGTACTGCTACGCTGCTTTGGGAGTTCTTACGGCTCTCATGAGCTTTGGGATGGACCTCACGGTGGCCAAACTCCTGCGAGGTGAGCTTGTTTGTGGTAGTACGCTTCATTAGTGTTGCCTAAGTCTGTACGAATCAACAGGCTCCACTTTATTTTTAGAGAAAATAAAGACTGTATTTTTGTGAATTCTAAATGACATTACACATATTTGTGTGATAGTAATCATTTTTACATGAATGTTTTCAAAACCCCCTACGCCTTTGAATTAAAGTAAATAAAACTGTATAATTCTAAAAGGAATCCATGCTGAAACCTCCAAAAAGCCAAAAAGAAAACTGAAACTGACATACACAAAACCCATAATTAGATTTCTGATATAGTGTTATAATACCCATTTAATGTTAAATGCCATGCTTGGCTACTCCTGTGCTGTAGGGAAATCCATAAATAGCAATTTTCTGTCATGTTTCCTGTTTCAAAGTCTAAATGCTTAGCAAACACCTCATAGAAAAATATTTTTGTTTATACTGCACTTATGCTATGTCAATATTAGCATATTTTACAGGTTTTGGTAAATTTTTTTTATTTGATTTTTTTTTTTTCACTTTTTGGGGGTGAGCAAAAGCCTAATACTATCACCGATATGTATATATTAAAAAAAAACTTTTAAAATGTACATGCATATATAATCCAAACAAGCTGTTTTTTAGGGTTAGGGTCAGGGTTAATAATTAAAAATGTAGAAGGGCTCTATTACATTTCCGACTGTGATTGTGTGATGAATTAGGAGTTAGCATATACAGTATGATGATAGTACATTTTTAATTCTCTTACCTTTATTGGAATTAATATTATTATTATTGTTATTATTATTAGTTGTTGTTGTAGTAGCAGTATTACTACAAGTAGTAGTAAACAAAGCTTTAATTCAACTCTTACAAACATAATTACTACAGTCCTACTTATGGATTAAAAGATCTCTTTGTAGATTGTTTATTGTATCTTACCTTTCCTTTGCACCAATTTGATGTTTTTACAAAGACAATCCATTCAGCAAATTAACTTTAAGTGTGCCATAAAATGCACAAATGTAAAGGATGTTCTTATTGCTCCACCACCATGGGTGCCTAAACATTTGCACGCTGCTTATGGCTGAAATGAAGACATGAAGATTCTGTCAGCAATAGGCAGAATATTTTAATTTAAATTGTTGCTCTTATCTAAAGCTCTGCATATCTCATGGTTTTATTCCAGCTCACCAGTGGCTCTACAGTCGTCTGGAGGGTCACATGCTACTGCAGTTCCTGTGTTGGACACTGTACCCGGCCTGCCTCTGTGCCCTTTCAACTAGTTTTTCTCACAGCATCTGTCCCCAGTCTGCAGGTTCTACACTGTCATTAATCTATCATTTTAATGATTGTCATGTGTGGTGTCATCATCTTAGCACTTATTCATCTGCATGTTTTTTGTTTAAAGTCAATAGCTGCATATAATGATGTAAAATACGGCACTTTGAATTGACCAGATTTAAATGTGTGCAAGTTAATAAAATACACTACGTCAGACAAAATACTGAATAAGGCCAGAAAACTAGTGTGAAATATATTTCATTCCTGATATACACACTTAAATCATGTTGAATCTGTATATGTAAGAAGTGGGGTAAGTCTCATTGTGCTGATCTCTTGTTGCTACTTTGAAGGCTCAGGTGTGCCTGAAATGAGGACCATCCTTTCAGGCGTGCAGCTGCCAGACTATCTGTCTGTGTCTAATCTGTTTGCCAAACTCGTGGGCCTGATCTGTACACTGTCTGCGGGCAGCACCGTGTTTCTTGGGAAAGTGGTAAGACATGGCTGATAAGTGAGCAACGACCTCTGATCTTCAATTGGGTTCTGTTAAACGTGGATATTGGATCTATCTGTGGCATGTCGGATAAACAATAACTTTCCACAGGGTCCGTTCGTCCATCTGTCCAACATGGTGGGGGCATACTTGCATTGTCTATATGCCTCTGCTTGTGACGAAAAACAGGTACCTCCAGCATTCAGATCCAAAAAGTCCATGACAACAATGACAACAACAACAGCAACAACAATAATAATGATGATGATGATGATTATTATTATTATCATTAAATAATTAAAGTAGCCTCTCAATAACACCTTACAACAGTAGAATCAGATATACAGTAGTATGTAACAATGTAACAAGACATCAATAATCCAATATTACATAAAACGCAACATAATATAACAGCATAAGCCGTTAATGCTAGAATTTGGACTGCAAAAACTACTCAAATGTGCATATTTGTGTAATATATGAAGATCCATTGTGATGTTTCATAATTGAGAGTTCTCTGTAGCTGTGTAGTGATTGTGATGACTCTTTATGCCCCACTGCTTAGAGGAGAACTCAAGGAGAGATGTTGGTTGTGGCATCGGGAGTGGGCGTGGCCAGCTGCTTTGGTGCTCCAATCAGTGGTGAGCTGCCTATCGCCATGGCACCCACAGACACGCATATTCTAATTCACCTCATTTAGTTGTTACTGCCTCAATGGTCACCTCCTCCCTCCATTCCCTCTCTTCCTTTCTCCATCTCTTCTCCTTCTCCCTCTCCCTCTCTCGCTCCTTTCTTTTTCTCTTCTGCCTTTCTCCTTCTCTCTCTCTTCCTGTCTATTTATTTTTCCCTCTCTCTCTGTCACACTCTCTCTTACTCTTGCCCCCCCTCCGTCCATCTCTCTCTGTCGGTCCATCTCTCTGTCTCTCCGTCTCTCTCTCAGGAGTACTGTTCAGTATAGAAGTGATGGGCAGTCACTACTCTGTGAGAGATTACTGTCCATGTTTCTTCGCTGCCGTGTGTGGAGCCCTCACCTACCGCCTCCTGGCTGTGTGCAGCGGAGAACAAGGTGATAAACAAACCCACCCACTGCACCCCCTGGTGGAGGACCCAGCCCACCCCTCACTGTACTCACAGTTCAGCTTATAAACAGAAAAGGCATAGCCTGTGCAAAACAAGTAAAGGAAACAACATTATTTCACATTTTAAACTACATACACTATGCAGAAAAAAATATTGGGTAATATTAAGTACTGAATTCAGGTGGCCCCTTACTTGAGGGGAGTGAGGGATGTAGACTGTTATTTAAACAGTGCACTTAAAGTGAACTCGCAGTCCAACTTAAGAGGTATGCCTACTATATTACTTCTGTAACTTGAGCAAACATTGGGAAGAGACTACTTAGAAGGAACCTACTCTATATGGACAAAAGTATTGGGACACAACTGTTGCTCCAGGGTTTGGGCTAGGCCTCTTACTTCCAGTGAAGAGCAACGTTAATGCTCCAGCATACCAAGACATTTTGAATGCCATGCTTCCAGCAGTCTTTTCTATTCCAGCATGTGCCCCAGTGCACAAAGTGAGCTCCATAAAGACATGTTTTGGTGTGGAAGAACTTGACTGGCCCTCACAAAGCTCTAACCTCAACCCTATCCAACACATTTGGGGTGAAATGGAATGAAGATTGGGAGCCAGAGCTCCTTATCAAACATCAGTGTCTGACCTCATAAATGCTACAGAATGAATGGACACAAATTCCCTCAGAAACTACAAAATCTTGTGGAAAGCCTCAGAAGAGTAGAAGCTGTTACAGCTGCAACGGGGGACTGACACCATATTAAAGTCTATGTATTTGAATGCAATGTCATTAAAGTCCCTGTTTGTGTAATAGTCAGGCGTTCCAATGCTTTAGCTCATATATTGTACTGCCTTTACAAAGAAGAGGAAAAAATGTAAGACTTAGAGGGGCTAATAGATTTTAGGCCCCAGTTTAGCTGCTAGGCTAGTGTCGCAGTTGGTACATTTTTGTGTAAAAGATTCTGAATAAAGTATTTTTCAGTGACATAATGGTCTTTGGAACTTCAGTGGAGCTTTTCACTATTTTTGTTCAGAAATTAACTTGATGAAAATTGCGTCTAAGTTTAAGTACAGTGTAAAAGTAATCACCTTTGTAGGTCAGAGTATTTTCAAGTAACAAGAAAACATGTCTGTTGCCTATGCCTTCAGAAACAGTGAAAGCCTTGTTCAAGACCAGTTTCCCCACCGAGATCCCGTATCAACCACCTGAAATAGCATTTTTTGCTCTCCTAGGGTAAGTTTAGATGTTATGTATAGATTTGTTACTTCACTGACATCTTCTTTGACCTTCCACCAATGTCACCAGTGTTTAAAGCTTTTTTATATTCCCAATATATGCACTGTAACATCTGCACAGTATTCCTGTATGAAATTCTAAGGCTTCAATAATGTAATCATGAATTTTACATGCAGGCTTATGGACACAATATCCTTTTCTTATTCTTTAATTGTCTGATAGTGACTCATAACCCAGGCTTCTGGGCTTCATTCAAATTGTAATTATTATTCATTAGTGTGAGCTAATCTCTTGCTCTCTGTCTCTTTTCTCTTGCTCTGTACAGACTGCTCTGTGGAGCAGCTAGCTGTGTTTACTTATTCAGCCATCGGTGGATTCTGCGCTTTGTCCGAACAAACAAATTCATCAGCAGGTTTATTGCAACAGAGTGAGCATTTAATAGATCTGTTTCACCTGCTAATCGTCTCAGATATTGGATGCAATTAAAGAGAAAGTCAATGAAATAGGCTCAGTAGCTCAGCAGCTCAGTCTTATTGTTGGACTGTGGTGGACATTGTGGATAAGAGGACATTTCTCTTCATGTATCTTTGGTTAGAGAAACGGTTAAATTTCATTCACCTCTCAGTTTTCGGGTATAACGTGTTTGATTTAAAAATACCAAATTTTATGGCATTTTGTTTATTTCTGAAAGTTTGTCAGAGCAGTCAGGGTTCTGTGAAAGGTGCAATATGATTCGACTATATAATGTAACCCATTTTCATGTGGAAAGTAAAATTCTTAATAATTGAATTACTTTGTAAATGTAAAGGAACAAAGCATGTAATTACAGTAATGAATTGCATATATTTGTTACTATCCACCTCTAGTTATTATAATGGAAACTGTTAAAAGAGTTGTAAAATACAAACTGGTGAAACATGCCATAAAAAAGTTTTCTACAAACCTGAAAATTTTATGGGATTAAACTGTAATTTCTGTCTGTAGTAGCTTGCCTTAAATAGTATGCCTTACCAGATTTGCCACACTGACTACAGATATGGGTGTTTTTTTTTTAAATTCAGGAAGACACTGTATTCAGGAACTGTAGCATTCCTCCTGGCCTTAGTCACCTTCCCTCATTGGGCAGGATCTTATATGGCCTCCCAGGTGAGAAGTTTTGAAAACTATACATCTTATATTACTTTAACATCAGTCATTTCTTCATTTGATTCTCTGTTTGCTTTGTTTCAGCTTTCAATGAGGCAGTTACTCTCCTCCCTACTAGACAGTACCCAGTGGAACTCCGTTTCCCAAAATACCACGCTACTGGAAAACTCTCATCTGCCTCTTTGGCAAGAATGGAGTCCACCTGGAATCAGTGTTTATCAAACCCTTGGATGCTTTATTCTCATAAAGGTGATTTCAAGCAGAGAATGTTAAGACATGGTGTGATTAAAGACAATCAATATCAGAGAAGCTGTTACTACTGGAAATAGGAAGCAATATTGCCAACACAGCTGTGGTAGAACGTAGCAGTTGGTGACATCAGATTATCTTAAAAAGAAGCTACCTGGCCAGAAGCTTCCCATGTTGTGTGTGGTAGTTTAACTTCTTGTATTTATAAAAACAAAAACTTACTTTTAAAATGATTACTTTGAAGGCGATTAAGCAATTTGTTTTTGCATTCCTCAGTTTAATTGGGTCATTAAATAGACTATTAGGTCATTAACTAGGCTCTGATATAAAGATAAAAAAAACAGCTTCCACTTGGGATTGCAAATCATGACAAAGCACTCTGGTGAATATTTCTCAGGCTTAATAATGCCTTTGTTATTTGATCATTACTATTCACTCAGCCTCTCTCCAATACAAATTTTAATCTCTTTGTACACAACAAATCCCCAGTGCTGAATTAACACCTACTGTGTTCATTTAAGGCCAGACACAAATGTACACTGGATTCAACTCTGGGGATTTTACTGTGTACAAAATAAAATACTTAGTTTGAATTAAAATAGTCAATATTTTTCATTCATCTTGCATTTGTTTTCCTGGGGGGCAATTTGCACAAGTTTATGTACTTAAAACAGAGTCAACTATATCCGACCTTTCTTTATTCTATAAAACTAGGCTAGTTTTTACCATGTCTTTAAGACTGGTATACTGTATGTAAATGACCTGCTCAAAAAGCAGACAGAGCTGCAACGCTCATCAGCATGATCGGGCAGGTATAAATTCTGAATAGAGGAATGTAAATCTAGATAAATACATTGGGTTTTGTGTCTTTGTGTCTTCAAAAATTCAGAAAAGGACTATTTATAGGAGTAAATGGTCTGTTTAGAAACTCTAATAAAGTTTACACACATTAAACAAACTTTAATAATGTGAAGAAAATTCTGCTTTCCAGGACATTTGTCCTTTAAATGATTGAAATGTCCTTCTTTCCATAAGCTCTGGCTGCTGGTCTTGGCCTGCACTTTACCTCTGCCAGCTGGCTACTTCATGCCCGTCTTTATTTTTGGTAAGTCACATGATGTCTAATGGGTGCTGTTTCTAGACAAAACTATGTCAACAGAAATCTGGAAGCTTCTCAGACTTGTCGACGTTCCTGTTCAAGGTGCTGCTTTAGGCCGATTTCTGGGTGAGGGATTGGCCCATCTGTTCCCAGACGGAGTCTCTTCAGAAACACCGAGCATGATAAACCCAGGGGGCTACGCTTTAGTGGGTAAACAAACACTTTATCCTGTCATTTTACAGGATATGTCAACAGCATATGTCTCAGTGTTCAAATGCTCTGGGTTTTCTCAAGGTTTTGTTTGTGTGTGTGTGTGTGTGTGTGTGTGTGTGTGTATGTAGGAGCAGCAGCTTTTGCCGGTGCTGTGACACACACTCTCTCACCTGCACTATGTGCACTGGAGCTGACCGGTCAGTCTACTCATGTCGTGCCCATTCTGATAGCCACATTAATATCCAACGCAGTGTCACGATCAAAGCATCAGCCGTCCTTCTACGACGGCATATCGCTTATTAAGAAACTACCACACCTGCCGTCTCTTATCAGGGCCAGCCCAAAGTAAGTCCCCATAGCTTGCTTTGTTGTTCAAGTGTTTATTTTTTGATCGAAAGATCATTGAGTGGACACAGTTCTGCAGGGATAAATCAATGTGGTCAGCAGAGGAAATCTAATGTTTTTGCCACTTCATTACCGGGTCTGTGAATGGCCTCCTGCAGGCTGTCCTCAGTCCAGATTGGCCGGTTTGTGGTACCAGCAGGCGCCGTTCTACAGCGCGGCGATAAAGTGACAGGAGTGCAGCATGTTCTGAACAACAGAGCAGAATCTGAATTCCCCGTAGTGGACACTCATGGTGAGTTTGAAGTCCTGACTAATCTCTTCTACAGCGCTGTTTGAAATGGCAGTCACAGCACGCTGCAGTGCCGCAACAACAGAGGAGACGGGTCGATGGAGAGAAAAAACCAAGCAACCAAAATTAAAGAGCCTAAAGTGATAGTCACGACAGCACTTTTAATATGAATCTAGCATAATAGGAATTCTATTCTTCTTTGAAAAAATTGATTGATTTTGAAAATTGATTTTGGCCAAAAGGCTCGAAGCTGGGCTTATCTCTGGTAGTCACCTGTTCTCCTCTTCTCTTCTCTCTCTCTCTCTTTCTCTCTCTCTCTCTCTCTCCCTCTCTCTCTTTCTCTCAGAATTGCCCACTCTCTTGGGAACTGTCAGCAGAGAACAACTACAGGCCTTTCTGCTTGAAGACCAAAATCAGGTAGCTATGACACAACTGTGCTGAATCATAGTAACAGTGGATCTAGCTTTTGAGGCTTAGACGTAGGGAAACTTGAGGTGGTCTTGAGTGAATAAAAACATCTGTCATTCACATTGTAGATTTTGTGCAAAAGCCTGGAGGATGTGTGCCCCATTCAACCTGTTAAGTTACAGCTTTCCACTGAAACTACAGTAAGGCAGGTAAAGAGCTTGGGAACGCTGGTAGCCCGTCCTGATGTGTGGCATATTGAAGTAGATTGGTATCAGTATAAGGTTAATTTGTGGTCTGGTCCATAGAAAAAGCCAGATTGGATATTGGAGGTTTGAGGATGATAGTCTATCATGGTTAGTAAAAATAGCTATTTTAAAAGCATACCAGATTTTTAAAAGTGCTTAGACAGGTATCAGTATCAGTATCATATTCAAAGTTTTGCTATCACCACTGGTATTAAAAAACTCATAATGCTGCACACAAGAATCTCATCCAGTCGTGTTGTGTATTTTGTTTACTAACTTCAGCATGACAGTCATCTTAAAGGGCCCATATCATGGAAAAGTTGAGCTTTTTTCAAACAGAAGAATTCGGTGTAGTACATAAACACAGCTCAGACTGCTTTTTAATATGTACATTATTCCCACATAAAATTTATTACGCCAACTCAGTCTTGGCATTGACTGTGTTGATTTGATATATTTAATGAACATTATGCAGATTTGAATCAAGTAAATTCATCATGTTGTCACTGTAATGTTTTTATGTACATGGTGCATGGTGATGTAATTATGCTCCTGTGTTTGCTGTTTGCTAATCATGTGTTTGTGTGAAACGTGTTATTGTCAGGCTCACTGTATCATGAGCGTAGTGAGAGAGCAGCAAGTGTTTGTCACAGAGAAGGGCAAGCTGTGTGGCGTCATTACATGGAGAGAGGTGAGGAGTTCAGCAAGCAGACAAGTACACACACACACACACACATGCTTACCAGATTATGGGCAAGTACATGGTTTCTCATTATTGGATTTGATTTGATTGGATTGAAATGGTACAAATCACAGCTAATAAAACCAAGGCATTAATTGGTGAGTCACTTATGTTACGTGTTTTTTCCAGATGAAGAAAATGATTGAAGCGCTCGCTGAGGAAATCTGAAGCCTGGACTGATAGACAAACTCGGTTTGGTCTGGAAACATTCATATGTTCATAGTCTAGAGCATCATCTGTTCAAGGTTTTGTCATTGTCCTCATATCAGGATATAGCAAACATTGATTTGCTCTCATCATCATGGTTCTATGTAACTACAATTACTACAACTACAATAAGCTTATTTTTGGCCTTTGTTGCTGGCCAGCAGCCTGTTTCCTGGAACTGAAACAGTAAGAGCTCTTCATTTGGTTCCATAACATAAGGAGGCTTGCTGTTCACGGTGTCCTGTTTATAGGCCCAAGGGCAGGCCCAGTGATAAAGATTTATTAAAATCAGCCGCGTGTACCCAGCCCTAACAGAGGAGATGAGGGAGGTGTAATTAAATGAAGCAGCCGTTCAGTCCCAGTCACGCTATCGGTCTCGCAGAATGAGCGCCTCTGGCAAACCTAACCAATCGAACCGTTGACACTGATTTCGTTTATGACTGATGTTTGCAATCTAGCATGTGATCAATGCTGAAATAATGATTGACAAAAATGTTTTCTGAAAACAAGCTCTGTGTTCATCTTAAATTGAGAAGTAAAATATTGTAAAAGCATGGCATCTGAAGCCTCCGAGACCTCTTTTGTGGAGTGGAACCACCTGAGTTGTTTGGCAGATAAGACAACGTGTGAAGTGACCATGGCTTGCATCAGGAGTTATTTCTGATACTTTAAGAGGCGCTCCTATGACAGTATTATCAACCATAAGTATCCAGTGACTCTACTTAAAAAGATCATCACTCATTCTGTCGGAAGATTAAATGGTCATCAAAATGAAAAATGATCAGAACAGGGAATGAGCTGTTTTGCCAGCGAACAGATCGTCTTCAGATGTAATAGAGTTTGAAGATGAGTTTGAAGATGAGTTTGTAATCTAGGCAAAGATGTGATTTATCTTTCTAATACTGGAGAGACGTTTATACCTCAGCTACCTAAACGAAAGCCTGTAGAACCCAGCTACAACTAAAGTATTTTTTTTGCCCGAGGCACACATTTACAGCAAAAAAATGTAAGCATTTTAGGAGCACAAAGGATTTAGCTTTAGCTAACTCATTTATATATACACAACAAATGAGTCTTACTGCAGTTTAGCCCCACCCATTCAGAACGAAGGTATAAGGAGTGTTTCAACCCAAGACTGCTTTTTGAAATGAGCACAATACAGGACAGCCAATCAAAACAGAGTGACAGAAAGGTGCTCAACGTAACCAAGGTTACCTAGACTAATAAAATAGTTACAATTTGTTCTATATAGTACAAAATCACTGATCCAATGCTGGTTAATAATTGCAGGATTGGTTGAACATTTGTGGAGTTGTGTTGTTACCTGAAATTAAGAACACAGAAAAACGTGTGACTAAAATCTGAGAACTCTGTTCCTCTCTTTCACACTGCAAATGTCTTTGCTTGCCAAGATGTATCTTAGATTTAGAAATGTGACATTCATTATCTCATTTTTAAGGTTATCTTCTAGTTTAGCATCTTGGAATTCATTGTATATTCTTAAATTAAGAATGACTGTGTCTTTATTGCCTTAGTCAGAAAATCTTAAAGCTGAATAATTTACTGGTAAAATAAGCTAAATTAGCTTAAAAACTTGTTTTAAAATTCTGTGATACAAACTCAAGTTTAATTGCTTGGATTAAGAATCACAAATGGCACATATTAAATAAAAAAAAAACAACAATTTTTCACATATAGGACTTCACATCCAGCTTCTTAAAAATGTTGTTACATAAATGAGGGATGGTTCCAGAAAATAATTTGATCAGTATTCAAAAGAGACAGCAAAGGTGTACGCTTCAAAAGAGCAACCTTTCTGTTCTACCATTCCTCCTCTTTCTTTCCTCTAATTTCATATTGTAAACGCTTGATGCCTAGTGCCTGGTGCATTATTATTGATTCGTTATTTCTTTGGGTTTGTTCTCCAAACTGTGTTGATTACATTAAATGAAAATCGCATTTACCATCAGAATTTCAGTTCAGTTCAATACCGTCAAGCTGCCGGCTCAATTCAATCCTATTCAGAAACGTGTCTGTGGCACAAAAACAGCCCCCGCACACAATGTATCGGTTCACACCGCGTAAACTTCTATTAAAAGACGCTAGAGCTAAGATAACACAAAACGCTTTGCCTATCTGTGCTCCTTGCTTTCCTTCTGTCGTCCTTTCTATCTATCCATCTATATTCGTTCTCACATGCGCGCAAACACAGACACATATGCACACCTTCTTCTCCTGTAACTTCCACCCCCAGACACTCCCCGTGGCTTTCTCTAACACCTGTCTTTATCTGTAGGGTGTGAATAAAGACTAATCATACAGCAAATGCAGACAGATAATTGATATTCCGGTTCTCCTTCTGCAGGAAAAGACCCACAAAACACGCAGTGCATGTCCTATGTTCGCATATCTATGAAGAATCACGATTTACATAAAGAAAGCATCTGCATATGGCACAAGTTCTAAATGCACATATCTGACAAGGCTACAAGGCAGAAAGGAAGCTTCATGAAAATATGGAAATAGGTCTTAAAAAATGGTTAAATCCTTCAAAGTCCTGGGTTTTGGCTCTGCGGCGCAGCATAAACCGCACTCATCCTCCAAATGCCTTTCTCACAAAAGAGGTTATTTTCTGTCCCACAGTCTCACTGAGCTGTTCTTAAATGAATTTCACCAGACATGTCTGAATGGAGTCTAGCTTAACAAGAACAAGTCTTTTTTTTTTACATCGACATTATCTCCAGCTGCAAAGCCCCAGCAGCTTCCTGCTTTCAAATAGCAAGGCAAAACCACCTGAAAGGGTTTCAACAGTAGATATTTACAGGTGCCACTTTCAAAGAGGTGTCATGGACATTATCAGCTTGCTTTCTCAGTCGAAGTGTAATTTCACATGCATTTGTGCTTCCTTCTTCTCATGCCGGGCTGTGTGTTTTTCTCTCATGGCGGCTCTGACAATGAGGTGTTTCAGCTCCTTTAAGACATCTCCAAATAACTGATTGAGAACATTTTGTCCAGGACAACAACACAGCCACGTGATATACTTCATAATGTATCAATTAACTTATTCTTACATCAAAAATATCACTTAAAAAGATGCCAATGGGGCTCAACTCACTGTATGTATATCTAGTGAGTAAGGCAATCACCTCTTCAGAGGTAGCTTGGTCTCGGCCCAGGCTAAAGTACAACTCCATGTCATTCATAAATCTTTGCTCTGAGGTAAGCTAAGTGCCTGCTTCGTTTCCCAGAGCCAGTATAAATGATACAAATACATCGCAACAACACTGTTCTACGTTTCAGTCATAAAAAACCTCATCTTCGGACATGGAGCTGCTGTCTGCGTGTCGCACAGGGCAATCAGCAGTTAAAGTCCTCTGCTCCTGTAAGGGGGGCTGCGATTCCGGCTGAGACACTGAGCTGGAGAAGTTGGGCTGAGGAGGCTGTGCAGGAGCCATCGGAACGCTCTCGGCAGCATTGGTCTCCATGTGTATGCTGTATAGGTGCTGGGGGACACCCAGGCTTCCTCCATCGATTAGGAACTGGGACAGATACAGGCCATCAGAGCCTATTGGAGGAACAGGATTTAACAGTTCTATTCCACATGAAGGTGTAGTTTAGCAGTGCAGAGACAATACAATACAATTCAGTTTTGATCTGATTAAAGGCTACTAATTGGTTCTTGGCCCACATGTATGATTTTATTTAAAAAATGGTTTTGGCTTCTAACAATAGACTCTTTTTGGTGCAGTATGTAAAGGCATTTCTTAAAGAGTTCTTTTCTTCATTACTCCAAATTACATTGACCAGGGACCATTATTTAACTAATGTATGCAAAGTGACCCCCCCAATCTGCCTACAGAGGTAGATCTTATACCTGCTATATGACTTCTGTAACTTGAGTAAAAGTTGGAAAGAGATTAATTAGCAGGAAGGAATGAACTAATCCTATGAAAAAATATCTTGTGTATAATAATAGAGAAAATGATCATTAATTCCACTTTCCACAAAACGGAAACTAGATAAAAGCATTCGTGGTGTGAAGTACTGGCAGAGTCACCCTGAAGCTAGAATTCAGGTTTAGAGTTCTTGAATTTTGTCCAGTTAGGGACAGGCTGCATACAGATAAGTAGGATTAAGTATTGTAATATTTGCTCTTCCCACAGAAATTTGCTATTAGAGAGACTACTCCTCTAGAAATTAACTGTAATATCAGGAATAAGAGATACAGGAACACTAATGATGCTTTTGAGTAAAAGTGAAGGTATAACTGAAAAACCCCACTGGTCTTGAGCTCATTACAGTGATATATCCCAATGAGTCATCTCCTCTCTGGAGGAACACTTTTCATTTATATTTCCTTTCATTCAGGCAGCAGATTAATCAGTAACAGCGCACGATGGTGTGCAGTA
This sequence comes from Clupeocharax schoutedeni, assembly GCA_037974565.1. Classification (NCBI taxonomy): domain Eukaryota; kingdom Metazoa; phylum Chordata; class Actinopteri; order Characiformes; family Alestidae; genus Clupeocharax; species Clupeocharax schoutedeni. Next base: position 20,543,562 of record JBBPDH010000130.1, read on the forward strand.
CCTCATGCTGCACCCATCTGTTTCAACAAGCCATATTTTACCATTCTCCATCTAATTTTCCCACAAGGACCATCATCATTATCATGTGATGATTGCATTACAGTAAGTGCTGAGGCACATATGTAAATCACACAACAACATACAAAACATACAATAATAATAACACACCAATGGCGGAAACAACCTCTTGGTTTTTGGTCAACCTTTCAATGGATGTGTGGTTTTGAGAACAAAAGGAATTCCATGTTATACTGACTTGGTTGATTCAATTATAGGCAATTCACTCATTCTGCAGACTAATAATGTATTAATTAATACTGTAATAATGTATTAATTAATACTGTACATATACTGTGCACACCACTTTTTATAAAGGTGCCACAAAGGGTTCTTTAAGGGATGCCATTATTATTAAAAAAAAGGTTTATGTGCATGAAGAACATATTTCAAGTTTAAATAGACTTCACATAATGTAAAGTCTTTGTAGTTTTACATTATTTAGAAGTTCTTAAGTGAAATTATGCAGGTTTTTTAATACTCCATGACATTGACCAAAAACATTTTTGGCACATTTACTTATATGGTTTATGTAAAATAATACAGTGGAATATGAAGTATACTGTCACCTTGCAATGGGACTGTGCTAGTTGTGGCTTGATCTTCAACATCATGTAAAGGCCATACATCCATAGCTGCCTCAGCCAGAGCAAACTGCTCAGCCACCCCTAAGAGAGAGAAACGGGAGGGAAATGGGTTTGTGAGAGCAGGTTAAGTGTTTGCAAGCCCCAGAAAACCTACTGTCTTAAAAAAATATATTTCTCAGTGCATTTCTTTTTTAACATTGGTGTGAAAACTCTGTGCGGGGCATAAACCTCTCAAATTCATTCAGAGCCTGAATTGAATTCATACATTTCTCAGTTTTTTATGGATTACAGTACATCATACAGCATCTTAAACCATATATGCAAATCTATGTGATATTAAATAAAACTCATCACAGTTTGGATCAACTGTGCAGGATTTAGGCATGCACTTTACACAATCCTATACTGGGAGCTATAAGGTCCCATTACTTGTTAGTTACATTAGCTTTGTAGCTTCAGTGCAGCACTAAAATGAACTTGAAGCTAATTTTTTAAAGCTGACTGACTATATTTCATATTTAGCTCTGAATGTCCGAAAGCAGTGTGAGTGTTCAGTCTAATGCCACTTTCCACTCAGGTGTGTTTACCTGCAGCAAAGCGCGCCTCTTTGATTTCATCGGTCAGGTGGGAGTAGAGCTGTTCGTCCTCCTGTAGTGTAGCCCCCGCACCCCCCCAGCCCCCCCCGTCCCTGCTCCATCCACACCAGCCCCCTCCAGCCGTTGTCTCGCCACCCCAGCCCTTCCACTCGATAAGGTGGGCCACTCGACCCTGAGCCATTGCCGTAGGCTTGGTTATGTGTTCCTTAATAGTGGCCACTAGACCTGAGCAAATAGAAAGCATGGCAGGGCAAAATAGTGAATCTAATGAAAGAAGAAGAATAGGGGCTAACTGAGAGGTGAAAAGGTGAAAAGGTGGTGTGGGTGACGAGAGTATGGATGGAACAGTGAAAATACAAAATGAAAAGGTCAAAGATGAATGAAGAGAAGAGCATATGGAAACAAGAAGTGGAAAAATAATTTGAGGTCAAAGATTTGCTGTTACCAGGCTCTCTAGGAATCATTTATTACACAATATCAACTTTGGGGGTTTTTTTTCTAATAATTTATTCTGTCATGTTTGATTTATACTTTTCATGCTTTTCAAATAAATTTCCAAAAAGCAAATTTCTTCAAACAACCCATTAGCCAAAAACCAAACCTTTCAGCCACACCACACTGTTGCCCTTTAATCTAATACAGTCTTTACGCTGTGATTGTCTGCATAATTAAACTGTCAGGATTAAAAGAGCTTTCACTGGAAGAAAGTTCAAAAACCCACAACACACTATTAGTCTCTGTAATTAACTTCCAGGAGAGGAAAGTCAGGCAAAAAAGGTAGTCAAGGAGAAAGAACGCTGAGAGTGAATGAGAAAAGGAGAGCGAACGAGATTGTGCTGATGAAAATGATGTGCAAGCAGTGGGAGATTACATTAGCAGCGTGATGTAGAGACCGACTGGTTTTCATACAAAATGATTTAGAATTAAAACAAAACAGAGAATAACAGCGACAAAAGCACATTATTTATCACACACCACAGATCTCTCACCTATCAAAGAGGATGTAGCCAGCTCCCCGATGCCATAGCCACTGCCATTCTTCTTATCTGTGACAGAGCCATTGTATGGCTGATGTTTGCCCTAAATGGATGAAAAAGACAACAGAGGAAAGAGTATAATACCTGTTTCATGAATGTGCCTCTGAATCACACCCATAAACAGATGGTGAGAGTAGTGGGACAATAAATATGTGCCCAAAAATGTGTGATAGTATCTAAAAGGTATTTAGCT
>JBBPDH010000130.1:20562897-20588002 GCA_037974565.1 Clupeocharax schoutedeni
ATATTACAGTCAGTGTTTCACATAGTGCTCTGCAGTTAAGTCCAGTTAAACTGGCCTAATTTATGGAGTCTGACTCAGACTCCGTAATATACTCCCATTTACATATTCTGTTGATTTTTGAGTGAAAATAAGTGCATTACCTCAATAGAGATTAAATTTAAACATGACACTTAATGTAAATGTACGTGTGTGTGTGTGTGTGTGTGTGTGTGTGTGTGTGTGTGTGTGTGTGTGTGTCTGTGTGTCTGTGTGTATGTTTATGCAAAAATCAGCAAAACAAGTCATTTGACCAGGGGTGCCCAAACTTAAATCAGCATTATTAGTATTTGGGTGAGTGCCAGGGTTAGAGTTTAACTTATGGGTTGAGGTTAAAGGTTAAGGTTAGAGTGAGCGACTCTAAAGGTTGACCATAATGAGTCAAAGTGAAATGTCAGTGCAACTGTTTATGCCCCCGATTATGTCTGTGTGTACATTTGTGTGTTTTGCAATCTTTGTTCCTCATTCACTACATTTCCTCTTATTCTCTGTCATTCTGTTGCACAGGGTGAGCCTCCCTGGGGGAAGGCAAGCACCATCTGATGACAAGAGCGGTGCATGCTATCACTACCCACAAGGCTTGGAGTGGCATTTGGTGCCTGCAGTGCGCGAAGTTATTCAAGGCTCAGCTAAAAGGAAATTGCATTAATCCAAAATTGGGCTAGAGCAATTTCCCCGGCCCTTTCTCAAAGCAGTACCAGAGCTGGGACCACCTCAGCTGCAGCCATACAGGGGATGAATAGCAGACCTCAGTAGCCTCCAGGGCACACAAACCCTGTTTCCATATGCTGGCTAATTGGTTTAATTACTGTAATTATCTGCTGGGGTTCACGTTGCAAAGGCAGGAACGATTAATGGCCTCAAGAACACATGTCGACAGCAGGAAAAGAGAGGGGGAGACGCTGTGGAACGCCGCTAGACAGAAAAGTGATAAAGTTTGAAAAGACTGTCATGGCCTCTCAAAGACAAGAAAACCAAAACCAGAGCAAAGTGCAAGCAAAAAAAAGGCCATGGAAAAGTTCTGTTTGTTTTCTTAAACAAGTTATGGTTTCAGCTAAAAAAATAACAGGAATGGTCGATAGGCTTTTGGGGCATTTTTCATTTTGTGACAGGAGCATGAGTAGAAATGTGAGGCATAAGGCTAAACGACAAATGAGATTTCTTTGATTAGTTTGAAAGGGGCCACATTGCCAGCATATCAACTTTCCATGTGTATGGTTAATCACGTCCGCCTAACTTGCATGTTGTAAAAGAAGCAGATAAGATATGCCATGTTAGTAGATAAACTTATCAAGGGCACTTTCACCACCGGGCAGTGACTGTTAGGACAAATTAACATGGCAGTGTAATAAAACAGCAAGAGGTCTCTTCATATCTTAACAACACTCACCGGACCGTCCAGCTATCACTGAGTATCATACTGCTTTGGTTATGACCGCTTAGCGACCGCAACGGCATAGTTTTGGCTTCAGAAGCGTGGGACGGCAGGACTATGAAGTTACACAGACAAAAATATTTAAATAATTATTTCCTCTAACCATTGGCCTGCCCATAACGTTCAATCTCAACCTCAAACTTCAACCTAATACTCACCCTTTTTCTAACACTAACCCTGTTCCAAATCTAAAACTTTCCCCTAACAGTGTTAGGACTCAAGTATCAGCATTGGCTTAAAGCTCATGTAGTTTGTCTTTATCTATAATATCCAAATGCACAATCATAAATACTCTGACACAATTGTGTAAACAAAGTATACAGTATCAATAGTTTATAATATAGAATCAAACCTTTGTATGAAAAACTATGTAACCATGATTATGAATTTAGCCTATACCTCTAATTCTGGTGGACTTTTATCAATAAAACCATGTTATAATTCTCTTTCTTATCAACCTGATAATTTTTCTTTGCTGATATCCACCAGCCAATAAGAGACGAAAACAAAAATATTAACAAAATTAGTTTCATTTACTCATAAAACTGGCCAAGTGGGATATATGATAGTGATAGCGAAGAGCACAGGAGAGAGAAGGCGAGAGGGAGAGAAAGAGAGAGAGAGGGAGGGAAGGAAAGCGAGAGAGGGAGAGAGGCAGAGAGAGAGAAATATGAGCAGAGAGAGTGAGAAATGGAGAGAGAAAGGCTGTAAGAGGAAGACCAATATAGCCCCAAATTGGAGGATGTGTGTTTTGGTCAGAAACCCATCTCTAAAATTAGCTGGGATGTAAATTCCACAATGCTGCTGGCTTCAAATGCATACATGAAAAAGGAGGACGGATGGAAAAGACAAAAAAACGAAGAAAAAAAAAGAAGAAATGAAAGGGTATACACTGAGCAAAGGCGAGTCATATACGCACAGTAGCATGATCAGTTTTACAGTAAGGGGATGTTGAAGGGGCGGGGTGAAGTGCGGCGAGGGTGTGTGTGTGTGTGTGGGGGGGGGGGTTCTTTTCAAGAGCAGGGCCATTTTTGAGGCCACTAAAAAGAAAGAGGAAACCTAAAAAATGAAAGCCGCAGGCCCCACACAGGCCAGTCCACACTAAAAGCACAACCATGTGTATAGCGATCAGGGCACTCCAGCCCGGCCTTCAACACAGTCCCCACATATGCTATTGTGGCTAGCAGTTTAAGCCTGGAGGAGTCACAAACACACACCCACACCTCCCCACACACACATACAGAGAGAATAGTGAGGAGCATACAACCCGCAGACATTAAAAGCGCAGGCAGGCAAGTTCTGTTTACATGTGCTCACAAATGGATTGTACAAAATGCTTTCATTGGTTAATACTTGAACATGGGCGCTCCTGGCTGTGTTTCTGCCTCGTTTTCTTCTCCTCCTAACCATAGGCAAACAGAAACACATCTAACCACATGAGACACACGCTACGGAAAAACAGATGACGGAAAATCTCCACGCGGCTCTGGTTTCGGGTCTCCCCCCTCAAAGTGAGAGCCATTTTAAGGCCCTGAGACGGGCACAACCTGAAAGAGCATCAAGAAAGCCACAGAGCCACAGACACACATACAGACATAATGGGCCGAGAAAAAAGGATGGCAAGCTTTTTTGTTCCCATGCTCCATCTACCTGTTTAACTTCCCCATATAATTGTCTTCCAGCTTTCCCAGCCAGCTTATTCCTGTATCTAAATATTTACATTCCTCTTTCTGACATTTCCATCTTATCTAAAGAATGCATTAGTGACATTGTTACCTACATCATTCAGCGCTGGCTGATAAATTCAATACAGTGGGCGCCAGACAAAAATCCCCTTGCACTTCAGGTTCAGCCTGAATGGGAGGGTTAACTTCAGGGACAAGGTGAATTGTCCTAGAGGATAACGTGCTAGATTAACATTTGCCCCTGATTAAAGGTGGATCTCCAAATCAGTAGCTGATTAAACAAGGGCTTTTTGATTACCCGGACAATACATTGTCCGAAAAAATATTCAGATTTAGGGAACATGAATTTCAGTTCTTTCTAGTTGCATATACTGTATATAGTACTTTACTTCATTGTTCTTTAATGTGAATCATACTAGATACATTTAGAAGATGAAAAAAAGTATTTTTGTTTCATTACAAAAAGTTTGAAGTCCTTTACTCTTGCCAGTCAGTTTAGTTCATTTAAGTGTAAAATGCAAAGTGGATTATTAATATATATATGTTGTATATATATGCCTATGTGTTGTAAATATAATTAATAGTCCAGTACAAAAGAACCAAAAATCCTGTTACAACAGCTTTTAAAATAAGGATGGGCTTCCTTCTCGTGTACATTTTGCAAATATGGATAAGTATCAAACGAACAGAAAACCTCGAAACTTGCAGGACGTAAAGGAGAAGAGAGAGAGACAGTTCCTACATGGTGCTTGGTTAAGAATAATTCATATAGAAACTATTACGTAACTTTGAAAAGATGAAACTCGCATGCCTTATATACAGAAACAGCTCTTCCATCCTCATGCACTGAAATGACATAAAAATGAGATTAAAACATTCTGTGGTGTAAGACTACGAAGATTTTATTGTGACTGAAAAAAAATCAATTACAAATAAATCCCAGCTCAGTATTTTTAACACAATAAATAAAACAAAAATAAATACTATTAAATAAAGTACAAAATAATAGGGCAAATCTGAGGGCAAGTGAGAATTTCCCAATGTGTGGTCTTTGCATATTTGAACCAGTTTTCTTTCAAATCTCATTTTCTGGATAAAGTGGGCAAGCCATAACAATTTCAACCAGGAAAATTAAATGTAAGCAACAAGATCAAAAACCACAATAACAATTCTGTGCGAGTATCCTGCCACATCATGGCCCCATGTTAATGCCACTGTAAAGAAACCAGATACCTCACGGTATCATAGAGGAAGAATACATTAGATGAATGTCAAACAAAAACTAAATATTATCAGTCCGCAAAGTTGTTTGTATTCAACATCTACAAATTAAAAATGAAGAGAACTCTTGGTAAGGCATTATAAGGTCATACATTCTCTATTACCATCCTGTAGGATAGGAAAGAAAAGTGGAATTTTCCTTTAAATTAGACAGCTTTCCAAAGTCTACTAAAATGTTGACAGTATGGATAAAGGTCAATGCACTCTACAGCTTTTCATCCCCTAAGGTCTGGTTTCATAAAACAAAACAAGCCCTTCAAAGTCATCTAGGTCTGCATTATCATTCTGATGTGAGTAAACATCAATGTGCTGGAACAAAATGGCTAACGGCTTGGTCTTTTACCTCGGCATCATACAAATGCTTGTAGATATCTTGCTGTAGTTTCCTACTGCTTTTTTGTGTCATTTGGCCCACATATCACCAACTCTGTATGATTTGTTGGCATCACTCAGGGAAGTCATATATTTCCATCTGATTCAACCTGACATGACGCTGCAGTTATGCACGTCAAATTATAACCTACAACATTTTTGGTTCTTTACCCATTTCCATTTTGTCATTCTGGCTCGGTTCTGAATGTCACATTACCATAATGTTCCATAATGATAAAGGATGAAACACGGGATCGAGAAAAGCCCAGCATTTCGGTCGAGTCGAGTCCTCTTAAATTTCTTCTTTAAGTGCTATTTTTCCTGTGGTGTCTCATGCTTGCTGAAAACATAGTCCGTTTTCAGAACGCCTAACCTCGCCATTCCTTTCGGACCAGAGAAATTTAAAAAGACTTGTTTCACTAAGAGATTAATGGCAACGTCAAACTTGCTTATAACAGGCAAAACGGCCAGCTCAAGCCACAGCAGGCAGCTCAAGCCTTATATGCCTCGCAGTACATCGGCCGTTCTCACAGACCTACAATCATTGCTTCTACTCTGTGCTAAAGACGATCACCAGATAAATGTCTTTTTCATCTCATCAAGTAAAATGATTTTGAGGAGTCAGTCACATGCTGTTTCCCCAAAATATAAAGATGGTGCCGTACCACGGATCAAGGTCTGTTGAGTAAAGGCCTGTTGAAATTCAGACATGGCGATGCTGACTACCCCACCACACCTCTGGAAGATCTAGATTCATACGGTTTTGCTAGAGGATTGCAGTAGAGCAGAAAGACTTGATACGTTTGCTGGCAAAGTAAGCATGCACATGAAACTAAACAAAAGGAGAAAAAAAATAAAATGTAAGAAATGTATTGTACGTTTCTCTGAAGCATAAAAAAAGATGTAAAAATATATTTCTAATATACATGGTTTGAATTATTAGCTTTTTTTTACTCATCTCCCTCTTCAGTTTTTGATGAGCATATCAAATCTGCTACAAGTCTCTATTGCTGTCAGAGTCTGTCTTGATAGGCTTGAGGGTGATACCCAGGGTCAAAGGCCGTCCCTGCAGCCCAAGCCCAGTACAGCTTAGAGTTCTGGCCATCAGCAGCCACGGAGAGTTCCTGGTCCCTTGGAGTGAGCGCCAAACTTCCTGGGAGTAGTTCACACTGCGAATACACTCAAGGTGCTGGTCTGGTCCTTTAGTCCCAAGATGCTGTAGGCGATCCTCTTCAGGTGGCCGGGCAGACGGACTCCGATGTTACGGATATCCCTGGCAGAAAAGAAATAAGAACATTGTAAGGATTTGAAGCTTTCCAACTAAACTAAGTGCAGAAACCTCATTTATATTAGAAATCAATGGGCAGTGGCAGAATTCCACAGGCAAACATTTATGCAAAACACACACTTATGAATTCTCACTCACTCACTTTCTGTAACCACTTATACAACTTAAGGGTACTCATGAATTATTAAACTGTACATTTTTTAAAGTTTTTAATTCTACATGGTTGTTTTTTTCCCAGATATTGGACTACTCCAGTGAGACAAATCTGTGTGGAGGTTTTGTAGGGTACCAGAAAGTGATTGTAACCTAAACTATAGTTTGAGTGTTCAAACTTCGGACAAAAACAGCTTTCTCTCTCAGGTCTGTCTCAAGCCACAAGATTCTATTAGAACGTTTTGTATTACTGGTGATTCTGTTGTTTCCTAAGTATAAGAAAAGGTGTCGAAATGATTTCACACAGGAATCAAAGCTATGATATATATGCGGTAGAAAGAGATTTGGCTAAGCATTAAAACTTCACGTTACCATATAATTTGAGAAGTGTTGCTGAAAGAAGCCGTACGCGCAAGCAACACTTTACAAATGCCCACGAAGGCAAGTCTTAATTACAGCTTTAATTAAGAGCCTTGATGACCTAACAAGGTTTCCCCCATCACTTGTCGTGAGTCATTGCTTCTAGCAACCCCAGGCAGTGGAAGATTCGTAAATAGTTTCTGGCTTTTTAAGAGTGCAACCAGATGACAAGAGATGGAACACTCAACCATAAAATAAAACAAAAACCAAGAAGAAAAAAAAGCCATGACAAACACATCAAAGGCATTTCTTTTCCCCTGCACATAGTTCATCCAGCTTCCAAGCTAAAAACACTCGTGGGAGTGGAGCTGGAGGTCAGAGAACACCCAACTACAGTAGCCTCCTCCGCTCTCCATCACCCACGCTGCTCGAAGTAATCTATCAGCTCGACTGCTTTTTTGTGAGGTCTAAGATATGTATCTCTCCACAGGGACACTTCCCTCCATGCTTGTATTAGCTATTAGCAATTATTTCTGTCCTCTGTGTTCTTTACACCCCTATTCTTTCACCCTCCACCCCTTCGCTGTCTTGTTGTTTTAAGGGGAGCCGCCACATGGCCCATGGGCTCAAACGGGAAGAAACTGGTGGTTACTGGCTACAGTTAGCATTCACTTGTGCTGTGGGCAAAGGGAGGGATGAGAGAGGCATCACATGGGTTGGAGAAAGGGAGGGATGGAGCAGGCCACAAGCTACCACATCCAGGCCACCAAAAAAAAAAGAAGAAAAAAACTATTCTTTACCCCTCTCACCACCATTTTTTCCATTCGACCTATCCTAACCCACTCAATGAGCTTCATACGAGCCGACGGATTCTCACTCCCTGAAAGGCTCACTCTAAAGCTTGTGTAAGTGTCTTGCAAGGCAGTTAAAAAAGTAATTACCCAATGCGGTTTTGATCTTGGCCAAATACAGTAAATCATAAACGGTCTGTGGCAGCGCAAGCTTATGCTGGTAACCAACGCATAAATTTAAGCCACGTCCAATTTACCACGCTTCAAAAACAACTGTTTATACGTTCTTCGCAAATGACAGAAATTTCATGCCTATACAGATGTGATACTATCCATACAAGCCAGCTTCAGAGCAAAGTTCTGATCATGTGCCATACTAAATAGAGCTCTCCACACAATCAAACTGATTTCACTGGTTCCGCAATGAAAGACTGTGTTCATCTAATCAGGGCCTGTTGAATCATCGCATTCAAATGCGTGTTTTGCATAATGATGGTTTGCAACCTCATACATTTGGAATACCACAAGAAGGAAGAGAGAAAATAATTTCACTGCACTGAACTGTACTTTCCCTTGTGTTTCTAATTCATACAGTTATGATTCATTTCTTTAAAATCTGCTGCGGTAACAGAAACTCATATTAAAGGGGAAAAAAAGCTTAATGTGAATTATGGGCCAATTCTGTTGGTCCTTAAATATAAAAATGCAAGTGGTGCTTTCAAATGGTGTAAAAACTATTTTTTATGTAAGCAGTAAACAGCCAGTAAGACACAGTAAGGAGTCTACAGTGTCTGTAATGTGGATCAAAAAGTACATTAACCGACGCAAATGCTTAAGTCTTTACTCAAAGTTTGCTGTATTCCCTGTGGGAGTATCCAGTGCTACTCACTCGCTCTTCATCTGCAGCACCTGCTCCATGCTGACGACGCCTGCCATGCTGAAGTTTTCGCTGTACTGACTCATCTTGATGGATTCCAACCATTCAGACACGGTCCTGAAGGGTGAGCCGTCAGAGCCACTGGTGCTGGGAAGCCGAATGGAAACTCTGGGAAGGGCACAATGCAAATAACTACACTGTGGCTCAAAAGGGCAGCTTTTTTTGTTGGCATCCTTTTTTCACAAATGCAGACCAAGAGAGATGCATTCAAAGCAAAGACCTATTTGTTCAGTTGCTAGATCTGATAAATCTTTTGAATGTACGCACACACGGCATGACAATCACAAATTCTTATCTCTAAAAGCCAGTTCAGACTTCTCTTAACCCCCCCAAGACCAGATGGCATTTCTGCAAAGTTTGGCTCTGTATAAAACAGAATTCCACTTGTGTACGAGACTATGCAAGTTTTGATTGCCCCCTCCGCTCCAGTTCTCATGCATAAGAGATGGCTGAAAGCATGTAACCAAATCTAGCATCCCAATAAAGATGATTCTTCCTGGAATCTTAGGAATACACATTATTAACCCCACTTTGTCAATTTACAAAGTTCAGTTTTTTTAAATAAAGGATTTTATAATAATATAATATAATATATAATAATATAATCATATTTTTTAAATTATATATATTTTTTAAGATTTATATTTTTATGTGAGGATCAATTTATGAAAAGAAAAGTCAGGATACACAAGCCATATTTTAGTACGACAATCAAGTATGAGGTAAAGTCTTACCGAGGGTCAAAGTCTGCAATGGCTTTGAGGGAGTCTGGACTTTTGAGGAGTTTGTCCAGCAGGCTTACAATATCCTGGAAACGGGGCCGTTTGGAGCGATCCTGCAGCCAGCACTGCAGCATCAGCTGGTACACGGCGGAGGGGCAGTCCATTGGAGCAGGAAGCCGGAAAGCCTCATTAATGGCCTTCATCACCTACAGGGACAGACAGGGGAAGTAATATGAAGTTGAAGTTTTGCACAGATCAAAAAAGATGAGATAATGAGATGTCTGAGATAAGAGCGCACTATCCAGAGCTAGGTGTGACGTGGTACCTCGTGGTTGCTCATGTCCCAATAGGGTCTCTCCCCGAACGCCATCACCTCCCACATGACTATGCCAAAGCTCCACACATCACTGGCTGAGGTAAACTTTCTATAAGCTATGGCCTCTGGAGCCGTCCAGCGGATGGGAATTTTGCCTCCCTTTGGAAGAAACCACAAAAACAAGAGTCAGCCCAACCGTTTCACTTTCAAACAACATCCCAGAAATAATAATAAGGTCCAGCTAATGTTTAAATAAAGACAGCTGGAGTTGAGAACGGCTTGTGCAAACATTCTACCAAAAATATTTCATTAAATTGCTAGGTGAGCTTACACTAGTGGTGTAGGTGCCCTCCGGGTCATCCTCCAGAACTCGGGACAGGCCAAAGTCAGACACTTTGCACTCCAGCTTGGAGTTGACCAGGATGTTGCGGGCAGCCAGGTCCCGATGAACGTAGCTCATGTCTGAGAGGTACTTCATACCGGCAGCAATGCCACGGAGCATGCCCACCAGCTGGAATGAAGACATTTCTCCATCATGGTCCTGCGAAATAAGGTTGAGAAGTTTTATACAGAAAAGGTTAGTCTACATCACTGTTACTCCAAGTCTCCTTGTTTTTAAGAGAACACAATCTTTACTGGTTCGTTTATTAAATATTCCTGCACAGTGTGTACACTCATTGGGCATTTTAACAGCAACACCGATCACCAAAATGCTCTTTGCAAGTATACTACCACTGACTGCAACCCACCTGTTGTTCTATAGCTAATCGGCTACCTCTAATCTTATTCATACCTTCAAATTCTTTAGACCACTGCCAACAAAATTATAACAAAACAAAATTATATTTAAGTGTCTTGGTGTCATTGCTATGCTCTTTTCAGCACAGTCCTGACACATTAGTGCACTTCTATAGTACTTTCCTGATAAAATTACCAATGAGTGCATGGGCATTATATGTGTACCTAATAAACCGTGACAGTCCTTACCTTCAGATATTTGTCCAGAGCACCGTTCTCCATGTACTCAGTGACAATCATGGCATGCTTGACTGTCAAAACAAGCACAGAGACAAGCATGAAATTCCCAAAAAGCTAAAATAAATGAAGCAGAAATGAAAAATAATCTAAATGAAGGGAAAGGACAGGAGAAATGAGAAGCAGAAACAAGGAAAACGTTTATAGTTACATTTGGTTACAACTCCCTCCAGATGAATAATATTTTGATGGGTGAATTGGCCCATGATGCTGGCCTCGCTCAGGAAGTCCTGCCTTTGCTTCTCAGTGTAGCCTGGCTTCAGCGTCTTAATGGCCACCGCTGTCTCCTTCCGCCCAGGAGCCTTCAGGATGCCTCGATAAACCTCTCCAAACTCACCTACAGCATAGCATCACAGTCACCACCATGCAGAGAAGCATAAGGGTGTCAGATAAACCAAATGTTCTGATCTCACACTCTTTGGCATAGGGGCTATTAAAGTGACATTTGGAGGGAAATCTTTGAAGCCGTCTCAGATAACACTAAGAGGAAACGGTAAACAAGGCACGTGGGTGAGAGCACCTGGAGCTGTGGGCTATAATGAAACTCTAGAGTGGTCAATGACTAGTTTTGGGGGAGGGGTGGATGAGGGAGGCATGGGAATCAGCTGTCATGCGCAGTGGAAGGAGTGAGAGAGGGCCGTGGGAAGGCCTGCGGGGGAGTTCATAGGGGAAAGGTGACCACACTGCTCTAATCTTCTCATCCAAGGGTTAGAGAGGCCTGACCATTGAGGTATATTGAATAAATAGAAGCTTTTGTTTAAATTAGCGGTTGTACTTTTACATAAATAAACGACAGATTAATTGGTCTGTTATTAGCACTCTATTTTAGAGCCTGCAGGACACGAGAGAGTCATATAGTTGGATAGGAAAACAACGCTGACTACATTTGAACGTCTTTAGAAGGAAAAGAAAATGCTCTCCAGAGAGAGAAACATGCCGCACTAAAAATACGTCCAAACATACGGAGCAAGCCTCTGATTCACAGAGCCTGGTTTTAACTGCCATTTTCAAAAAAAAGGTTTCTAAAACATGTTTGGCTCAGAGATACAGTTCTTAAATGCTTGATTGATTGCTACAGAATCATTGCATGTTATGGAGGTTCTGATGTTCAAGGGCTTCACACTCAAACGTCTCATTTACAAAATTGTTCTTCCCAGAACCATCCACTGAAAGGGAACTAAAAGCAGTTCTTTTATTGTATCCTTTTTGGTTCCTTTATTTTGATGAATGCAGGGAGTGTGTGCTGTAACAGGCTGCAGTAAACTAAGTGGAAAAAGTGACCAACCTGCTCCAATCACTTTCTGCTTGGTGATGTGGGAGGGGTGAATCTCGCTGGCAAACTTGAGCACAGCCGTGTTGGGGTCTTCATAAGTGTGAGGATCAACATAGGTCTTCAGAGGCTTCAGTTGCTCTGAAGAGGAGATTTACTCATATTAGTGAAGAGCAGACCAGGAGATGAGAAGGGAGCCAATAAGAACTAGGAAGGAGAGAACATTGAGGGAAAAAAAATAAACAAAAGCTTCTTATATTAACCTGGGCTGGAGAAGTAGGCGTCCTCCGGTCCTTGCCTCGTGTGAGAGTTTTTTCGGCTGTAGGAAAGGGGAAAAAAACAACTTAATGAGTGGCGAGCTTTTTTCAGCAAACCGAAACATTTCTTTTCATACTTAAGGCTTAAAGAGTGGCTGGCTCCATTCAGTCGAGGAGCGCTTTGATAAAAAGCCGTCTGTGTTTGCCAAGTGGTGACAGGGGTCTGGGTTATCGCAGACAACTACCAAGGGTTTGGGTCACCTTCACAGGGCCGCAAGAGTCCGACACCAAAAAAGAACGAACCGCCTCTTATCTGGCACAATGTGCATCCCGGATTCATTTCCTTTCAAACATGCCTCTTGTTAAAGCACACTTATTGAGTAGTGACACGTTGCATTCAACAGCAATTCTTCCCCCGAGTAGGGAGGAACAGATTCAGATAAAGAGAGAGCGCGAGAGCTCTGAAAAGGAGGACGCTGAATGGGTTTGAACGATTTGGATCATTCAGGAAGAGAATCAGGAGGGGGTCGCCGCAAGAGGCAACCGGCAAAAGTTCTATTTCCAGATACATGAGTCTGGGGAAAAGTTATCACAGTCTCTAACACTTATAACTCATTTGCGTGGGGGATGGAAAATTTGTAGGAATTACAGAGATTACGCATTGCTGTCATGTCAAAAAACAGGCAGATTAACTGTGTACAATTGCTAAGAAAACTGCCGAGTTTTTTATTTACTTGTATTTCTCTTATCCTTACCATCTACCTACCAAGCTGTCTGCACCTGAGCTGGCTTGTGAAAACAAACCCTGTTGTTTAGACAGGCTACTCACAGCACTGATCTACACAAGTCTGACATATACTTTGACATTTACATTTACAACACCGGGCAGACATTCTTAACCAGGCTGAAATACATGAGTGCTTTTTAGGCCACAGATAAACATGTCCCTCACACTAGTAAGCATATACGTAAAATTAAGTGCTGCTAGTAGACCAGATTTTTCCTCAATCAGGGCCTTATCAAATCACACATGCACAGAAGACTCTTTTTAGAGGTAATCTATTAAATGAACATGTTCTTATCCTAAGTGGCCCGTGAAGAGGTGGGTCCCCAGTCATGTAGAATTATAGCTTACAGTAAGTCATACTGCGTCCTAAATCATCAAATCTGTTCCACTAAAATGTATGAAAAGGATCTAGTAGCTACTGACTTCTAGTCTTATCACCATTAGTTTTTCAGCTCCAACAGCAAACTCAAATATGTCATGGCTGATGAGCTACTTTTGGTGTAAGTGGAAATTGTGTCAACTGTGTTGCGTTTTTCGCAGAACTAGTTCTTTAAAGTTGAATGTCAAAGACAAGAGATCGGCCAAAATGTTATAGCCCAATTTGAGCCACAAGAATATGGTCCACTGAGTGCATCCATCTTTAAGAAAAATCCTATCCCACAAGACAGAGTGGAATATTTATTAACATGCCAATTCACCATGGTTTGATATAACCTGTGATTATTTCTGCAGTTTATAGGAGATAAAAGTCTTTACAGGCATGGAAATGTACAGTGTGCAAAAAGATTTTGACAAGATGGACACAGACAGGACTGAATCCCAGAGGTATACAGTCATAATTATGTTATTATCTCATGTAAAACTAAACCTATGTGAAAAGTACTCAGAATGGTAAGGAGTTATTTCTGACCGTTTGCGCAGGAGCAGGACCACCACGACAATTAGGAGCATCACCCCTCCTCCCACTGCAGCTCCAAGAATCACGGCTGTGTTTCCCTGGTTCTGAGGAACTGAGGCAAGAACACCAGAAATCAGAAAAACATTCACACAGGTTCTGAGCAGCTCACAGTGTACCTAAAGCATGATCAAACAAACAAATCCTATCACTTGATTACAAAAGCGCTACTGAAAAATAAACAGTCAAGTGCAGTATAACAACACAGCATTCTTGGTGAACGTCCAGTTAATAACAACGTCACTACCTCCCTACGCCTTCACGCAGTAAACAGTAATTGTTTAAACAGTCATATTTTACTGGTTTGACCTCTTTTCCACACTTACCATCCGGTGGTGTTGAAAACTCTTGTTCCATGCTGTAGCTGCCAGGACTGCCTTCAGGGCTGAGGGCTTGAACTTTAAACAGATAGACCGTAGAGGGAGACAGTTCACTGATCTGGACGAAGTTCTTCTCCAGAACCAGCACGGTGTAGGTAGTGACCTTGGTGTTGGTCTTCTCCTCGTCTTTCTCCTAAAGAGATTTAAAAGTTAAATATAATGGTTTCAGGCACCATGTTACACTAAGACCACCTTTTGACTTGTTTAAATTTGTTGATGGTTGTAAAACTAATAACAGGTACATAAGAGGGTGATAGTGATTTATTTATTGTCCATTATGATCATTATGATCTGATGAATAAAGGTGTTTATGACCATTAATAAACACATTTGATACCAGAATTTAGTTACTGAACTTCTGCTGTTATGAGACATAGTGAAGCAGATCTGAGAGAGCAGTGCTCCTGACCTTTTTGCGATACATGAGCTCATAGCGGGTGGCACTGGGCTTGGCTCGCCGAGACACGGTCCAGGACAGGGAGAGACTCGTAGGACTGCTCTTAACCAGGTGCATTCCAGTCACCTTTGGAGGGTCTGTGACAAAAATATGAATGATGTAGAAGTCGAAATGATTGAGAGACAATATAACAGAAAGCATTATTAGATTAATTAGTGGATGAATACAATTATATTCAATAATTGTCATTTGCAGCTGTATGGGGTACAAGCTTTTTACTCTACGAATGATTTTGCTGCTCACCTGTGTAGTGCAGAGCGGTGTTTATGATGCTGGTGATTCTCCGAGGGCTGAACTGGGAGACCCCATTGCGAGCCTCCACAGTGAAGGTGTAGTTCAGATGTGGCTCGAGCTCACTAATGGTAACACTGGTCTCCTTCAGCTCAGTGTTGCTGGGCTCATAGCGCACCTTCTCTCCACAGGGCTGACACACATTCCCTTCGCAGCGTTCACACGTTACACCGTAGGTGATGTCGGTGCGTCCTCCTGTGTCAGCTGGGGCTCTCCAGGACAGCCGAAGCTTACCTACCGCCATCTGGGCTGTGGTCGCATCCATGGATTGGGGGGCTGAAGGCAAACCTGTACAGTAAATGTGTAACATTTAAGACCCAAATAGCACAGCAAACAGGAGCTCTGTGATGACCTACTTTCCCACCCAACTCACACTACTGGAACCCCCTTCCCATTTCTCAGCTGATCCAGCCGACCTAAGGATTCTGAGGACATTCATTAGCTGGTAGGTGTTTGGAACTTGATTTGTCATAATGTCATTTTTTTGCTTTCATAACAAAACGTAAGCCTTAAGAATCAGATGACATTGATTTCAAATTTTTAAAACAATCACCTTATTTTTATTAAGGTCAACACTTTATTATACTGGAGGCATAAATATATGGCCAAAAACATTTTCTGTGCAAAATGTGTGCAAAGACAGATTGTGTTTTAAAAAGCATCATAATTGCTGTATAATATATGGCTACTGGCATGTGAGATGTAGAATGTTCTGCTGGTATCAGCCAACTACTAATTCTGGGTATCAGAACAGTCTCTAGTTGGAACTAAACTCTGAGAAGGTAGGGATGTGTAAAGGTTATGAAGAAAATAGAACTCCTCACAAAACAAAAGGGGAGTCTTTAATATCAACAGTGTGGAGAGGCAGTCGTTTCTCACCTGAGCAGGCAGTTGTTAAGGGGTCTTCTGGAGCGCGGTAGAAGCCCTGGACACAGGGGCAGCTCAAAGCACCGGAGCCAGAGGGCTGAGTGTTATTCGGACAGCGCTCACAGGCCTCACTGGACACAGAGGCTTTAAAGAAGCCTGGCTTACACTCTGTGGACAGACCACACATGTAGTTGGATACGGAATAGAAAAAGGATCAATGACACTGTTTTTAGAGCATCTATTATCAATTCAATAACAACAAATTCTGCTTTTTTGAAGTCTCCTTGGCCCCCCTTTTAGAAAGAAAGTGCAAGACCGAACAAGGGCAAGGCACACTCTTGAACCATCCCCCCTCTTCTCCGCACACAGGACAGGACCAGTCATCCCACATTCCGGACCATCACTGACACTTGACAAGTGAGATGACAGAACAAGTATAAAACCAACGAATACCTAAACTAATCTAAACAGATTCTAAGAAAACATTCTGAACATCTTTTGTTATTTGACCCTTGAAAACCAAGAGATTTCTTTTGTTTCGCTTGTCTAGTAAAATATGGGTAATTACTTGTTCATTTTACACAATTTTGCACTGGCAGTTTTTAGCCAGCACTTCTGTCTCTTTTTGTTTGTTTTGTTTATGTTGAGATGTGACAAATAATTATCCAATAATCAAATTCATATAACAAATAATAAATCTGCAAAATAGTGAGTACAGAATCTGCATTTACAGTTTTTCCTTGTTTCAGTGAGTGGCATGTATAAAAGCTTTAATTATCAACGACAATCTCTGCACATGAAAGGAGTGTGTGACTAGGGGGACTCCAACAAAATAGTGGTAAATATAGCATTGCACGAATGACGCATACAGTAGAGGGTAGGATTTGCGAACGTAAACGATAGTCATATAGCATACATAAGACTGTACGAACAGGAAGGCAGAGAAAGGTTTCCTCTGAATCGGTCTAAAAACATTCCAGCATATGCAGCTCATGTCCTTCCTCTGTCCACTTCCACCTCCTCTCCGTAACTCCTTCCTCCATTGTACCTCTTACAGTCTGCAGGGAATCAGTGCTTTCAAAGAAACACACACTAATCAGAAGACTATTTGGCAGAGCAGACATCATCCTCCCGGTTACTGTACAATAATGGGAATGCATGGTTTAGCAATTGCAGAAAGATTTGGTTTGGATTTGTATGTGTATGGACGTGTGCGGTGTTGGAACACACCCAAAGATACAGTGAGCGTGTAGATAAAATATTTGAGGAGTCAGTGTCGATTTCGATATCGGGGCAATTTCAGGACACTTGCTTGAGTGCTGCACCTACACACAAGAACGTCCTTTTTCAGTTCAAATCCATTCAAAAATATTACTGTAACTCAAGACACCCACACCAAATCACTGTTTCCATTTCCTGGTGGCTCCCCGTTTAAATAGTTATTTTGCCAACAATATTAATTACAAAGTGCGGTGCTTCTTCCTTTTTCGGGGCTTTGTATCAATTGAGGCCTTGTTTTGGGTTGGGCTGCTTGCTGAAATGGGAGGGGTTTAAGCGGAGGTATACATTACCTCAAAATATATGAGAGCACGCATTCTCCTATTTCAAACGAAAATTCCCAGCATGAAAAGAATTCAGTGTGGCGACCAAAAGCCAGCCGAGGCGTTATTCGCCTCTCCTTTCAAGTCCACTCCTCGTCTTGTTTCTCTGCCAGCTGTTGCTGAGACTTTACTGCGACTCATTAAGGCAACCGTGTGAGGAAGTGGAGATGGAGAAGGCCACAGAGTGCGAGAGAGAGAGAAAGAGAATGGGAGAGGGGGGCTAAGGGAGACAGAAAGAAGGATAACGATTCCTGCTGGGGATGGAGAGAAAGGAGGGGGTGAGAGAAGAAAAAGAACCATCCTATTCACCCACAAGGAGGCCGAACAGCTGCTGCTGGGAACCCCAATTCACATGCACACAGCCTCCGTCTCTCCGGCTGTAATCCCCTGAATTCTTGGGTCCCCTCGCTCGCTCATGGCCACATGCGAGCGTCCAGCCACGGGCATTCACCAGCCCTTTCAGGCCCAGACAACAGGCGCAGAATGCCGCTCAATTCAGCTAGAGGGAAAACACTTGTTGCAAATAGCAGAGATGCCACATGCCACATGAACGCACGGGGCTGGCTTCTTAACGACAAGTAACAAAAACCTGCCTGCGTTTCTTTCTTTCTTTCTCAGGCCAGTGTATGGGTGCTTTCTAGTGGAGGCTTTAAACCTATTATCAAAATGCACCATCATTAACAAAGGAAGAATTTCTTAGGCGTGCACCTCAAAAGGAGCAGTCTTAGGAGTGACCGAATCCAATTCAAGTTCAAAACTGGCAAATCCAGGCCATTTTTCCACCTCAAGCCCACTGCATGGCATAATGTGGGGTTTTTTTTGGTGAACTTTTTCACTTTCCAAAATACAAGAGGAATGTGGCGGAGCAAGAGGGGCTTTGTCTTTGTGCACTGGACACAACAGGAAGCAGGAAGCACGAGGCTGCCGCTTTGCTTCCTTCCTAGGGCAGCCAATGAAAGCATGCGCAGGCTGAGCTGGAGAATGTTACTCAGACTCTGGAGAAAGGAGAGGAGGATGCAAAGAGAGGTCAGGGGAAAGTGAAGACATGATTACTTTTGAGGAATGCAAACTACAGTCATGTAATAAAGACTCCCCAGCACCACAGTGGAAGGGACACAGGGGTCAGTGTTGTGGCAAATGTATGATATCATCATATCTGAGGTACACAAGATATTTTGTGATAGTTTCAGTCTGCCTGAGATTTGATAAATAATAAAAGACATGATGCTCCAGCACTGCCACATTTACACAATGCATTAGGGAGTGATGTGGTGTGGCACGGTTCAGATGACAGTCTATTTTTAACTCCTCAATTTTCTTTTTAATTAAATGTAAATACTTTAATAACTTTATGCACAATCTTATGGGTACATTGCACTACATGTTGTACTTGTATAACTATGTATGTGACAGAATCTTGAATTTGAGGAAGCTGGTACAAAATCAAAGGAAGTGTAATGAAGCCAGGTATGCGGAGCAAGTGAGAATGCTGACGGTGCTACTACCTGTGACCCTAGTAAGGCTTAAGCGGCTACAGAAAATGAATGAATGAATGAATGCTTTTATATAATTTTCAAAATAAACTAATAAATACAACTAGACTACATAAAATAATTTGAGCGTAGTAAAGATTGATGTGTTTTAGGGTGGAATTTCTTATTTTATGTTGTATTTATTTATTCTTTTTATAATCTGCTGCAGCTGAATGCGAATGCGGCGTTGTAGGACAATTTTATCCCCAAAGTGGATAAATATTGATTTTTCTTTACTTAAAAATCCAACAAAATAATGATTCATGTTAACATATTTGATTACTTATCATATATTATGTCCCCCATTGTTGAATGTCACCATGTAAAGTTCTTCCAGAAGGAGAGAGCAGGGTAAGGGTGTTTGATGTATCACTAAATTGAGTAATCTGGCCTGTATCGCTGCATGTCTATGTCTATGTTTTATTTGATATGAATTACCTAAAAAGAAAAAAAGGCAAATCATTTGGTTTGGTTGTTACT
The DNA here is from genome assembly GCA_037974565.1 of Clupeocharax schoutedeni. Lineage (NCBI taxonomy): Eukaryota > Metazoa > Chordata > Actinopteri > Characiformes > Alestidae > Clupeocharax > Clupeocharax schoutedeni. Next base: position 20,582,186 of record JBBPDH010000130.1, read on the forward strand.
ATGTATGTTACCTATATGCTGCTTCAGTTTTCAGCACCTATAATTCAAAACACCTTCCCGCATCCCTGAATGAAGCTTACACTTATCAAATGCCCACAGTGTGCTTATTTTGGCAATTTATCATGATATCATGTCGGCCATACTGTCCGTCCCATAGGATGTGAACGTGTTTTCGCAAACTCTCTGGGGTCCTCCCCTCATCTCCCCGTTTGGCACCAGGGGATTAGGCCTGAAGAGGCTATGAGTGACTGTTTGTTTGTTGTGCGAGTAGCCGAATCCTGTTCTTCAGCGGCCTGCTGGGGTCTGGGAGCTGTGTGGGTTGAGCGGAACTGACAGGGTGAAGACGGACAAGCGGCTGACATTAACGGATGGACCCACAAATGGATGGAGGGTGGGACAGGGTGAATGAATGAGTGTATACATGCTGGCTGGACAACAGGAATCCCTCCAGGACAGGAGTTAGACAGGAGTGTTTTCGCATAAGAAAAGGGGCTGGAAACAAAAGGTCCAGTCATCGTGGTCTGGGCTCAGAAGGGCTTACATGTGGCCCTGGGCAGCAGCGAGTTAAAGTGTCCTGTTCTAGTGGGAGCTGATGGCCAAGTAAAACAAACAGAGCAGAGGAGTGAGTGAGGACAGCAGCCAGGGGCTCGTTACATGGGGGGAGGAGGTTAAATTCAGAAGTAAGGCCAGTGGGAAAACAGAGAAAGAAAGAAAAACCCACAAACATACACACATAAATACATACACACACGTATAAAAAACAAAGAATAAAGATAATCAGTTGAGAGATTATAGCCATTAACTTTAAGCACCCTGCCTTGGAGAACATGAAAAAAACGAAAGCTCCGCTAAGTCCCTAACTTTTGGTTCTTCACAAGCTTACAGCTTTCTATCCTTCTACCATTCCCTTGTTATCCCCTCAAATAAGATCAGTTTCCATTTTGTGTAAGTCTAATATATCCTTGAAGCTTGTGACCATCATCATATTAACTCATTATATATAATATATATATTTATCGTTGACATCTGCATGGTCTGTTGGAGTGGCCATGTGGCCAGTGGAGACAAAGGCAGGGCTTTAGAGTGGGGGTCAGCTGTAACATGAAGCCTGGGTGAGGCAGGAGGTGGGGATAGTCGCTAGGTATGGCTGGAGCATTAGTGCAAAGGATTATCAGCCCAATGGACCAGTTGTAAGAGAATTACATCTACACTTTACAATTCCACTCAGTCTTTCATCTGGTCATTAACCGACACAATAAACCCTCTAATCCCTTTCTTTTCACACTCCTCAAGGAGAACGAGAGAAAGAGGTAGAAAAAGAGAAGGTGAGAAAGAGAGAGGTAGGGAGAGAGAGAAAAAAGAGGGGGCCAAAAGAGACAAATGTAGAGACTCGGATAGTGCACCTGGAGGACTTGGTCATTAACAAAAAAGCTGCAACCATGTAAACTCTAAGCATGCAGTGGTTTAGTTGAGGTTTTCAAGGCTTTATAAGAGGCTTTGTTACAGCTCTGATCATCAGAAGCCAATTTCTTTATATTTGGCTCACGTCCTAGTTTCCTGATATTCAGGTGGCAACACCAAATGCCAGTTCCGGCTACAAAGCCAAGCAAACCAATAAACAAAATTCCTTAATAGCAGGAAAATAAATGAGAGAATGAAGCCAGCAAATAAGTTCAACAATAGAAATCCCTGAGCTGACGAGTTGCAGGGTCAGAGAGGATTAGCAGGCCTCCGGTTTCCGCTGTAGCTCGTCCTGTTGGGGGGGACCCTGCACTGACGTGGGGACAAGAAAGTGCTGACCTCACACCCCAACAGTACAATACACTCAACACATACACACTCTCTTCCCACCACCCCCATTATAGGAATTTCACACACAGGAAACATGCGCCAAAAGAACTTGCTCAACAAAACCAAACCTAAACACACACACAGGCGCACACACACACACACACACATACACAAATCAAAGCAGAAAGTCCTGATGGGTCACCACTGTCAGTTGAGGTGGAAAAATCCCAAGACTACCCGCTTTCTAGTGACTCATTTCACGAGAAGTTCCTCTCGCCTGTGTGATTCCTCTTCACCTTTTCCTCTAAAATGCCTGAACCCAGTTAAGTATATATGTTTTAAATTCATCATTAATAAAACAATGAGGTGAGTGCAGTCACATTGAAACTACCATCATCTTTTCATCATGAGGTCTGATATGAAAAGCGGTCTTTAGGTTGGCAGGAGATGAAAGAGCGCACTTCCATGAGAGCTTCCCTCATTATCTCAGCCTGCCAAGAAAAGTCGGCATTGCCTCAAACTAAACTGAAATGTCTAAGCGGTGGCTTTTTGATAAGTAAACAGGAATCTTAAATATGCATGTTATAAATACACATAACGCACAAGCAACTATAGGTTTGGGATGGAAACTAGAGCAAAGTTCCTCAAGCAGAAGCCAAGAGGCGAGGGTTTGCCTGAAGGAAAGGTGGGAGTAATTACAGGTCAGCCAGGCGAACAAACCTAAAGCTTTACAGATCACCATTGTGCGTGACATATTTCCAAAGCCAGCTTTCAGAAGCTGGTTAAATTCACATGGCGAAAGAGGAGCACCCACAAAATCCTCAGGTTTCACTTCCTTTGCGGAGGACAAAATGTTCCTCACACTCATCTCACCATCATCTAAGCACTTCTCTCACCTTTCACCTCCACAGATCTGCGAAACAATGTGCTCTGTGGGCCGGTAAACTCTGCAAACAGCCCAGCATGAGGGCCGCAGTTAGGCTCAGCTCGCCGTTGATTTCTTTATCCTCCTATTATGCTGCAGAGCTCTCCGCATGGCCCCAGAGCAAGCGGGGTCTAAAGACCCCGGGGAAGTGCTCATGTCAGACTAGTGGAAGAATTCAATCCGTGTCCATTAACATGCAAATTTTTCCCCCCTCTAAAATATGCAGTTCTCTGAGGTGTGCGACTTCAGCATCTGCATCTCATAATCCAGAAATATCCTAATAGTATAATTTACTGCCTCGTGCATTATGATTATCAAAGGCCAGGCTCAAAGTTTATCTCAGACGAATCTCCTGTAAACTTGGTGTGCAATTACAAGCATCTATTTGTCTTCGAGACAGACGATGGATAAGCAAAGCTGTTTATTTACAGTGCGGGACTCAGCGTTTGCGAGGCAGTGTGAACAGGGGCGTGTGAAACTGGATGTTTAAACTTTCAGTGCATGTCTCTTTCAAGACCTGCACTCAAGGCCAAAAATAACAGCATCAGTAAACCAGCCAACAACAATAAAAATACAAAGTTTCTTTCAGCAAGCTGATTTTTGGAACTCTATCGTCATTTTCATCATGGGGCCAAAGGAGCTATAAAAAAACTGTTGAGGCATGCTGTAGTTGTAGCCATAGCTTAGTTCTCGAGATCAAACAGATTTCACTGGATATTAGACTGCAAAAAGCATTTCCGCACAGATGCCTTTGTTTTCAGCCTGCAGCAGTAAAATAAAATAGTCCTTTGCAAAAAAAAAGAATACCAATATAATGATATCAGCATGTCACATATTTTGCATATTTTTCACAAATCATCTAGAATATATTATTGTTATAAATAAGCATCAATAGGGTTTAATGCGTTTACTGCTCACATGGTGCACTCTGGAGTTGTGCTGTTTTGGAGGTGCCCGTTTGGATTGGCCAGTGTTACAGTGAATAGTCTAGGCAAGGCCATAATTCTGAAACAACTGGTCCGGCTGCACAGAAGGGAAACTGGTTTGCTCTTTTTAACTGGAAATTATACATGAATCAAGCTATTGGAGAGCAGTTCCATTAGCAATTTAACAATTTTCTGTTACTATGAACGATGTTCTGTGGTCACCAAGAGGCTTTGTTAAAGGAGCGAATAAAGCAAGAAGTCTAAAGAACCCGTTGTAAGACAGAGCTGCATGCAAAACCTGTAATAACTGCACGTACACACAAGCACATCCGCACCCAAGTCAATTACTACCCAACCAATCAGTAACCATGCATCAGAGGTCTAACTTAGTCACCAAACCTTTTAGTTCCAGTAAAGGGAAAAATCAATTACAGTTAAATACCTCCTTTAAGAAGGAAAAAAACAGCCTGAAGGATCCCAGACCAGAGCCTGACCGCTTTCTTTTTTTTCCGCCTCATACACCTACAACATGGCGGCCAACGTCCTTTAGTGGCTTCCAAAAACTATAGTTATTTGTCCAACTCAGCGTCAGAAGGCTTTACAGCCTGCGACAGGGCGTGGGCATAGGTTTCTTGCGCAATCTAAGCAGTAGGTCGAGCAGTAAGGCTTTGTGTGGTCAGCTAAGGTATGTGCTCCTTTATGCCAAAGAAGATTATGAGTGTGGAAGGGTGTGTTTTATGGCTGGAAAACTGTGTCAGTGTCAATACTGAGTCGACCTGAAAGGTGTGTACATTTGCGCACACTGCTGCTCTGGCCTAGTCCATCTCGCCGTGCTCTCTGATCTAAGACTGTCTCGCTCATTTAACCTGCCACACTCCCTAGAGCCCTTTTATCGATTGCCCGTCATCAACAGAAGCTCCATCATTGAGAGCCAGCTCTGGCCTGGAGTTCTCCCTAGAAATATATTCTTCAATACTGGAAAAAGTACAGGCCTACTTTTGAACGGGCTGCTTGTATTTAATGACGTTGGCACTGGAGTGGAAGTAATAAAAACAGAAACACAAACAAACAGGAAATAAAACTGTCAAAAACAGTTATTTGATTTTTAAAAAACTATTATTTCATTAAAAGATCACTGTTGTGATCAAATATTAGTCGATCATTATCACCACAGTGGTCTATGTTATATTCTTTGGAAATTCACATGCATTTTAACTTTTAAGTCACATGGTCTCCATTTCTGCCTTTCACATTGAGCTGCTCCACTCTGAGGCTGTATGTAGTTTATTTAGGCTGTAGATAGATTCTCCATGGTTTAAAGGGTCTTAATTTCGTCAGGAAAAAAAAAGTGTAATGTTTTTCATACAGCAAAAAATCTTCAAACAAGTAGTAAAATTTAAAACTGTGTCTGCATCACCTCTGTATTTCCAAGTGCTTCCCATTTGCACTCATTTAAAAACCGAGTGCATACTCTTTTTATAAAATAAATATTTTTTATAACCATTTACATTTCACCTGCTCTGCTTTATAAGCTCTACATTTTGAACAGGGACAGAATTGTATGAACCCTTTGATATAAAATGTGTTTTTTCTGTAGAATTTATATTTGACACATCAGCGATTTTTAACACATGAAATAACAAAAATGGAACCAAATCTGGGTCTCAGAGTCATACTAAACATATAAATGGGTATTTCATTACACTTCGATTGATCACAGTGACAACGGGCTGGACTACAAAAAATAGCTTTGGCTTTTTACACTGGATCATTGGGGATATAAGTGACCATTTTTGTTTTCATCAACTGTAGATCCATCACTGAGAGGCAGCTCTGGCCTGAAGCTCTCCCTAGGGAATTCCTCTTGCCTACAGTAACAGGGGAGGCTCCTTGATAAACCTAGCAGGAATGCACCACAAGAGGTGGGGGCAAGTGGGACCAATAGCTGGAGCTGAACACTGCACTACATTGTTCTGCTACCTTAACATTCCATTCCCCAACCTTTTCACCATCCCCTCCCTCTCTGCCTGTCTCAACCTCCATCTATCTCTTCTCTCTCTCTCTCTCTCTCTCTCTCTCTCTCACACACACACACACACACACACACACACACATTTACACCCCCTCACCCACCCAGCTACCCACCTGTTCTCCTGCTTTTCCGTTTTTAATTAG
>JBBPDH010000130.1:20588102-20604644 GCA_037974565.1 Clupeocharax schoutedeni
TCTCTCTCTCTCTCTCTCTCTCTCTCTCTCTCTCACACACACACACACACACACACACACACACACACACACATTTACACCCACTCACCCACCCAGCTACCCACCTGTTCTCCTGCTTTTCCGTTTTTAATTAGCGCAAATTAGTACTTACCAACAGACAGACACGTGAATAAATTATTAGTAATCGTTCAGCATCAACGATTCATGAATAGACAAATATTAAGCAATGGAAATCTTCTTTGGGAAACAGTGGGTGCGCTGATGTAGTCCAATAGTGTACCTGCCTCTACAAGAGTCACTGTTATTGGGAAAGCTTTGTTAAAGTGCTGGGGTTTTTGTAGGCATTTGTAATGGAATGATTCCGAACAGGCCCTAGCATGCCGCGACTCCCATGCGCTTTTCTCAGTCACAAAACACCTGAATGTCAAATGGCTGAACTCTCACTAGTGTGGTGAGAGAAAGAACAGAGAACCAGAGAAAAAAATGAGAAGAAAGAAAGAAAAAGAAAAGCACATGGCCACAGGAGAGATATGGTCTGAGGCAAGTTTTAAGTCCATAAAAACTCCTCCGTTGAGTGTTAGCATTTGAACCAGTCACTGACTAAGAATGCCGAGGTTAAAGAGGTCAGATCTACAACTTTAAAGAGAAAACCCATTTCAAAATGCACTGCACAGCTTTTTCTCTCCGACAGCATACTATGACAAAATGGAAGCCAGGGAAAGTATTATTAAGGCACTTAAAAAATAGCAAAATGAAAATAACAAAATGATTCAGTGTATCTTTAACAGAAAGCAACTGCTAGAAAAAAATTTTTAAATAAAAGCCGCCAATTATGTAAAGTTTAGATTTTGGGTTTTTTTAAAGATTTTTTTTATGTGGTTAAAAAAACCTCTTCATCAAACCTTCTCTTTTGTGGTACTAAAGTGGTAGTTTTCATATTTTTGCTTATAGTCAAAGTTGATGTGGTGACATGTATGGGACGGTTGAAGAATTCCAGCCATTTAACTTGAGCTAGTTCTCCCAGGGGAGAGTTTCACTCATAATGCAACAAAAGCCTCTAACAAAAATACACATAATCCTCTATAATAAACACAAATGCTGACAAATGCCAAAAAATCATATTGTACTCATTTCAGTATGAATCTTTAACCAAAACCGTTTCTCAAATGAATATCAGACTTGGCGGGAGCAGCAGCTGGCGCTCGAGGCATTGACTGTTCGAGCCAGACAAAGGGATGTCTTACCTTGGCATGACTCGTTCACAGCTTCATATCCAGGGCGGCACTGGCAATGGCCCACTTGCACCACCCACTCGCCATCCAAAGTGCAGTAAATGCGCGGTTGGTCCTCGCTCTCAGCGTTTTCCACACAAGCCCCAGTCACCTTCCGCAGGCCCTGGTTCTCCCCCCCTGCCACTGTCTCAGGGAATGCTGCCAAGCTCTTCACCGTGGCTGGGCAGGTTTTATAGTACACCCTGACAGAGTAGATAGCCACACAGGCCCCAATGTCCTGGAAGGCCAAATAAAAGCCTTTCCGGGACAGATTGTCCACCACCCGGGTCTCCGTGTTGATCTTCATGTCTCCGACCCCAGAGATTTCATCCGGCGCAATGGTGGTCACTTTGCGGAACTGGCCTTTGCGGAAGTTGGTGCCAATGTCAGCATCAGCTTCAGAAGTGTGCAGGTTGAAGGTCTCTTTGCAGGTGAGGGAGTCAGCGCCGAAGCTGTGGCAATCACGCACCACAAATTTTATCTCCACAAACACCCGGGTGGCTGTTGGGTGACGCTGTATGAAAGTGGTGCGCAGCCAGTTGTCCTGCTCTCGGGCCTCCACGTTGCAGATGAAGTAGTTATAGAGCAAAGAGCCATTCACAGCCTGCTGAGCAACCTCCCACTGCAAAGAGGAAGAAAAAGGAGACGGACGAAAATTAGGGAAGGGTGATATAAGTTTTATTTATATTATATTAATGTTAAAACATCTTTCACTATTCAGACTACAACAATATGGTATCATGATAATAAATCATTAAATAATAGATCATAAACAAATAGATTCTATTTATAAGGATATTAGTATTCATAATCAAACTGTACAGGAACAAAAGTTTCCTTTTTACACCAGCTGTTACACTCCAGTACCAACGACGTAAATTCCATATGAAAAAATGTTTGCGGTTGGATACCTCCCACCCATAATGCAAGTGAGGAAGAGTCACAACCAAGGCTGCCAAGGAGCAACTGCTGAGGGCAAAAATAACACAAAGTGGCTCCAGTGTGGAATCTTAAGTACTACTGAGGATACTGGTTCATTATCCATTATCCTCTGGCAGAGAACAGCACACCATCATAACTACTGTAAATGGACTGATGTAGCTTGCAGATGCGCACTTTTTTTAATCCGAAGCAGCCTTTGTGGGGTCTTCCTCTGTATATTTCCAGTGTGCCATTAATTACAGGAGAGGCACGTTATTTTCACAGTGTGTGGCACAACAATAAAACAGTCCATACCACACTGCAGAGCAAATGCTCCAATAAAAGCGAATTCTGTGAGTTAACACATTTTATCATTTTAACAGCCCTTATACAATTAACCTTTCATATGGCACAAACATGCCTTCACAAAGTTTATAAGAAAAGAACTTCTGCATTAACACTTGTCTAATATGCAACTAACTTTCTTACAGCTAAAAAGTGGTCACAAGTATCGCAAGGTTAAAGAATTCCAGCCATTGTCCCGAGTTCGTTTTCCCAAGGGAGTATTCCATTACGATGCTAAAATAGAGCCTGTTTAAAATCCCAGAACACACATCCCAACTCACACAGTTTTTTTAATTACCAAAAGCTCTGTATTTCTTTGGGATTTCAGAGATTCAGGAGGCTCCAGAAAACTTTTCAGTAGTTAATGAATACTAGACCGAACATGCCCCAACATCTCGTCTCGCACGATTAACATGGCAGGAGAACAATTTGCATTAGCATTCAATGTGCCTAAACATGGAAAAGAGATACATAAAGCCCAGTGGCTCAGGAGCAATGGCAGGTGGTGAACAAGGGTTCTTGCCCTTAACTGGAAAACATACTTGGGAATCTTGGGAATATTTGCTTGGGAAAAGTTTCCATGAAAAGTTTCCATCTTATTTGTTAGCCAAAATGGAAAAAAGGCAACTATAGCAGTTTTGTTAAACTCACATGTTTCAAGAAGCACCACATGTGCCCAACTTAAAATGTTAATTACACCCTTAGTTATACAATCCTGAAGACAGGGCTTTAAAACCACATGAGGCCACAAATATTCTAAAGCAGCAAACTAGCTGCAGGCCTTGAGACTCTGCTAGAAGCAGCAAAGGCACTCTACTGAACATAAAGAGCCCCAGTTCTACTGCTCCAAACCAGAACTTCTCCAGATCATGGAAATGCAAATGAAACCTTCAACAAATGCACCTGAAACTTGGCTAAAAATCTGTCACTGATGGTATTTTAGGATCTACCACTTTTAGGATCTGTGGATCATGTGGATAAAATGTGAGAGGAGTACAGCATATCCCACACACTCACCCCTTGCTCATCAGGCCAGGTCAGCCAGCCCAGCTCCCCTCCGGACGCCACCATGTCCAGCAGCACCTCTGTGTTAAATAAAGGGGCGAAAAAAAACTCTTCACACTTCATGTTTTCTTGAGTCACATTCCACAGGATAATTAATGTCATAATTATGCAGCAGGTAAAGCCATATATCCATAAAACGGTTTTACTAACATACACTGTGTGTAATTTTCTTATCTGTGATCTAACTGAAACTGAACTAATGCTGAGTCTTATTTTCCCCTCTTAAATATGATCTCTTCTTCTTATTTCCATTATAATAAGCAACTTTTATTTGGCAGTAAGGGTAAATACCTGTAGATCATTCTGGTCAGACGTGTTATTTCAACCCTGGGTAAAACTTTTGTACTTTTTTCATAACTTTAGTCTCCATCAACCATGCAAAGCTCATAGAAGTGAGTCGGACCCCATTAGTGACCACCGCGTTCCCAGTGAACTTTATTTCCCTTTATAATAAAAACCGAGCGACCTGGCTTGAAAGGTGTAGCAGGTCAGTGGAGTGAGGAAGTGGCTCGTGCGCACGCGAGGAAATGCCTAAACTGAACATTCAGCGAACCTCAGCTTCCAAAACTGATCCTGAAACGGTTTACTCACCTTCCTTATTTTGGAGAGAAACAAATATACAGTTCATAAATACGATGACAAATAAAATCCGCTTTATCCTACGGTAGTCCATGTTTCCCTCTGTCTGTGGTGTTAAAGTGCTGGGAGCTCTGGGACTCTGCTGCTGCTCCAGCTGCTCTTCTCCACAGCCTCATTGAGAAACCAGCAGCCCCGCAGGCCCCGCCCTCTGGAATGCAAGGGGCGTGTCAACTGGAAAGGTGCCCCGCCCCGAATCTGCCAAAGTTCACTCACCTGTGAGATTTACAGTCTTAATTTTCAACGCAGCTCCAGCAGTAATGGAATTACAGAGCCACAGATCAGCCATTTTAATATTACTATATACTACTATCTATCTATCTATCTATCTATCTATCTATTAAAGAACAGAATCATTACATTTGCCCTGCACACAAACACACTCCTCAACTTAATTAGTGTTTTCTACTAAACACAAATCCATTCTTAAACTATTTCAGCCCTAAACTGAAGTTGTACCCCCAACTAACAGTTATTAGTTAAATTTGTTTTTAATCCTGCTGATGCTATTGATGGCAATTTGTTGCTACACCTACATCAGTCCATTTTTTTCACACCTTATGATTCTGCTCTCTCATTCTACAGTGTTCATTCACACTAGTAATATTGTTGCTTTTGTCGGCTGCACTGAGTGATGTTTGCCCTGCAAAATTGTGTTTGCTCTTGTGTTGCACTCTGTTCAACACAAAATCAAACACAATATTGTATTGTTTTGTGTTGCTTTGTTCTTTGTGTTGCATATTCCTGGGAGAGCGTTTACGGTGCATTTGTTTAAAATGAAGACAAACATACTTTACTTTACCCTGACTGTCCATCTGCCCTTCCATCTGCCTGTATGTCCGTTTGTCCAACTGTCTGTTCAAAGCATTTTAAGTGAAACTCTTACTTTCACTCTAATGAATTAATTGCACCCTAACTCTCCGCGTCCCAGTGGGATTTGGTGTATGCAGGAGGGAGCGTGAATACAGTTGGAAGTCTCAACAAAAGCATCTCCTAGCAACACTGAGGAATTTTGGAGTCAAGCTCCGTATATTTTGAGACCCCCACTTTGCTGACTCCACAAGAGCCCCAGACACGCTGAAAAACTTCAGCACAATAGGCACAGTGACAGGAGGTCGCTTACTTAAAAGAGCACGACATTTTACAGCAACCCTTTGTCTGTTAATTTGTTTTCCCCCTATTTTACACAGGATAGGGCTGACAGAACCTCCATACATTACTAAAGAAATATATGCAGCCCACTTGTTGAAGCTGAACACACCACGCTGATTTTCAAACAGCGCTGTTGCCAAAAAGGCTCACATACTTTAATAGTTGTTTTTTACACCATCGACTACAGCAAAGTGTGAGATAGTAAATAAAAGTTTTCCGGGTATGGATTTCCACATATGATCTGCAGCATGTCAAGAAATAAGTAACCAGTCAAAACCTCTTCAGCCTTAAATGAAATGTATTGTTTCATGTATTTTTCTTCGGCCCCCTTTGTTGTGCCACACCTGTGAGAAACGCTCTGGCTCTTTGCTTCTGTCACAGGAGCAGCGGCCTTGTCAATGGGCCTACTCCTCACGCCCCCGGCCCCCACAGGCCCCGGTTTCCACAAAACCCCCTCACACCAGGCTCTGCTCCTGATGTTTCAGAGTTCCATTCAGACAACAATGCCACCTCTTCCACCTACCCGCCCTGCTCTCCTCACTTCACACCTCGCTTTCACACATGTGTACGAACAGAAAGAGAGAGAGAGAGAGAAGGGGGGGGGGTAGTTTTGTGTAAAAATTAAACAAATAGACAAAAACCAAACAAACAAATATGTGAAGAATTTTACAGAATCAGTAATGGTGTATGTATAAAATGAAATGTTTTTGCTATTTGTTATTGTAACTTAACGTAGTTTTAATAATACTTATCTTTATCTAGTAATATATACCTGGCCTAGAGGTTAGGGTGTTTGGCCTGTGATCAGAAAGTCGTAGGTTTGAATTCCAAGACTGCTAGTGGCATCACTGAAGTACCCTTAAGCAAGGTACCGTCAAAACAAAATAACCAGCAATGTCCTATACACACACACACACACACACACACACACACACACACACACACACACACATATATATATATATATATATATATATATATATATTGCATGATCAGCCTGCCGTCAAAAATATAATATGCACAAAAATGATCAGGAGAGGAAAGTATGCAGTGAAACTGATATGGGAAGCAATAAGCGTGGACTTGTGTGGTTTGCTGGGCAGGCTGCCAAGCACAGGTGTGAGAGAACTCAGCAGCAGTGTGGCAAACAGCAGGACCATTGTTAGCAACCCATCAACATATAGCAACAAGTGTGTCTCACAGAGGCAAGTGTGAGCTAATGTATATCTCACCGAATACCCTCAGCGGGAATGCAAGGGCGCCCTGCTCCAAAAGGCTCGCACAATGTGAATGATAAGCAGCACATGATACTGCTGCCTTTAATTACCTTTCAGTGAATTTTTTCCACCCTGGATGGTGAATAAGATATGGCTGGGTAAAACGAGAAAGGTCCATTGAGGCAGGGGTCTCAGTGGGGTGGGAACTGCATAAATGGGCCAGGTTAATGCTGCAAATTGGTATCAGCTCGAGATAAGGTCGTTAGCTAATGATGCGCGCATAAAGAGTGGCATTAGCAAGTGAATGTCCGAAACAATCCGCAAAACATCTCAGTTTCTTCAAGTGTCCATGTGATGTGTGCAGCTTATCGTAAAAAGCTATCAGAGCCCGCTTCTTAGTCAGATCTTAATCTCTAAAGGCACGGTTTGGAGTGACACTCACAGCGGAGGACCACACACAGTGAGAGAAACTTAGCCATATGAAAAGAGTTAGCGGAGGCTTTATTGAGGAGCCCCCGATGTTATGTGGTTCTTTCAACTTTAAAAAGGTTATTCACACATCTCACTGATAAAAATGGCTCTTGAAAGTTTTTTTAAGGAACTGAAAGGGTCTCTTCTGTGTCATCACTCCAAATCACTCTTTTGGGCGCCTGTATTTTTTTTAAGAAGGTGGAACAACAGTAGGAACTGCCATGGGATGGTAAAGTATCTGCCTTAAGCTGAACAATAGCGGTGCTACTCGCTTTCCCTGAAAAATAAACAGCAAATTGCACAATGAGATCCTTATATGTTTGAGGTTCGTATGGTTGGTCAGTCTCAAAGTGTGCGTGAATTATCATTATAAACTGAGAACATTGCCGGTTCAAACAGTGCTCACACACAAGCTCCAGGCCCCGTTAAGCTGATTTGAGGAAGAGTTCTTCCAATGTCTGGCCTGAACTGCAACATAAACTCTGCAATGTGTGGTTGCAAGTAAATGTGGCCACGGGGTTGGGGGTGTTGCCACCATAGTCTGTACCCCAAAATTACCTTGAGACCTTGTGGTTGGTAGTAAGAGACTTAAACAGACATTCTTTTGGCCATTTGTGTATCCACACACCATTTTTCCTTCGGTTTCAGCATTTGAAATAATGCAGTCTCTGTCCAACTGATGATTTAGGGGCAGGAGATTGAAGCGGGGTCCTTCCCAAAATATGGTTTATGTCCTATGTTTGTTTCAGAGAGTTACGACGGCTCATCTAAGGTCGTTGTGCGTGTTCAGGTCACAGAAATATCGTCAGCATGCATTCATGTTCACAAGGATGAGAACCATTCTTATAAAACTGAAACCCCCAGCATTGACCACAAATGTAATCACAGCCACATGTCACTCACAGCTGTGCATCCAAGATACAACCGCTCATCCAAGATTGGAAATTATATTTTCCTGATATGATTAAAGGCAAGAACTTGAGAATTTCAACACTTAGAGGTCCCACTGCTCCCACTTTATATTAAGTGTCATTAACGCCCAATTGTCAACTGCCGTTTTCTCTCATGTAGCTACATTAGGATACACTTGTGCAATTACATGAACAAAAACTGAAGTTTATAAACATCAACTGCACTACTGTAGTACATCGGTTACAGTGAAAACATATCCAGCAGTGACATAGTTAACACGGTTATTGAGGACACTTCAAATAAAATGGAATCATCACACAGTGTGAAAACTGTTGTAATTTTATTTGCATTACCACTCATCCATTGCTCATTTAAAAGCCCTGGAGCAATTGGAATAAAATCAGATGCGCACTCTTGAGCATGTTGATACATAATGATAATACAGAATGACAGCAATTAACTGTGTACAGAATCATTTAAGTAATCTTCAGAATTTTTCAACATCTGTGATGGACGAGGGACCTGCTCAGGTCTTTTACCCTATGAACGCGGGAATAGACTATAGCAACCCTGGTAAGGATAAACGACAGTAATAACGCAAAAACATCATATTAAGGTTGAGCTGTTCTGGCAAAATTAATGGCTGGCAAAACATCATTGTTTTCTCCATTATAAACAGACCCAGCTCCCTTTCTGTGGACCCCACTCTGCACGCATTTAACTATTCATAATCCCTGAAATGTAGCCATTCATGAGTTGGTTCAGGTGTTACTAAGCAGGGAATACATTCAGACTTTCCAATTCATTGCAAAAACGTTCCTCAACCTTTAAAATCCATGGTTGCAATTTTCCCCAAAAGTAAAATATGAAAATCAGTTATCTTAACAAGTTGACACGGTGCTTGGATATCTGAGATCTGACATTAGCTTGGTTTGGAACTGAATGATGATGGGTTGGTAATACTGGTATAATAGCACTGTGTACGTGGTGTGCATGTGATTTTCTGACTCATGCAAGTCCTAATTCATTCTGACAGTGCTGGACTGCAGCCTTTCATATGTAGCAAAGACTTATTACTATGTTTGCAGCCATTTAACACCTCTTGCCAGCGAACATTACACTTGTTTGACTGCAGGCACACCCAAACGCAACCAGGATGTTCATTCTGTTGGAGACAGACTCATTAACAAATACCAACCGGCTGATATCCATCATGCTGTATACTTCAGGGTGCATAGCACATACTCACTTGACTGGATAAATGCTTCTTGTTCATTGAAAGCCTTTATCACTACATTCCAGGGCCCTGAGATGGAACATGGCAATATACCACCAGTTCAATTAGATATGGTTAAGGCTCGCTTAACACAAGAGGGATGTTCTAGATGCTCAGCGGAGGAGAATGACCTCATCCCAGGGGCATTCTTCCAGTAACAAAAGGCAACTTTACAGGCAAGTGCATTAAACCTCTTTACATCTCCAAGTCCTGACACAGAATGTCTGTGCACTTGATTTTTGCAAACAGAATCACTCCCAGTGTTTACCTAATAGTTATTAAGTTGGCATACATCACTCTGGGATTTACCAGCATTGTAGAAATGAGAGAGTTGATGAATGGCCACCTGTTGATTCAGTGCTCATGACCCACCCAACATTGACTCTGTTCAGTCATGCATCATATCAGATGAGCTTGGCAGCAGGAAGGGAAAGGAAAAAAGTAGACTGTGTGTGTGTATGTGCGTGCTCGTACGTTTTCAGAGGAGAAACCCTGGATGTGACTTTATGGGGTGTGTGTAAATATACACATATATATATATATATATAACAATTATATATTACATATTTTAAATTATATATATGTATATATAGACAGAGAAAGAAAGAGAGAGAGAGATACTATTATTCAAATAAATAAAAAGTGATCTTAATACATTGTAATTATCTGGACTGACTGTTTTTGTCTATTATTCCCACATTTCTCTTATATGGTTTTGTTTAACTAATGAAAGTAGAAGAAGTGAAAAAAAAAACACTTTACGGGCTTAAGTTAGATCTATGTAATTTAGTTAAGTACCCAGCTCATGTAGAAACATGTCCAGCAGCAGGTTACAGGGTACACTCACACTCATACAGGCTAGGCGGTTAACCAAGAGGTGTAAGAAAAACACACAGACAAAAAGAAGGTTTAAAAGCGGGAAAGACAACTCAGTAAAATGCAAATGCAAGGAGTCAGTGGGAAAGACACAGAGTTTTACTCAACATGGTTGCACTGAACAAACAAATGTTTAGTCCATCAAGAGTCATAACTCTGTGTATTTCACTCAAACCACAACAGCGGCTCGGTTTCAGTCAGTTACATATGTTAAGTAATCTCTATGAAGCGAAACTGATTGATTAACAACATCATGATTTCTTTTTTTGTGTGTGGAATAATGACTCATATGGCTGTATTACATTTCCACCTTTCTACCCTCTTTGTTATGAGGAGTGATTGAATAATTAAGATGACATTGAGCCCTGCTATATGAATGATGCATGCTTATATACACTTGTACACTCTGCTATGTGTGTGTGTGTGTGTGTGTGTGTGTGTGTGTGTGTGTGTGTTTGTGTGTGTGTTTGTTCATGCCTGTGGTCACTTGTTCAGCAGCAGTCCTATTCAGTGAGTTTACTGCATGGACTGTCTTTGCTATTTAGTAAACAAACAGCTATGGAGCACCTGTCCGTGCAGACGGAGCTGCGGGAGGTTGGCTGTGGCCTGCTGAGGTGGGCTGTCAGGCACGTTAGGCACGACCAACACCCTCCCCCCAGCTGACCGGGCCTTCCTTCCTCACCCCCTCCGCCTGCCAGGGTGGGGGCCAGTGCCCAAGGAAAGTGGAGGACAGCTGTGTAAAGTGCCAGAGGTCAGGGGAAAGCACACAATCTCCTCTCAAAACATAAGGTCAGGAGGAAAGGGATAGGCAGATCAAAGCAGTGATTAGTTAAAAAGAGGTAAAGAACAGGGAGGAGAGGATAATGGCGGATGTGAATTTGTTATCCATATGATAAGAACTTCGATAGAAAAGCTTTCATATGTGAGGTTAGTCAAGTAGGTCATGGAAGTCCAAGGTAAAGTAAAGGGTAAAAGTTTAAACAGCGGTTATTCCTGAGTGTTGCAGGGTAATGGTAACAACAAGAATAGAAACAACATTACGCAATAATATATATGTATATGTATTATATTTTACATACAATAATTATATATTCTACACACACATGTATATATATACGTGTGTGTGTGTGTGTGTGTGTGTGTGTGTGTGTGTGCGTGTGCAGAATTATAGAATTATATTCTATGTCTATTGAATATACCAGTACATTTATACATTTAAATACCATGTGTTAAATATTATACATATACAGTTAAAAGTCAAATTAAACTGGAAAATGATGATTTTGTATTATTAAGGATGATACTGCTTCTATTTCAAATCACACACTTTACATATTGTGAAATCCACTTACAGTGGGACAAGTGGATTAAATATGTAAAGACCAACAGACCTGACATTATTTTAACATCTCACTAATTACATGACACTGTTAGATATGTTTTTATCTTTCGCTGCATTATTTTTACATATTTTATTTCTTCCCCCTTAATAATAAAATAATTGTAAACAATGGACATGAGCAATCTGAAACATAATGATGTAAGTGTATGAATGGAGAACCATGTCAATAAAAAAAGCGAATTACAAAAAGAAAAATGGCTAAGATATTCTGAGGGGTTTGTGAGAGGGCATCCTGTATACTTTGACAGGTAAAATATGGTTGGAATTGCGGTTCGCAAATTTTCAGTCCTCGTTTTGACGGATCCTCTATGTTACAGAGAGCTGTGAATGTGCGCCCCACCGTCTTCTCAAGGAGGTGGTGGCATGGGGGGCTCTTTAAGTTGTGTGAAAACAGTTCTTTTTCTGCAGTCACAGCCCAGCTCCAAAGTGATTCCCCAGATGAGCACAGCCCATTTCATTTTAAAACCCACTGGTATGCTGTCAGTCACACAGAAAGATTTATAGATATTTCAAAACATGATGTGCATGATTTGGAAAGTGCAAAGTACTGCGGTTCTAACAAAACCTTGTATCATTCTCCCATGACATTCTATCTGTTTTAGTGGCTCTCATTTTTGTCACTCTGTGTGTTCAATGGGTCTTTTTTTGGAAAAATAAAACAACAATTATTATCATTAGTAGCAGGAGTAGTAGTACTACTAGTGGTAGAAATAGCAGCAGTAACAGAAGGAATCTTGCATCTTCAAAATTAGAATTTTATAGAAGAAGCAAAAATATGCAAATGGACAGAATTAAAAGAAGGCATATTTCATTCAGTCTGAATAAATTGCATTGAAATGTTTGTTAATGAATAAATTGCATGATGAAATGTAACTCCTTTGGCAGTCAAATATCATGTGATGATATGAATGTATGTATGCATGTACTCTTTGAATGGAAATGGAAATGTATGCTGTTACTGAACTGAGTTAAAAAATACAGTGCAGTGTAATAAGCCTCCAACCCTTTTCCGTTGATCCATTCATCACACAGACGCTGGCTTTTTCCACTGCTGCAAAAAAGGAAAGTTTGTACAAGAGAGTGATGTTAAACAGAAAAAACGGCCATTAAAACAGGTAAAGGAGCTAATTCACTTATTCAGACACGGACCTGGGAAAGCTGTGCCATTAGCATGAAAGTAAATCAGGCCTCTTGCAGCTGTGAAAGTTCAGTGCAAACTGAGAGACTGTGGGAGCAGGGGGATAAAAAACTAAAACACTAAACAGGTGTCCCCTTCTTAATTGAGCACTCCGGTTCAAACCTGCCATTATTGTGGAACAATGCAGCATGTGGGACAGCTGTGCTGTGGAGGCTCCTAAGGAAAGAGGTGCCTCAAGTTATTTTTTTTTTGTTTTAGAAAAGTCAGTGATTAGAGAAATGACAACTTATAGAACCATTTGAATGGTTGTTTGTCTTCATGATGGAGAACCTGCTGTACATGGTTCTTGAAAGAACCTTGTGAGAAATGGCTCAGCAATAAGTTCAGCTCCAGTCACAAGGCGTAGAGTTGATTTCATGTGCGTTCCACATGGTGAGGGTACAGCAGCGTTCTTCCCTGTCTGCTTGCCTTGACATGCCCCGTCACCAGCTCTGCCTTAACCACACATAAATCGGTGTTTAGAAAAGGGTGTGAGAGCTTCCAAATACACAAGTAAGTCTTATGCAATGCAAAACTTTTTTTTGTTGTTCTTTATGTATCATTCCTTCAAGACCACACATGTCCATGACAGCAAACTTAGAGCCTGCCACTTTCAGTTTGATAGCAAAAATTCCTGGCTTATCAGAACAGGTTGGTTCCATTTTTTGGTGGTGGCGGTCATAAAACAAAAAATGAATCACCGTCTTGACAAGGACTGTGTGGTTTCTCTGACAAATCCAGTGAGGTGAATTAATTATGAAACACAAATGCCCCAGGCAGTGGCTGTATCAGCAGAGTTTGTTCAAACATTCTGGAGAGAAAGCAGCTTAAGCCCATAATATTCATGACAGACAATCACATGTCAGCTTGTACAAAGCTGAAGAAAAAAAGAATGACATATTTGAAAAGGTCCAGATCCTACATTTTTCTTCCTCTATTCTGTTTTATGGAACATAATTGATTTTATGCAATATTTAATCTCTATTAATGCTTAATAATAACAGAATTAAGCAGGTTGTTTGTTGTTAATGTGCCTGTAAGACTGATGTATGTAAATGACCTGTGCTCTGATGGCTGTTTTGTATTGTGTTTCCAAAAGCAGTCCAAGCTGGAACACTAAATGGGCAGGGCTAAACTGCTGTAGACCGACTAGGCAGATATACGAAAATCTTTTGTTTGACATTGCAAAAAAGTGAATGGGCCGGTTTTGTAACTTAATCGCCGCATATGGATGGTTTGGACTGCAGCGTCAATGGTATGTTTGAAAGCTTAAACAGTGTTTGTATGATACATTATGATACATTAAACGTTTTGAGTGTTTTTATGTTGTCCCCTGTGGTCCACATCATTCACGTTGTTGTATGTACAAAAATCCATAATATTTCATTGTTCACATATTTCACTTTTACATGACCAGCTTTCAACCTATTTATATGCATAAGAAATAAACAGAATTAAACAAGTAATAATAAATAAATAAACAGGCTGTTTTGTTTCAGTGCTTTTAGGGCTGGTTTACATGGCTGAGTTCTGTATTGACTGGCTGCTCATTTAAAAGTAGTTTAGATAAAAAATAATCCTTCAGGAAGAATGGACAAGGCTTACCTAATGTTTTTGAATATCTGTTTTTACTGTTACTTCTTGGGTGAAAAAAATAAAAGAGCCTCGAGCATATTCCTTTAAAAATCTTATAATAATTAAACTAAACTTAGAAATGGATTTTGTGACATCACAAGAACTGTCCAAATGTTCTAGTACAAAGATTTTTTTCACAGGTTTGGCCTTTTGAGTAGGGGAGTTATTTTGAAAGGCTCATTTAACCCCTTGAACTCTTCTTATTCACTTATCAATCTTAAAACGTCTGAGTACATTGACTGGACCAACGTGAAACAACACAAACAAACACAAACACTCTGACGTTTGCAGTTGTCCAAATAAAAGTATCACAACATCCAAACATTTGTGTTTGTCTTGTCCGTGTATTCTTGTCTTTTAAGATGAATAGCTGAATAATAAGCCTAAGAGTTTTCAAGTTAACACAAAGCTTTTCATTTACTCACATTTCTGTTTTAATGCTTGTTATCCATAACAAGAACTGTGGTGTAGTTGAACAGGACTAATGTAACTGATCTGTGCTCAACACAGAGAGATGATGGGACTCCGGAGAACCTAAATTTAGTCGTGTTCACCACTGTGAGTTGGGACATTTTGGTCAGCTTGGTTTCACCTCTTGGTTTCTCCACCACCCCGCCAGAAGGTCTATGTGAACAATGCTTCCTGATTGGTGCTGTTTCTCTAACACTCAGCTTAGCTCATCTTTGAAGAATTCCTTCATGACTTTTTCCAGCGTGCAGAAACAGATAACTGGCTTGATCCGGTTTTTACTTTCTTTGTTACCTGTAACACATACAAAGAGTCAAAAAGACTTTTCTGTGCTGAGCTGGCTTCTAAAACTGATAACTTTCCACAGCAAAAGCGAGAGCATGAATGTAGGCTTGTGCGTGTGTGTGTGTTTAAGTATTCGGTCTACATCCAAAGAACAAAGGGACTTTCAACAGTCCTAAATAAGTGCATTAAAATGTAAGTATAAAATACCATGAAACCCACCTCCATGCTGCTACCTCTCCCTTGTTTCCTCAGTTTGTGCTTTTTATTAGGGCTTATTTATCATTGTTTCATCTAATACATTCAATTACCATAGATAGGGCATAAAAATGATTACATATTTTTGTATCAAACCCATCAGTATTCAATGTGTCCACTCGAATTTTGTGCACACTACTGCTACTTTAACTCTTCCAGTCTTAAATCAAACCAGTAACATCTATGTCCTCCCAACTAAAGCTACTCCCAGAGAGTTCACTGACATTATGTTCTTCAAAGAGACATTCACACAGGCGACTACCCACACAGCTCAGATGATTCACACAGTTGCTTTCTGAGTGCATCTAAATTGGCTAAAGGAGAGATTTCCAAAGAGACACACTGAAGAGTCCACTATTTGATTTGAGTTACAATACTGAGTTCACAATTTCATATTTAGAATGAAATCTGAATGGAGAAAAAGTGTTCAGTGGTATAGCAGAAGGAGGGTGATGTACAGTATGATACCAGTGTGCTGGTCTGGTCTAACACTATAGACAGTGTAGACACAACAAAAATCATAATCAATAGAATGCTTAGCAAAAAGAACAAAATGGAATGGAAGAAAATGCACAGCTTAACTGGTCATCTGGAATAAGAACTGTGTAAATTGGTAAATGAAATTAACTTCGATGGTGAGAGGCAGTAAACGCAATTAACTTCAAAGACTGAACTTGGGAGGTGTTTATGAAAAGCAAGAAAAAATATCCCTATGCATTTCTAGAGCAAAAACCTATAAGCAAATTTCCTAAAAGAATGGAAGACATAAGGAGGACAAACTAAATACTAAATACTAAATGATGGCATGCTTGATTGTTGACAAGTGTGCATAATATTCTGCTTTTCCTGATATAGAACAATTAGTAACTAGTGCTTTATATGTGACTGTTGACTGGAAATAGAATTAATGTAATGGTCTCTGACTTTTTAACAGTACATGGTAACTGGTGATACACTTCACAAATAAGTGTAAATAGTTTGCTGTCAGAATTAAATGTTTGGTTTTTTTTATAATGGCAGTTGTCCTTATATTGTGTGATATTGTGACTATATATTGTGCACCATAGTGAGATAGAAAAAATATATTTATGTCATATACTTTATATATATATACACTACCGGTCAAAAGTTTTAGAACACCCCATGTTTTCTGTTTGTTTGTATTGAAATTCAAGCGG
>JBBPDH010000130.1:20608781-20631385 GCA_037974565.1 Clupeocharax schoutedeni
TGGTGTGTTATAACGTTTTTTATTGGGGGTGTGTATATATATATATATATATATATATATATATATATATATATATATTCCAATATTTCTTTAACTCTTTAACTTTAAATTAGCATCACATTGAACATGTACTGTATATTTACCCATATGGTGCTAGCCAAAGTTTATTTGCTATGTAGTTCAGTCATGGTCGAAACCATGGGCTTGTGGTGAACTCATCCTCATCTCATGTTCACTCAGATTTGGGCCTTAAATTTCAGCACCAAGCCCTACTTCCACTCACACACTGTCACACACTCACAGATCACAGAACGTGTGGGTTTCAACACTGGAGCCCTTAAAGCTAGAGTGCGAGGAGCCGCCGTCATCTTCGAAAGCCACAAAACCCAATGGCCAACTGTCTTTTAATTGCTTTGGAAAGACAAGCAACCTCCAGCCTGCCTTGAAACCCTGCGGAGATGAAGCCAGTTTAGGCCTGTTTCTGCCCAAGCCAACCCATAAGGAACATTTCTGTGGCCAGATATAATGATGTGCAGAGCTCGTCTTCGCTCATGTTTGGGATCGAGTTGCAGCCTAAGAGCAGAGGGGGAGATGATGTAAGGGGTAGTTGATGTGAATCCTAGGTGTAAGTCACCAGGTGAGTCTTGCCGCTGCGGCGTTGCCCTTTACGTTCCTTTTATTCTGCAAAGGGCAGCCTGACCCCAGCGCCACCTGATCCATGGCTGAACTCATCTGTTACGTTATGTCACAATGCAGAATATGAAAAAGTAGAACCTCATTAACCTTCTTACTTTCACCGGGCTATTTATTTGCAATTGTGACAAAGCAATGGCAGCATGGCCTATAGACATACAGCACTTGATGAAGCTGATCTCTGGACCTAACCATTCTTCTCAGCTGGGTGGAGTCAGGCTGCTTTCCCCTGTCATTAAGCTATTGCCGTTGACTAGGATGCAGTGAAAATAGAACTGAACCCATTCACACATATCATATTCAGTCTGTGATGGCGTAAGTGGTCCAAAAGGTCATACATATATTTAGAAAGTGATGTATTTTTCTTCTTTGTTCAAAACTTCTCTTTTGATGCTGTATCTCGAAGGTAAAAGGAGCCTTTGAAATGTGGCTTGGAAGGGATTGTTGGAGGGGGGGTTAGCTTTTCAAAGTATTTTTGTCTGTGCTCCTTGATGAACTAACACGTATCATGTTTGTATTTATTTGTGTCAGCCTACTTTATCACTGTTGGGGTATTCACAACAGGTGTATTACACATTTGAACAAGGAATGTTGGTAATTGTAGATACCATTGATGGACAGGATACTATGTAATATGACAAACAATATCAAAGGTTAATTTTAGTCGAGAAAATCCCTGTACTATTACTAGCATTTTCAGTCTGTGCTTATCAATGTCACATGTGGTAAAAGCTAATCTTTTTGTTTCTCCTTGTTCAGTGTTGCACATCATGGTGCTAATAATATGAACAATGAATATTATTCATGTTTATCTTTTATAAGTCTTTTTACAATCAAAGTCAAAACAATTCAAAAGGTTAAACACGGAAGAGACACTCAAGAGATGAATACAGTGTGCTGTCCAAGAGAAATGACCATTTAACCACAACCCATAGTTATGTTATCAAATGTCCAGTTCTACATGAAATGAAGAGATGGACTTTCTAAGGAGAACCCTGCTCTTCGAGAGGGAAATTAGAACTGACTGCACTGACTGAAAGTGACTAGAAAGTCGCCACATCCAAGCAAATGAAAGGAAAGCAATTTCATTTCATTTCATTTTAATTTCAAGAAAATTAAAAAGATTGCAAACACTGAAATGAGGAGAAAATGAAAAGGACAGATGTTTTTTAACAAGTTCAGCATTAGTCATCACTACTATTCCCTTTTATCTGTGCTTGTTTATGGAGCATGAAGGTAATGTTATTTAAGGATTCAGGATGTAATCTCATTAGCGTGATTTAGAAGCTGTGAGAAGCTGCTGTATCAGTAACACTTCCTCTGTCATTGGAGGTCAGTTTGGGGGGCTCCACTCCAAAGACTCCCCCTTACCTCCTTTTAATGAGGTTAACTGTGAGACTGACCAGAAACAGCCCACATCTCCTCTTTATCTGGATCTCACCCACACATTGGCGGCCACAAAGCAGGGCAGAAAATGCACACTGCAGTGCGGGGGGTGAAACAGGGCTGCAGCATATCCTCTTATTCATCACCGAGGGCTTAGTAACCTCTCATTCTGCCCAGGGTTATCTCGCCAAGCCTATCATTTATTTCAAAATATTTCCATGTTTTTCAAACCAAAATAGGCTCGCGTGCTCTAACGCCATCAGAGGGAATGAGGAGTCACCCTTAGAGGCCTTCTCAATTTTTGCACCAATTTGAGTGCTTTTTAACAACTATGTCCCGCCGCAAGAGATTTATCAACTTCTATTGTCGTCCTCGTTATCGTTTCAGAAGACCTCGGTTTTTTTGCCATAGGAGACAGATTCCTTCCATTCCTGCGCATGGAAAGTACAGGAAAAGCGAACATTCTCCACATGTCAGGCCTATTTCTGATAAGGAATGTATCAGCTCAGCAGCTCGTGAAATAATTTGCATTGCTGGGGTATTGAACGTGCCAAAATGACTGGCAGAGAGAAGACACTTATCAGGGAAGGCAAAGCCAACCCCTGTGTTTTTCAGGATTCTTTGCATTTTTCTCTCCCTTTTCCAATTTGGGCCCTTGGAACACTGGCCGTGTGGCTCGTGCCCATACAATTACAGAGAACAAGTAAGATGAAGGTCAGCACAAACATGCATTTTTTGGGGGAAACGTTTGTTCCTCAATTCACAGCCTGCATTCTTGCACACATCTAAAAGGAGCACTCTACTCAAGCTCCACCATCTAATGACAATGTACTATCTGTTGGCTGGCACATTTATAGCACTCTACATTTACTCTTCCCTTCCCTTCCTTACCTTTTTATTAAAGACGGTCACTTCCCCAAAGTCTTGTGGCCAGTAATTGAGTGCCATCTTATTTTGTCTTGGGAATGTGCAGTTGCTAGAGTAAAGAAACGCTTACCCAATTAAAGACTTTGTGTGGAATGCTCCTTTCATTTCATGAAGGAGAAGGATAATAGATTTACTGGTTTGCGCAACAGATAAATATTTGCATTCGCAATTGATTTATTTTTTGATGGATAAATACCTCTCGGATTGTTCCGATTAAAAGACTGACGTACAGAAACTGCAGCAGAAAGGAATAATCAGAAGCAGGCTGTCCTCGAGCAGTCTCAAAGTATTTTCAATAACTTAATGTGCTCGGATCATTTAAGTATCATATCACATGTACCCAGGGGTGATGCATATGGCTCCAATAAAGATAACCCTTTCGGCAATTTGAAGGAATTAGGTACTTGCATGCCTGCTCTTGCTTCAGCCACTAGCTAGAGTTCCTTGTTGTATGCAGTGCCAAAGGAGGTACTGTACCACAGTTACCTTCTCTCAGGCCCAGGCCCTGTAATCAAAGAGAGAGAAGACAGTGAGGCCTGACTCTGCTTTTCCATCCTCTCCCCTAGTCTTCCACACTGACTGCCACTGCGTCCTTGCCTTTCTGGGAGTGGAGTGTCAATTAAAATTCCTGGTCTTGGCCTGTCACGGCATTGTAAATCTCCTGTGCTTCACCTCTTTTCTCCACTAACACGCCCCTCTTCCTGCTGTGATTGAAAAATGAGATGGGCAGAGAGTGGTATTTTTTTGTTGAAGGGCTTCACACTGACCCCTCTTGATCCTGGCCTCAGTTTTTTCTCACGTTCAGACACTGAAGCATCTGCTTAGTTCCAACCTAACTGTTCTCTTTTGTGCCTGGGAGCGAGGAACTCAGCGCTAAAAATAAGGCCAGGAAAGGAAAGAGCTCCTCTGAAAAACAGGGCTCTTCAAAGAAGCTCAGCTGAAAGCCACAGTTTTGGAGGGAGATAGCGTTCCTGACAGACGTCCACTGCGGTGAGGTCGGGGGATAAAACTTGATGATCTGCGAGAAGAGGCCCCTCTCTCTGTGATGTGTCTTCCCACGCACCGCATGCGCAAATCTACAGAGAGGAGCCTCTAGCATCACGAAGGCCTCACCACCAAACACCACCAAACACTGCCCATGAGAATTCCTCACATTCTCTGCAGACTTTCTGTGGAGGGCTAATGAAGCGGATTCAGGCAGCATCAGGTCCATCGAACTGGGCTAAAAACCAACATCTTTCTTCTTATAAGTACAGACACACACACATACCCACACACACTATAGGCAAATAAGCTTCAGAAAGGTTTCAACGACTTCTTTCATGTATGTTTATGGCCCAGGATGTGATGAACATCCCCTACATAAATACACACCAAGCCACGTATCTAACTGTGCAAATACACACGTCCTCTCCTTTTGGGAAGCAACAGGGAAACAATTGCAGCATCTGTAGAAACAACGAATCCAAATACACCCAAAATGACTGCGCTAACTGAGGTTGTACAATAAAATCTATATTTTCATTTCTTTTATTTTGTGGGATAAAAAAACCTCTTGATGCTTGATTTAATTTTTTTTGCACACTTCATCACCCACAGGATCCAGCTGTTCTATCAGAACCCAGCTGGAAGGAGTACATTAGGCCATCATTTAACCCAGAGATGTTCCCACAGCTCAAAAAAATGGACAAAATAATATGTGTGTGTCTCCCTCCAGAGAAGTATACAACTGTTAAAGCAGTTGCTGATAGCACAGCTGGCCTTGGCCACACTTTCCGCAGCATGATCGCCCTGGCTGGTGAACACAGCTGCAGGGCTGATTTCCAGACTAAACTATTCATTAACAAATGACATATGGATGTTCAGCAACAGCTGCTACATATAGATGCGTATGCTATAAATAAAAATAAATAAATAAAAGAATATACATTATATTACATTAACACACATAGATTAGCCTCCCAAAAGTATTTAACTGGTGGCCTGGTGGTTAAGGAGTTCGGAAAGTCGTGGGTTTGAATCCCAGGACTGCCAGTGGCACCACTGAGGTACTGTCTCCACATATTTGCTCATATTGTAAAACACCTCTTGAAGAGTATGCTTTAATTTTGCTGGCTAAGACATGATCTACAGAATATTGTGTTTAATATTACTGCCATCATGTGGCTGTTGGTAGCACTGCAACAACGTCCAACAGTTACAGTCACATGCAAATAGCTTTGGTTGTATATATTTCTTCAGCTGTGTGACTGTGTTAAAGGGAACACTGCTGTTAAAAAGCTCCTTGTTTGTTTAAAGTGTTTGTAAACCAAATGTTATTGTACTTTTGTTCATATAGCATTACTTTTGAATTTATTTATAAATTGATGCCTTGACTGACACTGATCATTATATCTATGCCACAGTATGCACATATCTGACTTTGCACTGAAAATAATGAAACAGTTACTTGATTGGTGCCTGCGGTTTAATAAAAAACACATGCAAGTCTATTGCAAATCTAATATTACTCATCATCCAAAAAGTTTAGAATGGTTTAGAAAAGTGTGTTGTGGTTGTTGACCTGTGTTATCTGATGAAACAGGTCTGTTCAATGAAGCAGTGTTACACTTTGCAATGCCTACAATTTGTTAGTGTGTTAAAGTCAAGTGTGTTTTCCTTTCATGACATCTGAGTTGAGCACAGTATTCTTAAAGTGTCTCTGAGTTAGCTGTGCATTTCACGGGGTCACAGGTTGTGGTGGTGGGAGGGTGAGGTGAAATATGATACTGGTTAATATAACTCTTCCCTGCCTGAAGACTGAGGCAGGCGAAATGGATTACATTTTGATAGTATATAATATATAAAATATAAAATATATAATATATAAAAGAACAATATGATGAACTGTACATGAGCTGTAGTGACTTGGGTTTTACTTAATTACACTTTTAGGGATGTACCTCATGTTAGAGCTTAAACAGAAAAAGCAAAACTCTTTTTAAAAAATCGGAATGATTTCATTTGACAAAACAGCTTTTCAATTCAATTCATGAAATCTTATTAATCATACAATTCAGTGTTGTCTTATTACCTACATTCAATTAGAACATAATGTACAAATGACACAAATAACATCTCAACACTTTCAAAATTCAATTAAAACAATTTCAAAAGGATTTACTGTTCATAAAAAATGATCAAACACATAAAAGTAGATAATGAGTGACCATTTAATGATCTGTAGAAGTGTTACCCAACAATTTCTTCTTTTTTTACATTTCGAAATGTCCTCATAGAGGAACAGCAAAATACACTCAGAACAATGAAATAAAATAAAACAGAGAAAATCCTAGGCAACTGTGCGCCTTTTGGTATGTCGACTTTGAATTTGTTTATCAAAATTATAAGTGCCTTCAGTGTCTTCACGAGCCATCAATCTGCAGTCGACACGTTCAAACTGCGAGAGTGAGGCGCATGGGTTCATTTCTGCATCGCTTTACTTCTGGTTCTGTTTATTCGCACTGCTTTGTTTTGTCTCACAAAACAAAATAACGATGCTTAAAGAAGAGGAAACAAAATGAGGACTTACATGGAATAAATGAGTATTTACATCTCGGCTCAAGATAACAGACACCAGAAAAGGGGGGAATTACAGATTTCTTTACATAAAAAAAACAAAAAACAAACAAAAAAAACGAATAACTTACGACCACCCGCATGACACATCTCAATACTGAGAAGCATATCTGATGGGAAGCCAAAGACAAGACCGGATTAAAATAAAAGTAAAAATGTTTCTGTTTTCATACAAAAGAGATTATGACAATCAACGTCATAGCAATTATCAGACAAAACAAACATAAGAAACAAAAAACATAACAGAAACAGAGGTAGGGGGCCATAAATATATATAAAACAAGGCAAAGTGAAAGCAGAGCTGTAAAAGATCCAGTGACAGTACAAAGTCAAGTATTAAAATTAGATTGAACTGATGTGATTTTCAAACTGGTGTAGGTTTTTCCCCCAAAAAAGATTTTGGCACTGCACTGATTCAGACATGTGATACTGATTACATTTACTTTTATGGTGGATGCCAATCTCTTGTCCCATTGTTATAAGTAATCCACAGGGTCTCCTGACTGCTTCGAACGTATTTAAATATTTATAATATTTACAGAGTCCCACTTAACCCAGCTAACCTCAAGTCTTGAATAAAAAGAAAAAACATTTACATACAATCCCCGATTGAGGCATCAAGTGTAAACTCTACAACTCACAATGACTCCGTTCAGTCCCTTTAGGAAAAAAGCAGAGCGTACATTGAGAGTCGTCTCAAAAAATGACATGGAAGTAAATAGCTGACTGGTGACAAAACAGTAGTTGCAGTATAAACAATTGATTTATCATACACTGTTTTCCAACAGTTCACAAAATAAAAAGTTTCACAAAATGCTTTCTCACCAGCTTAGTTATTTTTTCCATTTTCTAACACACATGGCTGGTGACAGAAGCATGTCAAAGTAATATGCATCACTTCAATATTCAAATCTGTACAAAGTCCACAGATTTCCATGTTTTGATTTCTCTAACATAGTGCAATGACTGGTAGGATCAATTTTCTTAAGAAAAATTTAAAAATAATAATTCACAATCATTTCAATGACATAAAAAAACAAAAAGAGTTGTTTATCAGTCCCATGTCTTTTTTACCGCAAAAGATTTGATCTTTAATGTGTTTAAAAAAAACCATAGATACAAACCTTCGAAACTTCAGCGATGAAAACAGTCAAATGAATGATCAGAAAATTGATCATTGTAAATCTAGATCCATTAACTAGTGTGCGCTCTCAAATGAGAGTTAAATGGTTAAATGGAATAAGAGATCAAAGAATGAATTAAGGATCTGGTGAAAGAACAAAAGGAAAATGAATGCATGTCCAAAGGGGAGGAAACCCATTCAACACTGAGGCATTTTCCAGAAAGTTGTTTAGCTGGTGTTGGCATACTGTTTATAAAGGAAAATGGGCTCCCCCGAAAAGTCTCAAACAGAAGCAATAACAATCATGAGATGGGGGGAGATGCTGGAGATGCTGTTGAGAAGGTCTGGAGCAAGGTGAGACAAGTGGCTCTCTGAAAACTCACATGGAGGGAAAATTTGGACAACATAGGCCGGCTATGGAAGAGAAAGAAAAAATATTATTAGATTACATTTACCAGACACTTTTATCCAAAGGGACTTCCATTCCCTAACTACAGGGGGCAGTCTCCTTGGAGCAACTTGGGGTTAAGGGTCTTGCTCAGGGACCCAGTGGTGGTATGCTTAAGGTAGGATTCAAACCCATGGCCTCTTTGTCCAAAGGCAACTATTCTACCCACTGAGCTACCGCCACATATTATTCTGCCATCTGAAGGCTCTATATCACAGATAAACCATTAGGTTGTTTTCCAAACTAGTAAAGAACTGGACATATATGGAATTACAACTGGGCCCATATACATTCCATTTACATCTTTCATTTACATATTGTGAGGGTTTAGCCAATAAAATCTCCCTGCTGGGCAAGTGTATAGGAAGTACCTTCTGAGATGCTGCTAATTTAGAGACCTTCAGCTGTGCTCAGGTCCACTCACCTGATTAGAGCCTGGGTTGGGAACATTGATAATTCCAGCAGCTTGTTTTGCCTGCAGGTACGTAATAAAGCCGGTTTTGAGGGCATGAGTCTGGTTGAAAACATCTTCTTGGTCTAGTCCACAAGGTAATGCCAACAGGAGGCAGTAATCACTCTCAATCTAAAAAAAAACCCAACAATTTTTAGACATTTATCTTTTCCCACACCTTCTTAAATCATAAACATGTCCCAATGCTTGCCCATACATCCTCATCAAATGTTATAACAGTTTAAAACTTGGCAATGTAACCAAAACGTACCGTCATCCTCCGTGCAACCCCATCAAGCTGAGAAGCTTCTAGACGCATCCTCTGTGCAATACGAAGAGGGGGGCCTCCCTCTGGTGGTGGCAGTGAACGATGAGCCAGTACATTATTCCCAGACACAAAGTGTAGCTGGACAGCTGCACTATCGTTCTTCAGCGCCAAGTGGCCTTGCCATACAATAGGATACTTCTGCACACAGAGAAAAAGAGTTATAAACTAAATCTGAACTACAAGCCAGAAGCTTGGGTTCACCCGCTGATAAAACAATAAAAAAACGACACGCTGCTCTTTCAAAATGTTATTATAGGAAAACATTAGAAATACTTCAAATAGAACTGAATGGTATTCAATATTTTATAATCGGTAACATTATCTTTAGCCACAAAGACTCTATTCTGCCTTTAGTGCATTGGGTTAAATGCAAAGGAGGTATTTTGTTTTATTCTCACTGTGTGCTGTGGTGTGTTCACGCATGAAAGAATTTTCACATTCATTCACTTTAAAAGTTGCCGGAAGGGTGTGGATACAAGTTATTTCCAAAAGGATGTTATTTTGATGAAAGCTTTTGCAGCCATTAAATTGCACGTACAGTGCATGTGTTACATTACACTTCAGAAGTGCTAATGCTTTCTTGCAATGAAATTTTAGAACAGCAGTGTATCGTTTTTGGTGCACTTTTAACTGAGTATGAGTCAAGGCTTGTCTAAACATGGCTGGAGGTAAGTTGGCCTCCTCATTCTCTGCTTATACAAGACTAACAAAAATGGAATAAAAGTCCAGTTTAAATATGAAAAAGCTGTATTTTTGTTCAGTTTATTGTCCGATGCATCTTTTGTGAGTCTAATGAGGATTCGAGTTCCATACAATTTTGCCTCAATGGTGGCGTGCTAATGTTAATGTACAAGCCGAGTTAGCCTGAAAGGGACACAGCGCTGTGCCTCGTTCATGATGTGCATTCACTCCTTTTTATTTTTCAGGAAAGCCAACACCCAGAGCTCATGTATTATTCTGTTGTTACAGTAAAAGTAGCAGCACTGTTACTGCACGGCCCCAAACCTCTGGCATGTAGGGTAT
The DNA here is from genome assembly GCA_037974565.1 of Clupeocharax schoutedeni. Classification (NCBI taxonomy): domain Eukaryota; kingdom Metazoa; phylum Chordata; class Actinopteri; order Characiformes; family Alestidae; genus Clupeocharax; species Clupeocharax schoutedeni. Next base: position 20,618,779 of record JBBPDH010000130.1, read on the forward strand.
ATATGCACTAAATAAAATGAATCAGAAACTCCCATCAGAATGACAACAGCATGTGCATTTTAGATTCACCTTTAAGAGATGCACCATGTCAACTGACTGATGTCCTGTGTGATCAAGTTTTACATCTGGTCGTATATGGGACGACGTTGAAGAAGATAGTGGAAGCTGCCCTGGTCCAAGGCTCTTTTGCAGAGAGGGTAATAATTCTGTTTTGGGTGTAATGGCCGTTGGAGAGGTGTAAGAGGGAGAGCAATTCTCTCCCTGGATTCGAGATACATGAGACAAATCTACAGAGCCTGGATGCCTAACATGTGAGATGTCAAGTTTTGGTTCGCCACGCGGTCCGCCAGATGTGATATGGGCAACTTTGGGCCTGTGATCACCCTCCTGAGACCCCTGAGAAAGAGACGGAGATGTGAATTCATTTTGAAAATATATTGGTTTTTCCATTCATGAAAAGACTTACATAGAGAATTCACATTTTAAATATGCATTTTTGTACAGTTCTCACTAAGCAGAACAGTTTAAACATATTTCATGTGTTACTGTTATGAAATTTAAGTAGTTCAATAAGCTCTCACCTGAGATGAAGTGATGCTGCGGTTGGCCATATTTATCCCAATTACTGAGTGAGTAGATAGCTGTGAATGGTAACCACGCATTTCTCTGTAGTACTCAGGAATGGAGCTTGAATTGCCAGGGTGCATCAGAGGCACTCCTTGAGGAGTGATCACAGAACTAGAATGACCAATTATTCTGCTCTCTGAATGAGGAGAATGTGGCATTTTCACTTCCAATACTTTTGATGCATCTCTCAAAGCCTGTGGAGAATTCTTCACAAGAGGGGGAGTTTTGGTGGAAGCTGTAGAAATGTGTGAAGGGGGCTCTGGTGTTTTAATCTGGTGGGCTTCAATAACTCCTGGATGTTCTGGTAACTGCTGGTGCATAAGCACACGGACATCTCTGTTGTAGTGATCGAGACGCAATGTGCTATGGTGTATCCCTTTGTACTCAGGCTGGATTACCCTGATATCTGACTGGAGCTGGGGCACAGAAGGTCTACGAGCTCCTTGATGAAAGTGTCGCACGTCATCATCACTCGTTCCAATTACTTGGCCTGCACTAGGGGGACCTGCATGTGATTTAAGCAGCATATCTCGGATTACTGCTGGTTGAGGTGGAGTGGATCGCTGTTGAGGAGCAGAATGTGGAGAGGACAGAGAATCTGTTCGCATTCCATAGTTAAGCGCAGACAGTGGTGGAGTATTCATTCTGATGTTTCCTTGAGACAAATGATTCACAGAGACTGACTGCGTGACATTATGAGGGGGCATAATGACTGACTGCTCAGGGTGATGTACGTTTGCCACATATTGAGGTAATGGCCCACCTGGCCCCAAGACTACGGAGGTACTAGTTGGGCACACTTTAGAGAATGTGGAGGCTGAACTGCCTGATGTCCTTGGAGAATGTGGTTCTTGTTTTGGATGACAGATCAACCTGTCATTAGGAGCACCTGGATTTGAAATGTGATTCCCAGTCAAAGAGCCAGGGTGTTGACTTAAAACAGAACTCTGACCGAATGCCTGGGGTTGCTGTTTTACATCAGCTTTCAATGATTCTGAAACGGAACCTTTTTTGGTGTGCTGTTGCTGCAGCAAAGAATGATTATACCTCAGGATCTGAGTATTTGTACTTGACTGTTGGAATGTTTTCACGGGAGCACCTTGGGGACCAGTGTGATAAGATGATTCAGACTTTTCAGAACCAGGTATGTCCTGTTTTAAGGAGGAAATGACAGGCTGGGCATTGAACCCCTGATTGCCTATTATAGCACTTGCATGCCCCTGACCTGTGGGGGTCTGGGATCCTTTAGGAATAGAGGGCTGGGCTGGAAGTGACTCCTGCTTGATTTGAGATTTTGAAACAGACTGTTGAAATTCAATGTCAACTGCGCTGGGTGGTGGGATCTGGCTAATTTTGGCAACGATACGCTGAGGTCCCCCTGTCTTTTGGCCAGAATAACTCAACACCATCACACCCTCTGAGGTGTTTACCCTCAAGCCAGGACCAGAACCAGTGTTAGTAGACGTGTTCTCAGAGGTCGGTCGCCCCTCATCAGACATTGACAGTCCATGGTATCTACTATTTTCATTCATACCTAAACGATACTTTTGCTTAGGCTGAGACAGCCCGGAGCTGCGGTTGCTCAAAGAAATGCGAGGAGTGTCATCAAAATCAAAGGGCATAGGAATTCGACTGATAACTGAGGTAGCAGTGGAAGAGATGACAGAATTTCCCATTTTTTCCTTGAAGATATGCAATGTCTCAGTAGGCTGGGGAGGAGGTTGCGGAGGTACCATTTGAGGTGTAACTGGTGTTATAGGGCTTGGTCTATCCTCAGGCAGTGAGGATTTCACAATAGGTGAATTTTCATTCTGAGACATTCGAGGGTCTGCTAATGTGGTTGTAAGCAGTGTGCTTTGAACAGCATTGCTGTTTGAAGCAGATACATATTTTGGCTCCATTAAAATCTTTCGAAGGGTGCTAGAGCTAGGATCAATATCAGAAGCTTTTGTGTCAGGTGGAACTGGAGGATTTGCTGAAGTGCCCCCAACTCCTACTGATGGAGACATAGTAACTTGGGGTATGGCAAGCGCTCCTTTGTCTTCAGTTCTGTTCCTCCAGTCAGTGGTAGTGAGAGGAGCTTTGGCTGAACGAACTGATGTTACATTCAGTCGAGTTGAAGGTGGAGTAAGTGCAGGAGCCACTGACTCAGAAGATGGTTCTTGTGATCTAAAATATGAAGGACTATTACTCCCAGAATGAAATGCTGATTCTTGAGGTTCAGGCTGATCTATAGCGGGCTGTTCTGCTTCCTTTGGAGTGTCCAACGTCACTGTTGATGTCATTTCATGTTTACATGCGGCAGCAACAGTGACCACGGTTGCTACTGCTGATGATGTGGCGGCTTTAGGGTTGACAGTTTGAATATCTTCAGGAATGGACTCTGGTAGTTTAACTGCTGCAGAATCAGCTTCAAATACTGTACATGCTTTTTTGTTGGCAGAAACCTTTCGACCTTTGTATTTCTTTGCCATTTTAGGCCGTGTTCTTCCTCCTTTTTTGGGCATTTCTGATGATGTACATTTAACATTCGTTTGTTCAGATGTCTTTGAATCAGGGGTCGAACTACTACATGGCTCCGAATCTATAATATTTTTTATCGCCAAGTCTGTCTCTGGTTCTATAACTTCATTTGTTGAGGACAAAACTACTGGCTCCGATGTGGGAAGGAGTGTTGTGTATGTTGATGGAGCTTGAAATCCATCTGCATCAGCAGAAATATCCTCTGCAGTAATTGAATCGATTGCAGCAGCAAGTTCGGTTTCACTTGCAGGATTGGCAGGCTTTTCCACCTCATTTTCTTCCTCAGGCTCTGCTACAACAGGTGGCAACAGAGTAGAAGGTTGAGAAGCTGGTTCTTTGTATGGTGTGGGTGGTTGCTCAACTGCTAGTTTAGAGATATTTTCCACTGCCCTTTCCAGCTCCATTTGCCGAGCAAGTAAAACAGCTTCTGGCTCAGCGGAACTCTCGGAATCAGAGACAGGGTCTTCCTTTTCTTCTGGGCTGAGGTCATCTACGTCTTTGACGTAGTTTGGTGTTTTACATTCTTCTTTAACAGATATTTCTTTTTTAGCGTTCTTCGAAGACTCTTGGCAGTGTTCACTGTCCTCGTCTCCAGAGGGCTGAGTATCTTTAACTGCATCCCCACTCAGATTAATGACGAGGTTTTTCAGGCTGACAGTTCTATCATCAGGAGCTGCTTTGGTATTACGGGTCACTCTTGACACCTTCCCTTTCACAGTTCTTTCAGAGGTCTGTGTTTTTTCAACAGTATCCGTCTCTGCCTTTTCATTCAGTTTTTCCACATTGCATTTCCTATCAGTTTGTTGAAGTTCTTTCTCTCTTTTAGATGCTATTTGTTGCTTTACGTCTGGTGGTGTATTTGCAACATCTGAGGGACTCTCATCTTTTGCTTTGGCTTGAGGCTCTAAGGTTTCAGGAACATTCACTGGTATAGATACTGTACTTTCTGACTGTTTGTCTGTTTTCGCTGCTTTTCGGGTCTGTCCACCTCGTACACCCGCCTGTGCCTTTTGAGATCGAGGAGAGCGCCATCCCTCTGCAACTTTATTGACTTCATTACTGCTTCCTGACTCTTTGCTATCAATGTCTTCCCCCTCTGAATTTTTTGTTAGTTCTCCCTTCAATGGAGATACATCATCACCCCTTTTGCGTGTTTTGGGTGGGCGACCTCTCCTTGTGGTAGCCGGTGTAATCAATACATCCTGCTGCAGAGACTCTTTGTCATTGGTGCGTTTCCGCATGGAACGAGAAGATTCAGGAAAATCTTTGCCTGGTTGTTGATGTGCCTCATCCTCAGGTGGTGTAGCATACACAGAACGAACATTACGCCGTTGCCTTGTTCTGCCATGAACCAGGCTTGAATCACTAGGCTGTTCCAAATCCACTGCATGAGCAGGAGATTTGGATGTGTTTTTGCTATCAGCTTTTGTAGGCTCTGCTCTTGGTGATGATGCCCGTTTCAGCTTTTCCCTATCAATGCGTTCACTCTTCCTGATGGCTGGTTTCTCAGTGTTAGCTGGCTGAGTTGGCATTGTGGCTATTAATGCTGATGGATTTGCTTTTGTCTTTTTATTTTTTGGTTGCTTTCGTGCTGGTTGTGTTTGTTCAACCTCAGGTTCAGAGACAGCCAGCTGCATCTCCAAAGGTGACTCGACAGTTTGGTTAGAATTACACTCAAGCAGCTCTGTTTTATCTGAAATATCTGCCTTATGAGTCTCCTGAGCATCTTTAAATTTAGGTGAAAGGGACTCTGCACATTCTGACTCTAAATTAATCAAGGTTGCACCAGGAATGGGAGGTTTCACATCAAGTTTCTGTTTCTCAGCTAAGGTATCTGCAGCGGTCTCTTTGGGTTCACAGATTTCCTCATTAGACTCTGTGTCTCCACTATTTTTATTTGGCATAGGTGGCGTGATTACTGAAATCGTTTCTTTAATGCTGCTCATTGGACTAGGTTGTTGAGAGGCAACCATCAGAGTATCATCTGACTTCTCATCTGAAGCTGGTACAACAGTCAACTCTGTTGATATTGTCCAAGCTGATTTATCCTGCTGCACAGAAGACTCTGTAGGGTGTACAAGAGGTGGAGATGCCGATGAAGTAGGACTCACTGGTTTAAAGCCATGCTCAATATCATTCACATTAGAGGACTGCACTACCTCTTGATCTGGCACATTGTTTTTTTCAACTGTCTCAGTCACACCGGCTTTTTCAGGAGTGTGTAACTCTTGGTCTTTTCTTTGCTGTAGCTCCAAAAAGCGATTACGAAAAAGCACTATGGGCTCCTGTGAAATATCTGTCCCACCTGTTACTGCCTTTTCTATAGTGATACTTGTCTTAACAATATCTTTATCCACTCTTGCTTCGGAATCATTGTCTTTGCGTCCAAGATGTCGAAGACGTCTGGAGTCCTGCTCAAAGATAGAGCTGTGGAGAAATCGAGAGGCAAAAAGCTCTTGGCGCTCTTGTTCCTCCGGCTTTGGGTCTTCTTTTTTGTCATCATGCTTTCCTTCAGAGTCAGACCGGATTTTCTTTTTCTTCATATACCAGGAAGGAATAGGTCTCGGTGTGGGCTCAACCTTCTCTTTATCAGTGCTAGTCCTAAAGCTAGTGAACCTTGAGTCATAGCCAAGGAAAGACCAATTATCCTCCCTTGATGAAGACAGAGACTTAGCACGTTCAAGCAAGGCTTTTGTGTCTGGTGTTATTGTCTTATCCAGAGCAAATTCATAGAACTTGTTCTTTTCTAGGGATCCTGAGAGCTTCAGGTTTAGAAGTCGTCCCTCACGTTCTCTTTTGGAGGCAGTCTCCAGCTTTGGTGATAGATGTCTAAGATCACCTCCATCATCATCAGAGTCTGACTGAACCTCTCCAGGCTCCAGTTCACGTACAAGCCGCTTTCTAATGCTCTCACGTTTCACAATGCTGCTAGGGAAGTTCATATCTATCTTCAGTGTATCCTGTCTCAATTTTCTGTCCCAGCATAAGCCCTCTTCACCAAACAGTGATTTCTTCACCCTGAATAATTCTGTGTCTGTGATGGGATTGTCATCATTAAATTTCAAAGCATCTAAGTGAGTAGTTTTGTTTCCAGTTTTAGGTGAATCTTTTACTTCCTTTTCAGTCCCCAAATGCAACGTGTCAGCAGATGACTCCTCTTCAACTAAGAGGGTGAATCTTCTTTCAGTCTCATCATTTAATTGCCTGGAACTCCGATACTTGCGCTCCCTATTCATGTTGAACTCATAATCATATGCATCTGATTTCTTTCTCTTAAGAGGAGGTGAGTCATCGGTGACATCCTGGGGGGGTTTACCTACTTCATGTACAAGACTTCGACGATCGAAGTCCTCAGCTTCTGGACCAGGTGTACTTTCAGTCTTTTCTGCTTTATCACACTCTTGTAGCTGCTGCTGCTGGAGGCGACGGCTTTTCTCCATTTGTTTTCTGCAGCTCTGGGAGTGGTCAATATCAAAGAGTAATCTTTCTTCACTATCTGCTGTATCTTTATCATTAGAGCCAGAGCGCCCTTCAAGGCTGCTGTGTCGTAAGTGTTGCTCTCTTGAGTGTTCCATTTCTAAGTTTCCATTGTCAGACACGGTAGGATTGTGGCAAGACTGGCTCGTTGCTCCAAAATCCTGTGTCCTCTGATGACGGCTGTTTACAGAATGCGTTGCCTCTCCTGACGGTTCTGCATGTCGCAAATGAAGGTCTAGGCAGAGACCAAGATCTTTTCTCACTTCTGGTCCGTCACCTGTGGAATTTATAGCAACCAGTTTCTCAGGCTTAGCATTTTTGTTCTCTCGTTTGAGGATTTCCATTTGAGAGAATTTCCTGTCCCCATCAGTCCCCTTTGATAAATGACCATCACCCAGCCTCTTCACTCCGTATCCCTCATCATCTTCCTGGGTTATCCTTCTCAAGCGATTAGCCTTTGCGGTTGCCTCCTCAAAGCGCCTCTTTCGAGCAGCTAAGCGATCAGTATCCAAAGAGGAATTATCAAATAAAGGATCAGGTTTAAGGTACTGCCTGCATTTGCCTTTTCCTTCTTTATCTACAACCTCCACCTGGCTAGCTAAACATTTATCTTTGGGAACCTTTCCATGTTTAACAACCTCTCTATTTTGAGTTTCTGCTCTGAGGGACATATTCTTGTGGTCAGCTGAGTGAAGTGGGGGTGGAGACTTGACAGGATCACTGCCAGACTTCCCCCTTTGTTTCTCAACTATCGCATGGTCCATTAACTTTCCTTCTTTTTCTTTGACTCGTGTTAGTTGTACAACACATGGTGGAAGATCTAGCCTTCCTTTCCCAGAATCTTTTTCTTTGAGCAATGACTTGCAGAAATTACGTTGCGTTGTATCAGGGCTCACCTCCCTGTCAGGTTCAGGTTCTGTCTCAGAAGATGGAATGCTAGGAGATGCAAGTTTTAATTTCCTTAATTTTTCCTTCTCAGTTCTGTCCTTGACCCCTTTATCTTTGCGACCAGCACGCCTTTCCTTTTCTCCTCCATTTCCACGCTCAGCTTCAAAGAGAGGTCTTTCTTTCTCAAGTTTGTCATTTTTGTTATATCGGTCCAAACGAATTCTGTCTGGCTTTTCAAAGCGTGGTGGTGAAATTGAGCTGCAGCTGCCACTTCGCTCAGATGAGCGACTATATATATGATGCTCAGAATCACTAGGTAGCCGTTCAGAGAGGGTAGGAGAACCAGCAGGGCTAGCAGGACGACGTGGTTGAGATGGACTTTGGTTGTGTTCAATTGTCCGTCGACCATGATCCCGTTCTCGATCTGTTTCAAAGCGTTCTCTATCTCTATCACGTTCTCTCTGCATGTAGCTGTATTTTCTAATGTCTTGCTCGTAAGGGTCTCTGTAATCCCTGTATTCACGGGGCTCATCATAATACCGTGGGTCATAGTACTCTGCAGTGTAGGGATCCCATTCTGTGTAAAACTCACGACTTCTGGCAGGATATTTGCGACGTGGATCCTCTGTGTAGGTTCCAGGGGTTCGCACATTTTCATAATAAGTTCGCTCAGTGGAAAACTCATGATATGGTGGTCTGCGGTCATCCCTGTATAAGTGGGGAAAAATTATTTTTCAGTGACACTGATCAAGCTTGCGAGAGACCTACTGATTTGATTGATGTTAAAACATAGCATTACTAACCGCCGTTCAGATAGAATGTCATAAAAATCTCTGATGTCCTGTCCAGATGCCTGCATTGAACGGTAGAAAGCCATCTGACTTTCATGGTTGGCAAAGTCAACCTGTAAACGAATTTTGGCAATTCAGCAATGACAAGAATAATAAATGTAATAAAAAAATACAATAAAAAAGACCATTGATTAACCAAATTTGTACCTTAATTTTGTTTCCCCCAATCTTCCAACCCTTGGTTTCCTTTACTGCAGCTTGTGCACATTCTATATTGTTATACAACACAAGAGCCATTCCCTTTAATCTGTCAAACACAACCTGGCAAAGAGAGAAATCACATATGAGAGCAATGTCAGAGTAAAACGGGTGCAAAATTTGAATTGAAACTATTTACAGGATAAATGTGTACCTTAACAACATGTCCATAACGACAAAAGTGTCGAGTAAGATACTGTTCTGTAATGTTGGAAGCCAGCCCATCTAACCATACACATGTTGTCGGCATACTTTTTCCAAATCCTAACTGTAAAATAAATAAACAAACAAACGAATAAAACAGTTATTTCTATAAAATACTTAGGAAAAGGCAAATCTGTTCAGTAATTCAGTAATAATAATAAAGTAACAATGTATTTATTCTCACCTTTAATCTATTGTTCCCAAGGTATTCTCCATCCATTTTCTTTATTGCTTTGCAGACACTGGCAATGTCACAGTATTGCAAAAAGGCATACTGTGGGGCACCGTTTACCTTCTTTATGTCAATATCCTTGGAAAAATAAACACAGGTACAAATTGTATGGGTAATTATTCATATTTAAATTAAACAGCTGGCTGTTGTTTTCAAGATGTGGCTAATACAGTCAAGAGACATGTTAAAATCCCTTCAAATTCAACTTACAACTATCTCCCCAAAACGCTGAAAAATGTTAAGTAGGTCATGGTAGGTTGTAGTCTTCTCCAAATTCCCAATGAATAGTGTCCGCGTAGCTTTGGGATGGAATTCATCTATCCGTTCATCTAGTGGCCGGAACTCATTCTCACTCTCTGTCTCTATAAGGAATTGGAGCAAATGAACAAAAAATTGTGATAACAGTGGTTCTCAAATATTAAATATTTGAAAGTATCAGCAGTATGGAATTACTGTAAGTGACTGTACTTCCATATATTATGACTTCCAAAGAGTTTATAAATAGGATCTGAAAATGAGTACAGTTGAAAATGTCACTCAGACACACATGCATTGCTAACACAAATGGTCCATGATCATACATCAGCATCATTCACCCAGGCTTGACCCCAGTAGTCTGCAAAAATGACAAAAATGTGTGCTTAAAAAAATCTCACCCGGGCCAGTCCAAGCTGTAACATCAATCTGCATCCCAAAAAAGAGCTTCCCTTTTGATGCACTAAGAGCTTTCTCCTGATCCTCTTGTTGACGAAAGAAGACAAGTCCATAGCGTTCTTCAGAAGCACCATGGATCTGTACTGATGTCACTTTGCCATGCTTCTTAAACTCATGGAATAGACCATCTTTCAAGCTCGTATCTATAATATGGAGGAAAAACATTACATGACTTTACAGAGAATTTAATTCAGATTAAACCAATTTACAAAGAATAAGCAAATAGAAAAACATAGCAGGTAACGTGTAGCTAAACAAAACCACATCAATATAAAGTGAGCAGTGCAGAACTTTACCTGTCGAGCGCACAGGGAGGTTCTGGACCTTGATTCCAAAGCTTTTACGAGGTTCATCTTTGTCCAGTAGAGGCAGAGGTTGAGAGGAAGGAGCAGGTACTGCAGCGGACTGAACAGACCGAGCTGGGGACTCATCACTGGAGCTGCTACTGGAATCACTGGTGATAGAGCACAGATCATATCCTGAGATGAAAGCACGTTTTCAAAACCTGTTTCTAGTGACATCATGAATAGAATGTCAAGAACATTTATCTATTCAATCATTAATTATCACTTATCCTAATCAGGGTCATGGAGGCTGCTCACAAAGCAAATGCGTAGAAACACCCTGAGCAGATGAACAATCCATCACAGGGCACACACACACACACACACACACACACACACACACACACACACACACACACAAACACACCACAGGGGCAATTCAACTGACGATATTCCAACAGTAGAATAAAGCAAGATGGAAAACTCTTGGTGGAAACACATCCAGACATTGGAAGAACATGCAAACCCTCTCACAGAAAAAGCAGAACTCAGTGAGAACATGAATGTATAAACTGAAGTTTAACCAGGCCATAGATCTGGCAGTCCATGCTACACAGAATGCAATACACTTTTTTTACCTCGGAGTGGCACTGTTACCTAAAATAACCAACAAATGTCCTTCTGATGACCAACTTGCCCACATTAAGTGTAAGTAAAAAAGAATAATTTTCAAGCACATACATGGTCTATTGGGACAACTGACCATTACACCAACAAGGACTAATGACTGCTTTCAAACACATAGATTTTAATATGGAGTTGGCCCCCACTTTGCAGCTATAACAGCTTCCTCTCATCTTGGAAGGCTTTGCACAATATCTTGGAGTTTCTGTGGGTTTTTTTGCCCATTCATTCTGTAGAGCATTTATCTTAAAGCTCAGACATTGATCTCATCTAACCATTTTATGGATCTTGCTTTGGGCGCTAGGGCACAGTCATGCTGCAATATAAAAGGGTCTTCCCTAAACTATGTCGACAAAGATGGAAGCATGGCGTTGACCAAAATGTTTTGATATGTTAAAGCGTTAAAATAGCCCAAACCCTGAAAAACAGTCCAAATGCCTTTGTCTATATAGTGTATGTCATCCACTGCTGTATAGCTACTGTTTTTATCCTGTCTGTTCGTTTAAAGGAGGAAAAGCAGAGCAAAGGATGGAAATTCCATCAAGACACTGCAAGCCATTCTAAGGCAATTTCAAACCCAACAACATCTAGAGGTATGTGAAGAAAAACATCTTTGGATGATCTGTGGACAGCAATAAAAATGTGTGGTAAAAAATTCCTTTAAATTAAGTATGAGAACATATTGTGAAATTCTCAAGACTAGAGGACCTCCAACATGCTGATAAATGGTAATACCACATCATTTGTCATGATTTCCTCCTTTAAATAAACAGACAGGATAAATATATCAAAAACAGCTGCTGAAAATCAGTGTATGACAGTGTGACAGTGTATGTGAGTAATTCCTTCTGACTGCCAATGCATTTGAAATCAATTACTCGATGATTCAACACAGCAGATAAAGCTGCTCATTTGCTAAGAAGATAAAACAATGATGAATAGAAAATTAAAGAGAGGTTTCAATAGGAATAAAATGGTATGTTTCTTATAAATATTGATAAAAAAACCAAGTAGTAGGGCATTAACACAAACAACTTTTTTTTTCCTCTCTCTGCTCTCGCTTGTTCACGCAATGCAATCTCTGCCCTTTGAATGGTTTATGATGACACACGTTCCTTGATTTAACCAATTATTATTAGTCCCTCCATAAAAGGGGCGGTACCATTGGCGCGAGGGGAATCTAAACACGAGACCACAACAAGACCAGAGACATGCAGCAAAGAAGACAAACACACATCACACGTGTGGAGATACTTTACTCTAGACACAAACAGCACAGAGACCTGCAGAACCTGTGAGTCGGTTTTAAAGTACAGTAACAGTACCGGCAGCTAACGGTAGCTTACATGGCTAACGCTAGCACTGCAGGGAGTCGTCCTGCCAGCGCGTAAACTGTTCCCACTCGCAGTTCTACACTTAATTTACCAGAAAAATTCATTCAAAGCATCAGCCTTTGCTTTGTTTTGTTTAATTGTCCTGTTGACTGTTAATGTTACAGAGAACATTAATAAAAGTTGCTCAATTTGCTGACCTTGAAAAAATTGCATTTCACTGGTTATACTGGAGAAAGAGGCTTTGTCAAGATTAGATGGTTAGATGTGTTTAGAAAGTATATGAGCTTTGGAAAAAATACAAGCTGAAGTGTAAATGTCAGAATCTTCAAGCTATGCATCTCAGGAAAAGGTGGAAAACCCTTTAAAAGTTTTTGTATTTGCCTCTAGAGTGCAGAATCTGCTCACATTTATCTGTCATAGTCTATAGTGTCTATGACATAGCACTGCTGTATAAAACAATAATAATAATACTCATCATCAGCAAATGCTTCGATCAGCATTTTTGGGGCCGATCACCGATCACCAAGATAATGATCTGCCGATTGCCGATCACTGCCGATCACAGAATGGCAGGGGAATGGGAATCTTTTA
>JBBPDH010000130.1:20632213-20648310 GCA_037974565.1 Clupeocharax schoutedeni
ACAGTCACAAACCAAGAAATAAAACCCCTCTGATTTCATCCCCATGAACTCCATAATTCTGAAGGTGATGTCTTTCCACCTCGTACTATCCCTGCTGTATGCATCACTCACAGTCGGCTGGTTGGGCATGTTCTTGGCTTCGGCTGGTTTAGTTTCAGTTTCATATTCAGTTGTATGGCGTGTTCTAAGACGCTTAATCATGTTAGAGGTGTTAAAATGCTGTTGCTTGCTTCCACCTCGAGGGATTTCATCATGAAATACATTGCAAACGGCTAATTTTACGGCTTTATCGGACACTTTGAAAAATTTCCAGACAGGAGAACTCATGTTGCCACTGGTAAGCTCCGCTCTGCTGTTGTTTACCTATGTGCCGTGCATGCACGTCTGAAAAAGTCGCCCAAGAAATTTACGTCAAGTGATATTCTTCTTTGATCGGCACTTTTGGGGTTCGCCGATCAAGCTATTTTTAGCCATTTATTATTTATTGGCCGATCATGATCGGTGGCCGATCAATCGGAGCATTACTACTCATCATCATCATTATAAGAATAAGTAAACACCCAGTAATTGTTCCAAGTAAATCCAGTTACCTTGATTATACTTGACTCCGATTCATATTTCAGAATGTACTAAATATGCATAATAAAATTTATATCAGACAAATGTATATATTTCCACAAGTGTATATACTTCCACAAATACATAATGAACCAGAATCACCTGCAGAATCAAGTAAAATGTAAAATACGAGCAAAAACTATTTGTCCTTTTGCTAGAAAGCAAGCAAATAACACTACCACGAAAGGGGCAAGCTATATTAACTCTGAAAATTCTTTACAATTGTCTACAGTTACTTTAAATCAGGTGTAAAGTCAATATTTTCTCTTGACTTTCTCCTGTTTTCAAATCACAAAACCAACACATTTAAATATACAGTTCCTCCTAATTGTACTACAGTAGTTTCGCTCCATTCATTTATGTGCCAATTCCCCAAACACCATTTATGGTTAAGACTTTTGTTGGATTACATGAAGACCTTCCCTGCCACCTCATGCTCAGACGCAGCCACCTTGTGCTCCCATACCCCATGGGACCATCTTGCTCCCATGTTGGCAGCTACTAATAACAATGAAAACTTCGCCCCCACCGGCTCTAAGGCGAGAAACCAAGTCAGCAAAATGCCCCCACACAGTTTAGAAGGACAACGGCCTAGAATGCTCCGTCAGTCCCCTATGCTGGATTCTATGCCAACTCTCATGTCAGCGTCCAGGACACGGACTACTACACCTGTTCGCGATGCGCAGATGGTGGCACCAACAGCAGCTCCCAGGACACGGGCTCTTGACTGGCTTCCCGGACGGCTAGAAGGTTTGGCATCTTTGATGCTTCTTTGGTCCCCACGATCGCTTCCCCGCTGACTCTGATGCCAGCTCTGAGGACATGCATCCTATACATGCCGGCTCCCCGGGCTCTGGACCTGGGTTCTCTTCCAGTTACTGTTGGAAAAGCTACAGCCCTCATAACAGCTCCAGAAGCTGCAGTCCTCATCACGGTTCCAGAAGCAGCAGCCCTTATCACAGCTCCAGAAGCTGCAGTCCTCATCATGGTTCCAGAAAATGCGCTTCCTTTGTGTCAGTTCCAGAAGCTGCAGTCCTCCTCTCAATAAAGCATATAGCAGTTACTGCTATTCTATGCTTTCTCTGCTTTAGAGTGTCTGAGGTGGTGATGAGGAGTATGTTGTTTCTCCTCAGTCAGTTCCTGAAGGACATTGGTGCATGGTTTATGTACTACTGAACTGAGTTTAAGTGATCTCTTGCTGTCACTATCTAGGTTTAAACAAAAAGCAAGACTTTGGACTTATTCAGCTTTGTGTGTTTCTCTCAGTTGTACATGTTGCAAGGATTCTTCGCTAAAATGATAAGAGATCATTATATTGTGACTTTGAGGAATGTTTAGTGGTGGAGTTATTTTCAGTAAACTATATCCAAAAACTTTAAAAAAACGTCTTGTTTTACTTCTTTACTTCACATACATATTTAAATTAGAGGTGAACACGGGTTTACCTTTACATTTTCTATAAGGGCATATTTGAGGAGCATGTTTAGGATTTACACTATAAAAAAAGACATGTTTAGGGGGGTTACTGTAGTTAGTTTTGCTCACTCTAAGTTCCTTCTAATATTTGTACAAGGGGCATTAATGACCAATAATATCACAGCATATTTTCCCTTCCCCTCCCATCACCCCACTATTCAGATTTGACACATAAAACCATTCTTCAACTTTGTTCCCAAGTTCACAGTAGTCATTTAGCCTATATTTCCTCTCTCACTTTTACTTTCAGTTTCTGGAACGGTTGTAAAATAACCATTAATCCATTATTTCAGCTCGTTTAGGCTGCAACACTGCAGTGTTCTACCATGCTGGAGGCATCTCAACTGATGAAGGGAGATTAAAAAAGCACAATGGTCATTCTGTCTCAAGTGTTTGGATAGCTCTGTTTAGTTTTAGTTCTACTGTGAACAAAGGGAAAGCAATGCATAGTATTACTGACTGTTATTGATACTACTGTCCATAATTTGGTGCAAAAAATAAGACACTGCATATATCTGGTGGTGATGTCCAGAACGTTGTTACCAGGTAAATAATGGTCTAAAGTGCACAGACTGCTAGGCAACTACATGGCAGAGACTAAAATAACCTAAAATAATATCAGCATCTACTGTATTGCAGCTGGTACTGCAGGTAAATAGCAGTCTGAGATTCACAGACTGAGCACGGAATTGACTAAAACCATCAAAAATAATATCCGCATCTACTGTATCGCAGCTGTTACTGCAGGTACATAATAAAACAACCACCCCATTTCTTTGACAGTATCAGTGTTTCCCCGTAGACACTGTACTACCAAATGAAACCTGCCCCTGAACATGAATTATTAACAGTGAACAGTCTTTCCTGTACACACAGCGATCCACATGGCTTCCTTTTGCCACTTTACATCTCTGCACTGCTCCCCAGCTCCCGCTCTTTCATTCTGTCTGTCTGTCTGTCTCTCTCTCTCTCTCTCTCTCTCTCTCTCTTCTGGAAATGCTGCTGACAGAGGCTGGGCTGTGGGAGTGGGCAGGGAGCCAGCAGTGGCTAGAAATTTCCAGTTCCAACTGGATCGCACGGGGGTGGGGAGACTTCTTCACACCCACATTGCAGAAGTGGGCAGTAAGAGAATAAGACTAGTTAGTCGCATCTCACTGTTCCCTCACACCTGACAGTATCTCCTGCAACAATAATTTTTAAGCTGACAAAGATGAAAACGTACCTTAGGTGCCCTCCTGCTTCCTTTACTTCTATATTCTTTTTTTTTTTCTATTGTGCTCTAATGCCAGATTATGGTTTAAAGCATAAACAGAGACAACAATACACTTAACTAGATCAATAATTTAGCTATAAATATAAACATTATATCCACTGTAATTTGCCTTATCTGTTCAAAAGACGTTACATGCACAACCAGAAACATGTGAAGCTAATTCATGCATCTAAGATGCGCTCAGTCTCTGAAAACCCTTGATGCTGATGGTCGTTAGAAATCCTACAGTTGCTGATATCCCGTACTTCTGTTCAAATTCCACTGAAGGAGGAGTGTCGAACGGGAAGGCCATATTTAGTTATAACATTCACAATTTGCAAAGAATAAGAAATTTCAGAGTAAATAGTTATTCATAGCACTGCCAACATCACAGCATAAAATAAAGCAATTTTTTTGTCATTTTAAACACTTATTTGAGTTTCTCAGTTTTACTGACATTTCAATTTGTAAGGGATTAATATAGAGTTTTTTTGGTATGTTTTAAAGAAAGAAAAATTATGAGCTCCCATTTCATAAGAAGGACTGCCATTGCAGACTGTGATGGTTCTAGAATAACTAAGAAACAATGATACCATTACACGAGCTCCCCTTGTAAAGCTAAACCCATCTGAATAGTCCATGTTATAGGCCATGTTGTGCATGGTGCATGGATTTCTAGGGGGTAAAAATCCAGCAGCAAAAAAAAACAATAATAATAATGACAACAATGTTTGCCCAGAATGGATAGGTCCAGCACCATTACTTTTTTGGTCTCGAAGCCTGAGGCATCGGCCAATACTGATACCAATCTATTATTTTCCTTTTTCAGTTCTAAAATGAGCTGTTTTAACTGAAGAATGTCACTTAAAAGGAGTATCTAAAACTACTCAAAACCACCGCAAAAACAGTTTACAACATGACATCACACAGTGTGAGCACATTCTTTTTCTATCTGATATCCTTGGTCTCTCTAACATCCTTTTTCTATCAGCCTATCTATCTGATACTTGAAATCAGTGCCATCTCTAGAGCAGTGTTCTAGAAATGATAAGAAATAATTTATTTTTATTTTAGTAGAAGCTTTAGTAGAATGAAAGTGTGACAACTCTCGTCATTAAAATTCTGCGATTTTGTGTCTGACTGACAAGCGTTACACATTGACAAATGGGACATCAAATGCTGTCAGGGTAAAAAAAAAAAAAGCTCTTTACAAGTGTGACTTTTCCCTCACTCAACAGCTAGATGAGATGTGACAGACAGACTTCCTGCCAGCTTTTTTTTTCAGTATCAGCAGCACATCACATATTTAATACAAGGTGTACTGCGTATCTGAGAAATTTAGTAAAAATGTTTTTGGGCAGCCCTAACCCAATATAACAAAAAGTGAGGGATCAGGGACTTCTTCCAAACTAATCATCCAGTGAATCCCATAAACTAACAGTTCATCCCAGAGGCATTTAGTGGTTTTGTCTAACCAGATTCTATATCACTCTTTTGCTAAATAATGCAGCCATCTAGCATCACTACAGAACTAGGGCTGCACGATATCAGGAAAACATGCGATATGCGATAATGGTGTAGAGTGTTGCGATGGCGATATCACATGCAATAACTGAGTAAAAACTTAGCTTTTATAGCATTAATGTTTTTCTGCTTTGGTTTTGCTGGTAACAGAGACTCCAGACGCTGACTAGTCTATGCAGAAAAACATGTTTTTTTTAAGAATTTACTTAAACAGAGCATTTAATGCCTCCCATAAAACATTTGAACCATTAAACAAAATCTGAAAATATTTTTAAAAATCATTTTAAATAATTATTAATTCTTAAATAAATGTAAACATAATTTAAATTATAGTAAGTTCTTAACCAGAAAAAATAGCAAAAGGAACAATCTATAACAGTAGCACAGAAGATGAAGAAACTGCCCAGTGATTTTTTTGTCCTCTTCTCTGTGGCTTTGGGTGAAGAGTTTTGGAAAAACACCAATAATTGCAATTCAGTCAACCTTTCGCGATATGTATATTTTTTCGCGATATGTTTATTGCAATATAACATATGTTGATATCGCGATGACGGTAAATTTGCGATATATTGTGCAGCCCTATACAGAACTAATGCAGGATTCAATCTACTTGATGTACTTGCTTACAAGTGCCTTTTGAAGCTCCTGAAAAAACAGTTGTGATGGGGTCATGGTCTAAAGATGAGCAACTGACCAAGCATCAACCAACCAAGAACAACCAACTATCTGTAGAGATAATCACCAGTTTATCAATGCGTATTCATTTATTTGGTTTGTTTTCTTATTGCTATCTTAGCCTGTCAATAAATCAGTTCTGAAAGTTTCCCAAAAGTTTTTCAAAGTGTCCGCAAGCTACGATGACTTTCACCTTGATATTTTAGTGTGGATTTACTCTCTTTCTGTCTGTCTCAGTCTCTCTCTCTCTCTCTCTCTTCTCTTTTTCTTTCTCGTTCGTGACTTTTCCCCTGCCATTGTGTAATCGGCAGTGATCGGCAATCGGCAGATCACGATCTTGGTGCTCTCTCTGAGCGCGCGCACTCTCTCTGTGCCTCTCTCTCTCGTTCGTGACTTTTCCGGATCGTGCCAGTTTTAAACCAGTTTATCTCTCTCTCTCTTTCTCTGTGTCTCTCTCTCTCTCTCTTCTCTTTTTCTCTCTCATTCGTGAATTTTCCCCTGCCATTCTGTGATCGGCAGTGATCGGCAATCGGCAGATCATGATCTTGGTGATAGGTGATCGGTAATCGGTGATCAGCCCCAAAAATGCATCTCTAGACAATTTCATGAAACAACTTAAGGTAGCATTTCGAAACATTTACCTCTTTGAATCTCTGGTTCCTTTCATCATCATTGTACACTAATCTGACAAGGTACGTTTCTCTAGAACAATGCAGTAGAATTCCTCTTTAATGCACATATTAAACAGAAATCACTCTAAAGGTGTGCAGTTTATCTTCAGAAAATCCTAAGAATGACTTACTTACTGTTTCTTTGAAAGACAAACTACAAGAGCCGGAAAAAAGCACTGGGATTTTTAACATTTGATTTGGCACAACCCAGAACAAAAACTAGCATTTTGTAAAATATACAAAAACAAAAACACAAGATTTGAGCAAACAATAAATGTAAACACTGAACTGCAAACCATGCACTCACATATAAATATATCTACAACAGATCTGTCAGTACTCCCATCAATGATTATATCTGCAAGGTGGGCCGACATGTGTCTAATAAAGTGGACATTAAGTGGAAACAGTGCTCAGAAACACTGCTGAATGTGACCCATTTTATGCAGCACATACACAACTTGATTTTTATTAAGTCAAAATGAAACTTTTAAAATTAAATTACCATTTAAAATTACACCGTAAACTGAAGTGAATCAGATGAAGCATTGTATTTAGCGAGTGACCTGCCACTGACCTGCCGCTGCTGCTGCTGGTGCTGCTGCTGACTGAGTCTGAGCTGGAAGAGCGGCTGCGAGAACCAGAGCCGCTGGGGGAATGCGGGGGTCTTGCTGCTTGGCTTGTCAGCCTCTGTGGGGAAACGTGTGACTGCGAGGAATGAGGAGAGCGGCTGCGACTGTGGCGGTAAGTCCTGTCTCCTCGCCGACCTCTCTCCTCGCGGTACAGATCTCGGTGCACCACACTGGCCAGTGTAAAAGCTTCACGAGCGCGGGCCTCATATCGGGTTTCTGTTGTCTCGAAGCGGCTGGGGCTCCGACTCCTTGATCCGTAAAAGCTAACTCCACCTGATGTGGATCCTCCACTTCCCACTCCAGCAGTGCTACCACTGCTTCCTCCAGCAGCACTGCTGCCAGAACCTGTCCCTCCAACCCCTCCAGCGACCCCTAAAGAAGCTCCTCCGGTAGTCACACTAGACGAGCCAGTGCTCCCACCACCTCCGCTGAGGGCTCGGTCCCGTGGGTCACGGTAATAGTCTGTATCATAGTGACGCTGGCGTTCAAAACTACTGCTGCTGCCACGTTCGTGATGTCCATAGGCACTGTGATCATAAGCGCGTTCCCGGCTTTCTGAAGCCCTAGGAGACATGGAGAAGGATGGAGGATGGAAGGGGGACATGGAGAGAATGAAAGGAGAGTTATTTTACTATGTGCGTCTCTATGAATGTCAGGTTTCATGCGTTTTAGACGTGTATAAACCAAAATAGAGGCTGAAAGTTAGAATTTGCAGTATTTTTCCTGAAGCTCTAACTAAACAAACTAAACAAATGTCAAAATATACATTTTTAAAAGTTGCTTTTCTACAGCTAAATTCCACACAACTGAAAAATAGAGTGAGGTTTCAGGCTATGCATAACTAAGGTCATGCATTCTGTGGTAGGTCACACTCCAAGTTACACCAAACCATGTCAATGTAAAGTTTTAGAATTCAACATATGTGCGTCAATTCCTTTTAAGCTAAATGTATCTACAGCTATTCATATATAACTACCATCAAATATGCCATCAGAGTGAGCTTATTAGTCACGGTGGGTCTTATTTTATAAAAGTACTGCACAAAAGTCTTATATCTTCAAGTTCTTATATATGTGAATACCTGTCTATGGCTGATGTCATGCCATTTAAAAAAAAGGGCTGTCTATTTAGTACAAGATTTTGCAGGACATTCATTTTCACTACAGAAGTTCTTTGAAGATTTGAATACTGTGGTACAAAATGAATTGGTGGAAAATGGGAGGAATGCTTTTTGTCGGAACTCTTCACTGAAAAATGATCACCAGCGGTGAATAAAAGCTAAAACAGAACCACTTATTGTGGTCACATATGAATATTTTAATATTTTAAGTACAATTATTTAGGAGGTATATTTTGGAGGTAACATTCCTTTGAAACGTCATAAGCTGTTTGCCTTGAATCAAGAGTGTCAAGATGGGCTCTTTCTGGGCCACAGCACTGCAGAGATTAGCATTAAGCTCTGCATCATTAAACACACCTGCTAATTACCAGCCTGAGCTCATTAGCTAATCAGCAAGGACTTCCTGAGTTAAAGTCAGTTGTGTTAGAAATTATAAATTCTGCAGAGCTGTTGCCCAGAAGAAATTCAGTTTGTCAATCCTAGTCTAGATCCAATGTGCTTTAACAGTTCGCTTGTGCTAATCTTACATAACTAGGACTGGGGGGCTCAACTCTGGTCCTGGAACGATGTCCGGCACTATTTGCTGATTCCCCTGCTCAAACACACCTGGTTCAACTCTATTCATTTCTTGCTTTGGTGGGTGAGTTTGTGTACCCAACTCTGCTAGATGCTGGCACCTCCAGAACCAGACTTGTGTACCCTAGAACCAGATCAGGGTCCAGTTTCAGTTTTTACTAAAATGATTTCAGGAAACCCAGTCCAGCTTGAGAAATCTTTAAACTCTCTTGTATTATCAGGTCCCTGAAAAAGTGACGAATTATGAGGAATGAGGCAATCGCCCCTGATCTACCCCATTTACTGGATATTTACAGATAAGATGCTTCTGAAAAGTATAAATTGGTTATGATGCGTTTGACCTACACTGTACACAGTCAAACCAGCTTAAATTGGAACTATACCTATACATGCTTCATTTAAGATGCCCTCCTGGACGTATGTCTTTCACAGCCTTGTAAAAACAAGGTGATTAAGCTGATTAATTTTTTTAACATTCTTGGAATATGAACAAACCTCTATAATCCAGTTTCATGGAAAGAGCAAGACTTGTTCCATGTTAGGACTATTAACTCTCAAAAGTTTGTAAAAATTTTAAAGCTGACGGTTTTCACTGTTTACCAGCTTTTCCCAAGCTGTTAATGTTTTTAGCTCTTCCCAAGATGTTAATGTCTTAACAGTGTGGTACCAAAATATTATAAAATAAAAGTTAAAAATAGCCTTTTTTTGTTGCTCTAGACAATTTGTGGCAAGCATAACAGTTTTTAGTTGAAAACGCATGCACAAGACATGCTTTCAATTAAGTTGGAGTGTAAGAAACAGGGGGCCTGTCAAGTTCATATGTGAATATTTAAAACCACACATCGAAACACAATCCTAAATTCTGCCTTTCGCATGCTACCTATGTGTCAGCTGCTTTGAATAAACTTCATGTGATTTAACGTGCACGAACCTTGAAGCCTTAAATCACTAAAAGCCCTTGCATGTGCGGAGTCTTTAAGTGCTGGGTCTGAATAAAGATTTATTACACCCTGTTAAGGTTGGAAGCAGTAAGTCCTTACTCCAAATGAATCTTTCAATCGCTCGCCTCAAACGTTTAATTGATTTGGACATGACATTTGACCTCACTGTGTAACTTGACTGTGAGCAGCCCTTGGAGCACAAAGTCCACTCTTTTAATTAAAAAAAAAAGGAAAGGAAAAAAACACAAACTCACAAACATAGGTATTGCATTGCACCAATTAACACTCCACAGCTCATTTGCCCTCGTCTCTGGGTATATACATATGTCTAATGTGTAATAACCTTTTTTCTAAGCTAACCATTTAACAAGTTGAGTATTTTTTACCAGTTTTAAACTTTTCTTGGTTTGCATGTATGGCGTTTTGTGAGAGGAGAGAGCAGAAAGGCAAAGAGCCAGGGAGTGTGACGGAGTGAGAGTAAGGAAAAGGGACAGCAAAGTGAGTAGCCAATAGCTATCAAAACAGCCTGTTTTAACAGCTACAGTCGTTAGTGGGAGATGGAAAGAAAGACAGGGGGATCAAACTAGGTGGTTAGAGAACGGCTAATATACACAGGGCAGAACATACCAACCTTTTCAGACAGCGGTAACCCGACCTACAATTCCAAATATAATTTAGGGAGACAGAACTTTGTGAGCAAAAAAAAGGTTAAAAATGTAGAATGTTTCTAAAAAATGGTAGAAAAAAACTGAAGGAGTAATCCATTTCTTGGGGCTGGCTTAATCTGATCCTGGAGTTGTCCAAAAATTCCAACAGGAAAAGAATACGGAGGCAAAAAGGTCTGAGGTACTAGTTAAGTTCAGTGAAAGTCACAAAAGCAATAGATCCACTTCGAAAAAATACTGACAGCTGTGATTGTTTGCTTCTTCACTGAAACTAAGGCTTGAGTCTCTGGTATTTCACCAGAATGTCCTTTTTTGCACTCTGTGAGAGGAACACAATTTTTGATTGAAGTCCAAAAATTAGTAATATAGAAAAAATAAATAAAAGTCTTGATTTTTCACTCCAGTATGTATATCCGCAAGTTGGAAACTGGGGTCAATTTTCCAAAAATCCTGTATGAGCTGGCATACTGAAGAACTCAATGTCCCAAAAAGTGCAATAATCCAAGTCCATTTCTCAAAAGATAATCCACCACCAGAGCAGCCAGTCCATTGGGTGACACAGGAAAGCATCCTTGTATTGATTTCTGTTCCTGTGTGCACTGTATCCAAAGTCACATGAGCTCTAGATCCAGAATGAGATGGATAATCCAGTGAAATGTCTGAAATCCAAGGTGAAAACTCTTATCTTCAGCCCCAGTGCAAAACCGTACCTCCATCTTCGATCTGATCTGGTGGTCCAAAAATGTTCTGTTGGCTGGCCCAAACTCTCCTTAAATCCAACACTCCTTCATTCTTTGGACATTACCAATAAAAATAACAAAGCAGAAATAAAATGAAAATGATCTAAAAAAATAAATAATGAGTAAATAAAGAGGTTTGCTCACTGTTTCTGTCAGTTTCTGCCATGATGATCAATGGCAGAAGTCTCCCAAGTAATTAATGGCAGAACCCTAATTTCACACACGATTCCAAAGGAAAAGGAAAAAAAAAACAATACCTCTGCAGCGATAGAACATCCTTGCGTTTGTCAGCATTAATCCAGTGTGAATAACCATCCAGTGAATACCATCCAGGGGGGTCCAGAGAAAAGGAACCACTTATGAACCACCCATTTTCTTTTTTTTCTCTTTAATCCAATTACCAATTAACATGTCATAATTGAATACCACAATAATTGCGATATAGTAAAAAAAATCAAAACAGTAGGATATTAATCCAGCATGGGCAGTACTGTACTCCACATCAGCGCAATCCCAGGTAAGGGCAACACACAGTAGACTCTCCCTTCGCTTCCAGAAATCCCGGGATATTACGATATCCGAAACATGCCCTTGATTCTCTTCACTGTGATATCCAACTGAGAGGCTTATGATTCGGAGAGAATCCTTTCTGAGAGGTACACTTAAGACCACATACTTAATATCAGTAAGTAGGCATGCTTAGATCTACAAGCTGCCTATACAGTCTATGGTGATTGCTACATGTTTCCTCTCCAGAATGATAATGTAATTTCCCTGCATTTGAATAAATATTAATGGAATAATGCTTGGAAGGGAGAGATGAGTTACGAGAAACATATGGTCCCCTAGCCTTCAGAGAAACTATGTCCACTTACCCGTCTAGTCTGCGTTCATAGCGTCCCTCTCTGCTGTGGAGCGATGCAGGGGTCCCATAGACTGGGGCCCCCGCCCCCCTTGTGAACCCAGAAACATCCCGCCCGCGTGTGGCTATGGACAGGCTATCGTCCAGGCCTCGTGCAGCCGTCGGGATAGTCCCTGGCTCATTGTAATCGGTACGAAGGTCCCTGTCCCCCATCTTGTTGATAGAATTATGAGCCTTCTGAGCACTCTTAATGTCCACAAAGTCCACAAAGGCCGCCACTCCACCCTCTGATCCACGCTTTGGGAGGACCTTAACACTCTCCACACGTCCATATCTATTAAAAGACAAGCAGAGTAACATCAGTCTCAGCACACGTATTACTTTAAACCGTTCTATGGTACAAATTCCATATTGGTGGACAAAATTATATATCCTTTTTTGTGTTAGTTTATCCATGCTTACAAATGACCCAAGAGAATTCTAACCAGTTTTTAATATTTCTTTATACATATATAAAGAACACATATATATAAAGAGCATTATATTTATTTATAAGTTCGGCCAAAGAGCACTGTAAATTATCTGTCCTGCAAACTCACAGACACACAGACCGCACTGGAATTAACACTGGGATTAACTGGAATGAGCACTGCTTAAATGTCATGACATTATCATTCTATGTTAAGCAAATTCTATTTGATTTTTTCCTAAATAATTTTTCATACTCTGCAATATTAACTCACACCACATGTAAAAATATTAACAATCATTTATTTTAGCAGCTCAACATATCTACTCTATACACATATTATCAAAATGCATCTACTGTGACGACAAAAATGAGGGATAACAGGCAGAAATGGCTGCACAGGAAACACAAAAAAAATAAAACAATTGAAGAGGTCACTGTCACTGCAGTCAATCTGCTGTGAAAAAGGAGAAGAAGCTCTCAAATCTGTGTGATCCCCGATCACCTACCACTACCATCGTGAAATGGTGAAATTCTTATCAGCAAAGACTCGAAACAGTGCATAAATGTGGTGACAGTGCATAAATAATTTACATCCTAGTCAAAACTGGATCATGCAATATAAAATAACCTCACATCTACTGCAAACCACTGTAAGAATTTATTTCCATACTAACAAAAGCAGCACTGTACAGCACCCAATTCCTAAAAAAGTGAAAGAGAAAGAACAGGTGAGTGTAAAGTAGGACTGCACAATGTCTTGTCTGTTTATTATAACAGGCCTCTGTGATGCTGCACAGAGGGCTGCAGGAGAGAACAAACTTCATTATACAATTTAGTGAAAGACTTGTACTGTGTACTTTGCTATCGGGTTTTCTGCATAAGTGTCCTATGGGTGGTAGGATTCATTTTTCACTATCCAACAAACAAGTAATTTTACTAACCTTCTAAAAATAAACAATAAAAGTCCCCAAGAGAGTAACAAACTGCTACCAAAGGATTAATAACACCATGTACTAAAAGATAAGCCATCATTTTCTTGGAAAATGTAATATGCATATAATACGCATGTATGAAAATAAGATTGATGTTGCTGGAGTTGGTGTACTGTTTGGTTAAAAGAGACTGAGGAACCACCAGGATTGACCAGCTCAAGCAGGGTATCCCTTTCGATTCTGGGACTTTCCCAGTGATGCAACGATTATACCATGTCGGCGTTAAATGTACACACTCTTTCCAAAAGTTTGTAGACAGCTGCTCATTCAATATTTGTTCTAAAAGCAAAGATATTAACATGTGAATGCCTAGTTACAAAACAGCCTTTACTGTTCTGGGATGACTTTACACTAGATATTGGGACATTGCTGTAAGTATGCATTAAGGAGATCAGGTGCTAATGTTTTAATTCTGGATCATAAACGTCACTCCAGAGGTACCGCAAGGAGCTCCATCACTCCAGAGAACAGCTGTTCCACAGACTTTATATCCATCAGTGCTTGGCATTGGGCATTGTGCCCTTAGGCTCAGGTTTGGCTGCTCAAGAGCATCCCATTCTATTGGTAATGCTTTTCTACAAGCTGTGCAAGCACAATTGAACGCCAGCAAAATTCAGAGGTGTACCTTAAAGCAGCTGAATTCAAATAGAAGGTGTGTCTGGACACTTTTGAACACATTAATTAATGTACTGCGTGGAGAGAGCCCTTATATTATGCATGTGGCTGTGGTCAAGAAATGTCTTTTTTTCCTTCATAAAAAAATCTTTTTTTTCTTTTCTTTTAATAAAACACTTTGCTATCACATCAATTTCCTCTGGCTAACTCCGTCTAGCATGGTGGATTCTGTCCAAAGTTTAAGCCGCAGAGGTGCTGCTTTCAGAATATTTTTTAATTATTTGCATTGAACACCTACACGCCTTTAATCTGAAGTTGATAAATAAGGGGGTGACTAAAAAGTAATGCCAGGTCACCCTGCACGGTACCAAACACATGAAATGCGTGTGCAGAATGGAGGCATCATTCCAACAGAGCTTCATCTGAGATCATATTGTACAATTTCTGGAAAATGTGGCTGTCTAAGTAACACTGACCCCAGACACACGCTGACCATACCTCAATGCAAAGCTGCCACATCTACCTTTTTGCAAACTGATAATCCAGGTTTCTGAGTGCTGTGAACCCTTAGACCTAGACGTAAACATAGAATGATGGGATGTCTCCTGAAGTATTGAGGACATACCAGCTGTCAGTGTTTTAACATGCTGCTGCATCACTGAAATGACACACACACTTGAAATATTTTCGACCATGGTTTCTATCGAACTTGCCCATGATCACAGTTTTGATTGTTGCATTACACGCTACACGGCATCAGGCTGCTGCTGCAGCTAGATTAGCTGCCCTGCTAGCCTGGTTTACTCAGTGTTATACCATGGTGCTGGGGTTCTTGTCATGGTTTGGGTCCAGCAGACTGGAAAGCATGAAAAAATATTACAAGACTAACGTAACCCTCTTTTTGCCACCTAAAGCCATGTAAAGTGTTTCCACGCTGTCCCAGGGCTAGCTAGCTTGCTAAACATGCCTAGTCTTGCTGCTGGCAGCCTGACTTGACATATGAGCTTTGACATATGGGGAGAAAAAACAACACCTAATGTCAAGCTGGCCAGGAGCATTCATTTTGTTTTTCATGCTTTATGTCGTCTACAATGAAAGGGCGTCTGTCTGGTTAGCTTGGTGGCTGTTTTTAGCCCCAGTGGTGCTGGTTTCTGTGCAGCCTGGTTGGCTAGTCTCACTCAGACATGGCGATTCTGCTGCTGACATTTTTGGCTGCCTGCAAAAAACGTGTTTATTTCAGTCATGAGCCGAGCATGCTAATTATCCTCCTAGGCAGACGATTACTCAAAAGCTCAGCGACAGCCAGCCAGCAAGAAGTTCACATTATTCTGTGCTACAAATGTGCACTAAATGTATCAATATATAAGGTTGCATAACTAATATTTTACCCACTGGAGCCATGAAGCTGTTTTTAAGTACCCCCCTCCCAACGACTCAATGGAGCACTACGTTCTTTGATTTGCAGGAATAATTAATAATAAAAATAAACAGAAAATATAACTCACCTTTTGAAGTGCTCGATGATTTTTTCTTCTCGTACATTTTCAGGTAAATTCCCCACCCATAAGTGTCTGGTTTCCCGGACCATACTGCGCGTTTGTGTCTCCAAATCATACAGATATTTTTTATTAGAATAAATACGATCCGACTGAGTGTGTGAGTGTGTGTATGTGCGTTTCTATGTGTGTGCACGCGCGCGCGCGTGTATGCTTGTGTGTGTGTGTGTGCGCGCGCGTGCCCCTGTGTGTGTATATGTGTGTGTGAGGGAGAGTTGCTAAAGAGGAAGATGTGTTGAAAGCTGACCACAGAGCATTCCCTTCGACTCGACAGCAGCTCTCCTGGAGCTGATGTCTGTCTTGATTCTGGGATATCAAGCTTTCTCTCTCTCTCTCTCTCTCTCTCTCTCTCTCTCTCTCTCACTCTCTCTCTCTCTTTAACTCTGGGAGATCCAGCTCTCTCTGTCTCTGCCTCTGCCTCTGGGAGGTCCCGCTCTCTCTCTGACTCTGGGAGATCCTGATCTATCTTGGACTCTGGCAGATCCTGATCTATCTAGAATCTATGGCCAGTCAAGTTCTTCCACACTAAGTTTTTTCCCAAACAAGTTGGAAGCTTGGCATTTTTCAAAATGTCTTGGTATGCTGAAGAATTACCATTCACTGGAAGTAAGGGGCTAGCCCAAACCCTGAAAAACATTTACATTTACATTTACATTTACGACATTTAGCTGACGCTCTTATCCAGAGCGACGTACATCAGTGCTTAAGAA
>JBBPDH010000130.1:20676639-20687970 GCA_037974565.1 Clupeocharax schoutedeni
TTTTTTGGGTTCATTGAGAACATGGTTGTTGTTCAATAATAAAATTATTCCTCAAAAATACAACTTGCCTAATAATTATGCACTCCCTGTATAGTAACTTAGCATACAGTGATACATCTCCTCAGTTGATCATTTGAGAGACAGTGGTTCTTACCCAGCCTGTAGACTCAATCATTTTTAGCTCCAAAGGGTCTCCAATGAGTTGATCCCCAAGCAAGGCTACTGAATGGCAGGAGGCCAAGGCTGACAACATTAAGCTAGGAGGGAGAAGACGGGGGTCCGGGATGAGCTCATCAAACCCTGAACCTTTCACCACCTTGACCCCCCACACATCCAGACCCTCCTCGGTCAGAGTACCTGTCTGATGAAGGAAACAGTGCATTTAAACCTAAAGTAAAAAAACAAAACTAAACAGTCTCTATAGACTCTATGACATTGTTTACCTTAAAGCAGGTTTGCACTAAATTTGTTTTACAATGGGCACATCATCCTTGTCTGTTTGGTGAAATTAAATTAGTCTTAAATTAAATGCTACTTAAACGCTATTATCTTGCATAACACAGAGTCTATTAATCTGAACACACTTTAAATAAAGTGATCCGCCAGCAGTATGTGCCAGGCATCTCAGACAATCTTTCGACATATTTTTATGGGCCTACATTTTAAGGCTTTTGAGTGTGTAGTCATTGTCGCTGTTGCAGAAATAATGGCATGTTGCTTTTATTGACCACCATTAATTATTAGATAAAGCTATTTCTACTAACTTTGTGACAGTTTTCTAGCTATCTTAATTTTTCAAAAAATTTTGCAGGCTGGTTGAATGCATGTCATCATTCAACGAGTGTATAATGCAGACGTTTCACCTTACTAGGCCTAGCCATAGGGGTCTCAAAGCAAACCTTAAACATTTAAACAGCTCTTAGCTATAGTTTGCAACACCGACAGATCAGATTCTTGCAAAATTTGTTCAAAGGCCCCAGAGGCAGCATTCTTAAATGATCAACTTCCCAGGAACCGGAATAGCCAGTATAAGGAAATGATTGAATGTCACAGTCCCCACCCAGTGTATTTGTCAAGCTGGAGTTTGGTTAAGGAGGTTTGTTGGTTCATTAGTTACTTAGGAATCAGACCAAACATTTGAAAACCATATATTCTTACAAATTTGTCTATTCAAGCATATGTCGGTGCTGACATCAGAGACAGGTCCTCATCCCACAACACCCTTTCCTCACCTTGTCAAAGCAGAAGAGAGAAATCTTTCCACAGATGTTGATGCGAGGGGGGCTTATGCAGAACACGCCTTGTTTTTTTAGGCGCCCCTGGGCATAGATGGTCCCCGTTGTTATGGCAGCAGGGAGAGCAGGTGGGACCACAATGGTCACAATATCTAGAGATCGGATAACGAGCTCTGCCCAAGTGGTCTGATAACAAAAATGAAGTCAGGCACAATGAGGAGGACAGGGTCGAAAACGAGCACCGTACTATAAATACTTGCAGTACAAATTACATCACTAAAAATAATGACAATGTATCGTCAGTGATTAGAGAGTAAAGATCAAAGCAATGCAACAAAGCAGCAGCAATTTATTAGGCTAATTTCTGCTTTGACATCTTAATGGTAAATGCACAATATTTGGTCTTACTTACATTGCTCCTATAAAGCATTATTATGCTGTAAATTGTACCAATCAATGCTGAAATACAAGGACATTCATTAGATTAGTCTCATGAGACCAATTGGGAGTTTGTTTTATATCTTACCCACACAATGACAATGGGCAGTTCATAACAAAAAATGAATTCATATTAGTTTACCTAGGCCTCCTAGGAAAAGTAAGAACTTCATGGCATCCCGATAAAAACGGAAGTTAAGCGGTTGTGGGTAAAGGATGGAACTGACAAGGTCACCTTTGGCAGTGAAAAACCCTGAGGAGCAGAAACAGGTTTTCCGTGTAAGAGCTGGAAATCAACAATGCATCTGCCTTAATTATGATACCAATGGAATTTACACAGGAGGTTACTTTCCTCAGTGTATGATGAAACCAGGGTTCCATTTTGGAAATACCTGTACGTGTTACAACAGCTATTGCACCCTTCCCATCAGAACACCCCCCTTTGGCCTGGATGATCTGTGTACCACAGAAGAGTGTGTGTCTGCGCTGAGATTCAGGGCTGTACACCTCCCCAGACATAGGCAATGGGGTCTTCATCACGGGTACACTCTCACCTGACAGAGGAAAGAGGTCCAATGACAGGGGCAAAGATAAGAGCAGTATAATGCACTCACATGTGTCTCCAACAGCGTGAGCTATAACCATAAACTGTGCAGTGAGAACTACTGACGCTATGGCATATTTTATCTGGCCCGACGTTGCCCGGCAGTGCCCTTGACAAGACGAACTGAAAAACGAATGAATCACTACTTTACACTACAGCTTACACTAGTGGTTGTTTACACTCACCAGTCAGCATGCTTTCATTAACCATGCACTCCCCGGCCAGCAGGGCAGCGTCGCACGGCAGCAGCAGACCCTCCAATGGGATCAGCACACAGTCTCCTGGCACCAGCTCCACTGAACTCACACACTCCTCTTCTAGTCAGCAAAGAACAATTCACACACCAACTCAAAATAAGCCCCTGAAAATGTCACCTTCATCCATATGTAAAATATGCCATTAGCATGTTAAAAATATGTAAACAATAAATAAATAAATACAAAAGAATATGTAAATGCCCAGCTGGCTATTGTCTTCACATAAGCATTTAGAGAACACATTTATTTACTAAATACAGTGAGTAAACTTACAGTAAAAGTAAAATGTGTCCTTATAGCCATCCCTGAACACAGCACAGCATAGCACAGCGCAGCACAGCACAGCACACCACACAGTGTGAAATTCGTCCTCGGCATTCAACTCATTCACCAAGTGAAGCAGTGGGCAGCCACTAACAGAGGGCATCCGGGGAGCAGTGTGCTGGGACTGTACCTTGTTCAGGGGTACCTCAGTGGTGCCACTAGCAGCCCTGGGATTAAATCCCATGACCTTCTGTACACAGGACCTTCTGTAACTCCCTAACCATTAGGACACTAGCTGCCCCTAAATACACTACATACAGTTTTAAAAATAAAAGTCGGCAGTAAATTTCCTTATCATTTTCCAACAGCAGGCAAAAGCAGTAGCACTGCAAGATCACGCTCACCCCCAGTGGCTCTGCGTACAGTGACATTCACGATCAGCTGGGCCATTTGGCGGAGAGTGGTGCTTTGCTGCAGATTCACAAAAAAGGTTTAATGTAAACAAATTAGATAAACAAATGTGATGAGCCTATTTCTTTAGCAATGCATGAAGAATGATACAAGACGTTTGTGGGAACACCATTTACTTGCCTTCCTGATTTCATACAGAGACACGCCGATGGATATCAAAGATATAAGGAAGATACACACAGCATAATAGTAATATTTATCAGACATCCACAGGATGATACTGAACACCTGAAACACGTAGAACGGGTTGAGGACCTGCAGGAAAATCAAGGGCAGGGAGAATTGTTCTTTAGGTATTGCAAGCATTACGCTACTCTTTATAATAGATATATATAAAATAATCTACATTTCTTCTAGGAAACTGCAGTTCAAGTCCCAAACTGTGGTTTTAATGAAAGCTGAGAAACTCTACGCCTGAGAAACATACTCCTATGTCCACTTTTGTCCAAAAAAACCCAAAACAAATGTGGTAAAGCTATGAGAAGAATGAGGTACCTCTTCAAACAGCAATTGTGGATAAGATTTCACAGGCACGTCAATAATATTGTCCCCAAATATCTGTCGCCTGTGGGAGGAAATCAGAGTAAGAGAACAGAAACACACACAGACTGTGGCTGCACAAGGTGTGATTGACATGAGTGTCACGTGCTAAACCTTGAGCTTTGGTCCGCACAACTAAGTCCCTGCTGAAGACGATACAAGTCAGCACAAGTCCAACCCTCACTGAGGATACTGGAAAGACAAGCATTCACAGTTTTAAACACCAATGCAGTGTGCAGCAAAAAACATATTTTGTTTTATCTCAGCCATACCTAACTCTGCAGAAAGCCCCTTTTCTGGGCATCCACACATACCGCACGCCCTCAAACACATAGTATCGGATCATGGTTTTCTAAAGGAAAGAAAGTTAACGGTGAACATGATGCATAAGATTACAAACAATGCTGACTGTATTTTTGAATGTGTTATATCCATTTGACCTCTTCTTTATTTAGCTGAACATTGTCTCTCCACTCGTTCTCGTCCACCTCTCCTCCTGCAAGCTCAAAACTGCAAAAGTTAAAGCAGGAGTTAGTCTCTACCCACACTTCTGGATTCACACGACACCACAACCAAACAAAATAACCTGTTGCTGTTCTAAGAGAAGACACGATAAAGGCAGTATTCAAAATTACAAACAGTGAAAAACTTGAATATCAAGCTTTCAGTGCCATTAATGTAAAAGCACATATAAATTGCATGTATACTTAATCTTTTTGGTTTCATGTACCAATACAGTTACGCATTTATTTTTTAAATAAACCTTTGCCAACCTCTGCTAATGGCCCAGAATTAACCAGGTTTGTGTTACTGTTCCTTCACAAAAATACCTCCGTCCTAACTGTCCAGTGTCATCCAGATAATATGGGCTTAGGTATGTTTTGAAATGCATTTACTCAGCATGTCGAAGTCTCATTTTTCGAAAGAAAATGTGGTTTTCAACAAGAAATAGGCTCTTCTATATTTAACAGAGTCGCTAGCTTTAGCAATAATAACAGCTTTAAGTCTTTGACAGTGTGTGCTCACCAACCTGTCCAGTTCTTCAGGATGATTTAGGCCTGGACACTATTTTAACTGCTTTTCCAACCAAACTATGCTACAAATTCCTGCTCTGACCAGGGTCAGGACTTTGGCTGGGTCACTCAAGGACTTTGAATTCTTGAAGCCCTCTGTTGCTCAAACTTCAGCTTTTCTTCAAAACTTTCCTGCGGTACTTCCTTTGTACTCTTCCTGGCAAGACTTCTCTTCCCATGTGCCGTCCAGTGCTTAGTGAAGCTTTGAGCTATGGGTTTTGAGCTTTTGGTTTGTGTTGAACAGGGCACTTTGATGTTTAGGCAACAAGCCATATCTCCGTTCCATCTGACCACAAAACTTTGTCTTACTTGGGTAACTAGATCATTCATGACATCTTTGTATGGAACAGGACTAAGTATGAAGGAGTTTAGTGCAGGGCCCAGTAAAGTGTTATGTAATTCTGGAAAGAATAAGAATAAACTGATAATCTGGTACGTATCTACCTAAACTGGATTTGGATTTGAATTTACCATTCATTTATAAATCCTGAAACGAGGTCAGAACCTTTCACAGACCACACACACAGCCAAACTTAAGATCCTTAGACTTTCACTTAAATCAGCATGGAAACTATGCAACTGCGACCAAAATGCTGAATGTAAACCTTAAAACGTCTTAAACTGTATAAAATGTAATTATCAGCATGATCACTACAGCCATTTCCCCATTCCACAGAATCTACAGACCTGTACATCTTTCTGCACATAGATAGGGGCATTTGAGTTGGGAATAAGGGTAGTAGATGCTAGTATACCAGTGGGCGTATACCAATATAGCACCCGAATTTGTTATGGATGAACATCACCTTCTAAATACAGAGAATACACAAAAAAAACACTACCAGACTTCATATTAACAGTATTTTGCAGTAAAAAAAAAAAAAACAACAAAAAACCTGAGTCCCTTACCTTCCCTCTTCAATCTCCTTTGTACACACATCTATGACAAACTGCTGTCCATAAATGTCCTATAAGAAAACAAAACCCTAAAGATGAGATAAATCTGAACTGTTCAAGAAATCACTTCACCATGTTAAGTGCAACTGACCAGACTATATTTCAAAGGTATAACCAAAACATACCCTTAAAAGTAACGTATCTGCCATCGGTAGGGGGCAGGAGACACATCGAGCCAGAACAGCAAGACGAGGGCGCCACTTGAACAACACCAGCAGCATGCCTATCGAACACACCGCCCCAATGTGGCAAAGCCACACCTTCCAGCATACTCTCCTGTACCCTTGAACATCCTGGTACACAAACCATAAAACATGAAGCAGTTCATAACAGGGCAAACTAAGAATTATGGAACTAACATCACGGGGCCTGACTTCCCTTTTAGCCAACAATGACCAATGTTATAACTACTTAATGAAAAGAAACATTTAAAGAATTTTTAAAAATGTAATAAAATGTAAAGGTAAGATTAAAATAAGCAACGGTTGGGAGGTCGCATGACACTTTAAATTCTATTTTATATATGTATATATAGTTTTTCCCCGTATATTGTGTTTCTTCCTTATTTCCTCAAAAAACCTCTCAATTAACCATGAAAGCAATTGGTACAGAAAAACAATCAATTAAAATGGACTTTTTCTAAATACTGGAAATGTTTAGATTGAGGTTTGCATTGTGATGGTGCATATATGAAAATCATTCCTCTGGTCTTTTTACAGTAAGAAACATCTTAATGGCACATCTTTTTTATATGCATCTTTTGCAATTTTATATACAGGGGGTCCTCGGGTTATGACAGAGATCCCTTCCTTCGGCAATGACGGAAACCGAATTTTAATGTTAGTCGAAACACACCCTGGTCAGTCACATACCATTCCGAACACATAACCTAAAACATAAAAATACAGCTAAGCCACAGAAAAAGGCAAAAGGCCATAAATATACTCTACTTAGACACTGTACTGTAGTAACATTAAAAATGACAAAAAATCATGTAAATACACTTGTCCAAAACAGCATAGGAAACAGTACTGGGGCGATGCCAAGTCCCTCACTCATACACCGCATTATTGCATATTCTACGTACTCTTCCGCCATCCACAACTAGTTATGGGAGTGAGCGCCGTAAACTCAGAATGTTGCATGTTGAGACTTTTGTAGCCCGAGGACCCCCTGTACAGTAAATACTTTTAAAAATAATTTTAAAAGACCCTCTTGTTTACCTTTCAGTTCAATTCTATAATTATATGTTGGTAATTGCTTAGTTCTGACTATGCATATTGCCTGCTCTTAACAAAAAATTGAATAGCTAGAAAATATTTAGTATATAGTTTTGTTAGTATAGTCAAGGGTGGCATGCAACTAGAGATGGCTCTTGTATTTGAAAGCTCAAATTCTTAGAGAAACACTGATATGTTCATTACCACGTGGAAGACGGAGGGGACGTCTGTAGCCCCAGAATCCATTAAGCTAGACCCGGAGTCTGTGGGGGCCATCCCACTCCTCCCCTGAGAAGAGCTCCCTGTGAGGAAAGAGCAAAAGCTTAACCTTCAAACCTGGCCCATTCAACGCCAGTCATCACGAAAATAAGATCAGTTTATTGCTGAGGAAAGCAAACCCGCCCTCTCTGTAAACAGAAGCAGAGCGATCCGGATAAGGACTGCACTTGGTCGTTGACACAGCAAGATCATGTGACTTGCAATAGACTTCCAGAGTGTTTAGATGAGCACCACCAAATAAAGATAATTCATTGGCCTGTCCACTGCTTAAATGAATTTCTTATGAAGAAACCAGTTAGAAGTGGCCGATTTCTGGACAAGCTTGCTGAAAAGGTCCCACACCATCTTCTCCTTGCAGGCCTTTTAAAACTGAAGCTGGAATGCTGGCTCTGCATGCCTCTTATTTTCCACTTTTTTCAGATCACATGCTTGTTTTGTGAAGTTTCCCAAACCAGTGCAAAAACAGCCTTTCACTGTATAAAAACAAGCTCCATGGATCACAAGACCAAAAGTAAAATTGTACTCGTTTAAACATGTGCTAACATGCTGAAAGTTTTACTTCCCCCTCAAAAGGGTTTATTGGCCAGCTGTAAGCAAAATAAAGTCCCAACAGAATGTGATTTTGGGCCAATCAACAGTTCACCAACTGTCTCATTACTGAACTAACCAAGAGGAACTCTTTACAGCTGTGTAAGAGTCATCACTCAAAAAACCACAGAATGGAAGATGCACCATTCCTGCCTTGTCAGCATAGCATATTTTTGCATCTTCTTAAATGATGTGCACTTACAACACACTCTGTAGGACAAAACTGGTGTGATGACTTTGTGACATTATCTGGACTCTTCTTTGACAGTAAAATGACAAGTAACTCCAAAAATGTAATACCTGATATACAAATAACTGACCCATACACAAGACATGACAGGATGCAGCTTTGCTCAGTTTCATAGTAAATCGTACAGAGTCCACAGTTACCTCCATAAAGGTTTCTGATTCTGATTAACTGCCATGATGAGTAGAGTCAAAAAGTTCACATCTTGTTCATTCCCACAGAGGGCCCAGGTTCGATTTTCCACACCGTTATGCCACAACATTCAAGTGGTGAAAAAAGTAGAAATGTTGGGTGCACCTGTGTTACTTCTGCTTCAGAGGCGAGTGCAATAGATCTGAATCAACAAGGGTGTTTTTCTGTTCAAACAACTCTGTTAATCAATTAGATATAGTGAATAAGGGACTTACGCATTTTAGATAGACCGACCAACAGACTACCACTCCAGTTCATTTTTCCATCCCATATGGAATCACTTGCCATATTAAAACTTTTGGTTATTTTATATAGAACACTACACAGTACTTAACAACGATTAACACATTTAGTAGGGCACTGTTTACAAAAAGATATTTTAAGTATGTCTTATTCAACATTGCAAATATTCTGTTAACAGGAAGGGAATAAAGCAGCCAAATATATACAGTCATTTATTTTACATTGAGATTTTATTAATGTCTTGAGAGGTTAATTCCAGTTCTAAAGTGTAATACTTTCTGAATTCTGAATGAACTTAATTCTAAATGTTATACAGCTTTATAATTCGCATTCTGGACACATTCATTACTGATTGAATTGTATGGACATTTATTTCTAAGTTATTTGAAATTGCATATCTTCATTACTGACCCAAACTGGCTATTGTTAAATATTTATTCCCAATTTATTAAACCAGGGATGTAAAAAGACAACTACACTGTTAGACACACATATATCCAGACACACACATATATCCAGACCCTGTACCTTTCAGTCCTTGTCAGCAAAATACTTCCAGTAAACCACAATTTTAGAACTGCTGGTGAATTGAGATCCACTCGGTTGTTCTAACTGAGCATTTGTGTGACCAGAGATCCGTGAGAGACCCAACACTTGTTTAACTACGTGGACAAGTTCAGGCACTAACTCCGCCTGTTCGCCACACTCACTTTTCAGCACAGCTTCAGATTTCAAATTTCTTAATAGACTTCATATTTAATATCATTGTTGTCTGTATCTCTATGTGTTTTTGCAGTCATAAACAGAAGCAATTTCCTCTGGGATCCCTAACGTTTCAAATTCTAATTCTGAACACTAAAGTGTTTAAAAGCTAGAAACAGGCCTATTTTGTAAGGTCATGAGGTTCTAGAAACTGGAAAAGCCCGTTTAGTGACAGAATACTGCAGAAGCAAAGAAGCAGGGCATAAATAGTCAAAACAGGATTATTTTCATTAGAGGAGATCAGGTTCAAGTTCTGCACACCTCACAGTGTTACAGGGCACTACGGACAGGGAACTGTTAGTTCTACCTCTGTGAGATCAGTGACATCCTACCTGCAGAACACTGGCCTGGATCGGCCTGACTGGAGACTGCCTGGAAAGTTTACATCTTGCAGCTAGTGTGACATGACCGTCCCTCATATTTCTAATATTTCTCTACGTCCTCTCTCACTCAGTTGGGTTCAGGTTTGGCACTTCTGCATTTGGGACGTCCCAAGCACAGTCTATATAGACGGAACAATGAAATCACCGCCAAACAAGTAATCTAACAGACAGGCTTCACAATCACAAAATAAAAGACCTTAATCGGAGGGAAAGAACACAGAAACGCGCGTTTTATTTACATACACACACACACACACACACACACACACACTGTTCACTTGGAGTTGCATGAGTGTTTCTAAATGTGACACGCGCTCATACGGATTTATACACACAGCTCCCACAGTTCAAATTCATAGGGAAACACTCACCAGAAATATCCATTTTAACCCAAACCCATCGTGCAGCACAGCGATCCGGCAGGACACACACTCTCCGTGGACACACACACACACTGAACTAAAACCTAAAACTGCTGTTCTTTTTCTCGCAGCCCCGCCTCGTCTTCCTCTCTGCTCTCTCAGAATAGGGGACGTGTCCAGTAGCTCCATCTGGTGTACAACTATAAAAATTGGCGATAAGGAAAGTTTTTCAGGCTTACCATGAAGACCATGTGTCAGCTATAAACGGATAAAATTCATGCTGCCGAATGTGCAAACTATATAGTTGATTTTGGCTTTGAAAATCTAGCTATAGCACATGGTGCTATGGACAATAATGTTTTGCTAATTAGAGTATCATGGTTTTGCAATGAGTTTGAAAATCAGATTCAGAGAGTTCTTACGATTGATGTCAAACTGCTCAACACAACCGCTCCCCTTGACAAGCTCAAATCGCCTGCTGCTCCACAGGAATAAGCTCAGTAGCTACCATGAGTGATCAGGCATGTCCTCCTTGAGGATCGGATGGCACTACAGACTACGAAGAGTTAATTTTTTATCTAAACCTTTTAAAAAGGGATTTAAAACGTTTTTATAAACATTCATTTTCTATAACCACTTAATCCTTACTAGGTACACAGGTCAGTCCCCAATTCACCTGACACACTATGGGATTATGGGACAAATCGGAGATCCCAGAGGAAACCCACCCACCGCGAGAAGAACATACAGAATCAACACACAACAGACTCTGGCCCAAATTCAAACACTGGAGCTGTGAGGTAATGAATGGTGCAACCCACTGTGCCTCCATGGGGATGTGTTTGATTTGTTTGTCTTTTATGATGATACTTATTACCTTGTAGCACATTGAGGTTTGCTTTAATGTAAACTGTGTTATAAATAAATTGTATTATTACTATTATAATTATGGGCCTGCCCATTTAAAATGAATGGACAGTCCCATATTATTATTCACCTGGAATGTGGTTTCTTTATTATGGGACTGCCCATTCAAATGAATTCATTATTCTTCCGTCGCACTTAATGCCGCCCGAACCGTAGCACGCACCCAGTCAACCCATATATGAAAACGTTCGGCTCGTTAACGCGATGTGTGTTATTACTTTTATAAGCGTTTCGTGTTACCGTGGCGACGCTACACGCCCACAAAGATGGCCGAAATGCCATAGAGAAT
>JBBPDH010000130.1:20712505-20724031 GCA_037974565.1 Clupeocharax schoutedeni
ACTGCATTGTCTTGGTTAAAAAGTTGACTCAGATTTAAGCTGTTTTTCAGGTAAAAAACAGTTGTGGGCTTCTTAAGTACATTTAATGTAAATGTAAATGAATGGAGTGTATTTTAAACTGCTGTATAGTCTGCTGAATTAAGAAATCCGTTAAAACTCACAGTTGCTTATTTTATATATTTTTACTTTACTTTACAAAGTTACACATACACATATGTATGTACATATACACATATATAACTGTCTGCCTACTACAACAACTCGACCACTCGCATTTCAGTTTCAGCACCTAGGAGAGCCACAATTAAAATTTACTGCACGATGTAGCAGCCATCAATCACCCCCCCCCCTCTCTCTTTCTCTCTCCCTCTCTCGGCGTCAGCGCCACAATATTTCCCTCTAATGTAAACCCCATGTAATAGAATGGGCGTTCTTGTTTTAGTTTAACTACAAACATGGAGCAGTTCCTTTAAAATTAGAAGCGCTCAGCACTAGTGTTTTAAATATCTAATTATTGTAGTACATTTTATTATTATTTGTTCAGATAAACTGGGTGTGGATCCAGACAGACTGGACCAGCTCTCACAGTGCAGCATCTGCTCTGGGAACCAGAGTAAGGATTAGTTAGGATAAAGTTTAATATACATATGCATGTATAATCGTCATCTGATAACAGTTGTAGAATACCGTTTAATATTTTAATTGAATAACTGTATAATCAAGGGTCATATTATATTTTTCTTCTACAATTTCTTGTTTTACACCCTGTTGCGGGTTTTTTTTTTCAAACGCAAGGTTGAAATCTAGATTGGACCATTAAAGCCACCGTACGTTAGGAGGCTGTGGTGTTGAGGTAAACAAACCGGTGTGGGTTTGTTCTAGCGCCTCGTTAGTGTTTTAATAGAGCAGGTCACTGTAAAGAAAGATGTGATTCCTTCCGAATCGGCAGTAATGTAAGTATAACTTTTCCTAAATTATAGAATATACAGTGTATTATACAGTGGCTTGTATAAAGCTATGTTTAGCTGATTAGCCTGCTAGCTAACTTACACACACACAGCTAATTCGAGTCTTCCGAAAATAACGTGATAAACAGCTCCCCATTCAGTGACACGCATACATATATCACCTATGTACAGTCTTTCTTAGTTTGAGAAAGTTCGATTAAATGTATTATTCTTTTTGTTTTAACGTATAGCTGTAGCTATCGTACACTTCCACCCGCATTTATAGTAGGTAGCCATCTAATACATAACCTTTTACTCAATCTCTTGGCATTTTTATACACATGTTTTTAGTGAGTTTATGTATCTAATGATTGGCATCGCCCCATTTTGTCTGTGATGTTAGCTAGGTGAACGATAGATAGCTAACCTTAATCCGTTTTCTTTAATATTGTCTATCAATATATTATATGTATGTATATATGTGTGTGTATATGCATATATATATATATATATATATATATACACACACACACACACACATATATATATATATATATATATATATATATATATACACACATATATAATTTTTATTAGTATATGCTAATAGATATTTTATTTATTAATAATATAACTTGTGTTTCCTTTAGCCATTAACTTCTGTTTTTTAGGCTTCAGGCGCTGGTGTGTATTGAATAGATGTGAGGAGCTCAGCAGCTGTCACTCTGCACTAAATTGGTGTAAGCCACCAAGCATCAACATGTCAAGGAAACAGACAGTAAAACCTGTGCGTGGGAATAGGAAACTGGACTTGGAGAGAAAGAGGGATGAGCGAGCTGCCCGTAGGGCTCTGGCCAAAGACCGTAAGAATCGACCTCAAGGGGAGGATGAAGGAGAGGAATTTGTCAGTTTCTCCAAACAACTTGAGGCCCTTGGTCTCAAACTGAGGGAGGTTCCTGGAGATGGGTACGAGTTATGGCAGATTTCCTGGTTATGATTTTTGATGGTCCATTAAAACAATTTTTCAGTTCTTCATCAGACATTTCATTTAACTGTTTGCCCTGTAGAAACTGCTTGTTTCGAGCTCTTGCGGATCAGCTGGAGGGACACTCACGAGGGCATTTAAACCTGCGTCAAGAAACTGTCCAGTATATGATGTCACACCGGCAGGACTTTGAACCTTTCGTCGAAGACGACGTGCCCTTCATTCAGCACTGTGAGAAATGGGGATGGGTGGGTGAGGAGTAAAGAATTATGCTACTGGAAAGTTAAGAACCTTTTTGATGCAAGTCAGATTCTGTCCCTTTTTCCAATTGTTACAAAAACAATTGTCTATTATACATTCTGTCTTAAATTGTGACGCTAAAATGAAAAGGTTTAGCTGTCTCAGTATATACAGTCAGGTCCATAAATATTGGGACATCATTACAATTCTAAACGTTTTGGCTCTATACAATGGATTACATCACAATGGATTAAAAACAAACAAGATGTGCCTTAACTGCACATCTTTCCACATTAATTTGAGGGTATTTACATCAGGTAAACAATGTAGGAATTTTATGTTTCTGTATGTTCCTCCCACTTTTTAAGGGACAAGTTAACAATCAAACTTTGATATTTTAGTACTTGGTTGCAAATCCTTTGCAGTCAATTACAGCCTGAAGTCTGGAATACATAGACATTACCAGATGCCGGGTTACATCCCTGGTGATGCTCTGCTAGCCCTCTACTGCAACTGTCTTCAGTTCCTGCTTGTTGTTGGGACATTTTCCCTTCAGTTTTGTCTTCAGCAAGTGAAATGCATGCTCAATCGGATTCAGGTCAGGTGACTTTGTGTTTGCATAACAATCCACTTCTTTGCTCTTTGGTTACTTTGGCACTCTTTGGTTGATTTGGCAGTATGCTTCGATTTAGAGATGTACCGAATAATTGGCCACCAATTTTTTTGTTGTAGCAGAAAATGGCAAAAAAGAAAAGGATTTTTGGTTTCGTTTTTTTTTAAAAATGTGACCAAAACAGTGATTATGCAATCAACAACCACAACCTGCACGCGCCGGAGTGGATTAGAGTCAACATATCTGCCGTGTGGGCACATTTAAGAAAGACATGTGGAAAGCCATTTGTAAAGCGTGCAGTGCAGAAATTTCTAGAGGGTGTGCATCCACAAAGACTTTCTCAACGTCGGGATTAATTTATCAAATAAAATCAAAACATCCCGATTGTCAGAAGAGGCGAGAGCCTTCAAGCACACCCACTCCATCTGTGTTGTTGAAAAAGCAACAAAGTTTTTCAGTGATTCTAGTTAATATATGGGCTATACCAGACTTTGTTTTAAACCACTGTTTTGTTATTGGCTTACAGAGAATATTGTTTATCTTTCAACAGATTTTAAAGCACTTGTTCTAAATGCACTTTTCACAAGTTGATCTTGGTCTCCGCTGTCCATCGGACGCTGTTCCAGAACTATAGAGGCTTTTTTAGTTGTTTGGCAAACTCTAATCTGGCCTTCCTGTTTTTGAGGCTCACAATTGGTTTACATTATGTGGTGAACCCTCTGTATTTACTCTGGTGAAGTCTTCTCTTGATGTTTGACTTTGACACACATACACCTACTTCCTAGAGTGTGTTCTTGATCCAGCCAGCGGTTGTGAAAGGGTTTTTCTTCATCAGGGAAAGAATTCTTCGGCCATCCACCACAGTTTTTTCCGTGTTTTTCCGGGGTCTTTTGGTGTTGCTGAGCTCACCAGTGTGTTCTTTCCTTTAAAGAATGTTCCAGGCAGTTGATTTGGCTGTCTCTCTTATGGGTATGTTTTTATTTTTCAGCCTATTGATGGCTTGCTTGACCGATAGTGACAGCTCTTTGGATCTCATAATGCAAGTTGACCGCAACATTCCAAATGTAAATAGGACACTTGAAATGAACTCTAGACCTTTTATCTGCTCCTTCTTTATAAGATATTGAGGGAATAACACACACCTGGCCGTGAAACAGCTAAGCAGCCAATTACTTTTTGTACAAACTGTAATTCCTAAATTTTTCAGCTGATTTGTATGTAAATACCCTCAAAATAAAATTGGAAGTCTAAAGCACATCTTCATTT
Organism: Clupeocharax schoutedeni; assembly: GCA_037974565.1. Taxonomy (NCBI): domain Eukaryota; kingdom Metazoa; phylum Chordata; class Actinopteri; order Characiformes; family Alestidae; genus Clupeocharax; species Clupeocharax schoutedeni. Next base: position 20,716,557 of record JBBPDH010000130.1, read on the forward strand.
CATTTCAAATCCTTTTTGGTGGCGTATAGAGCCAAAAAGATTAGAATTGTGTTGATGTCCCAGTATTTATGGACCTGACTATATATTAGTTGGACAGCTCTATCCCAAGTTACTAAGTAGTTCCCAGATGTATCAGAAATGTTTATGAAACGAACAAAGGTCCCTTTTCACTTTCTGTGTTGGTGTCATATGTATCATCACCTTTTAACAGTGTTCATTTTATTCTCACCCTTCAGTGTCGAGCCTTGCTCAGCCAGGCACATTCGCTGGGAATGATGCGATAGTGGCCTTTGCTCGCAGCCAGCAAGTGAAAGTCGTAATCCATCAGTTGAATGCTCCGTTGTGGGAGGTGAGATTTTGCACTTTGACTTTCCATCATTAGTGCAGTTTTAATAATTTTTAAAAAAAAACTTATGCAGGTAAAGTAACTTCAGTTTTTGAATCTAGATCAATGGGTCAGATAAGCCTTTATGCCGGGAGCTTCATATAGCATATCGTTATGGTGACCATTACGACAGTGTCCGGCACACTGGAGACAACTCAGAAAACCCAGCTCATCTGCGTATTGAGGTTTGTACCTCTTTTTTACACTTTTGGCCTTTGATGAAAAAGTAAATAAAACAAACAATTATAGCGACTTTTTAAAGAGTAATTTATGTTGGGTGGTGTTGTCAGTTCAGGAATCAGTTCAGATTTCTAAACTCTTGGACCTCAATCTGTTCTATCAGTTTACATGTGGAAGAAATGAGCACTCATGCATTTTGTATTTTAAAGGGGACCTATTATGCAAAACTCACTTTAGTTATAATAGGGCTATGGGCTATACAAAACATTTCTTTGCACAACATCACTCTCACATAAAGAGATCTCACCGGCTTTATTATTGACAGTTTCAGTCCCTTTCAAAATGAACCCTTTAAGGGCTCTGTCCCTTTTATGCAAATAAGCTGTTGCAGGCCACTCCCCACCCAGCCCATGTTTAAGCTGCGCATTTTAATTCTGGATTTTACACATTAGAACACATGTCCTTAACACCAGTGAAAGTGTTTCTTCCTTTCTTTCTTTCTTTCTTTCCTTCCATCCATTCAATCTATGACCATGGTTCTAGTCTGTATGGTGACCTGGCTGAAGGAAGGAAGGGAGAAAGAAAGAGTGAGAGACCAAAAAAAAAGTGAAAATGGCAGAAAACGGATGCGCTATTTAGCCCTATCCAAACAGGTTTACCACAGATGAAACCACTGCTTGCAAAATTCCACTGACCATCTCAGGATAGAATAGCTGGATTTTCCTTCACTGCTGTAGTAACAGGTTCTTGCAAATCCTTGAGAAGTTTTGTAAACATTTAAAATAGGTGTTTGAAAGGTCATAAAATGTCTGAGAATTTACTATTAGAGGTTCAAAAACAAGGACTGATTTAAAAAAGCTATTGTATACAGTAAAGATATCTGTGTTTATGATGGTGAAATAGTGTAGCACACACTCATGCTCATAAACATAATGTCATTTAGCAGCTGTGTACTTCTGGAAGAATAGTAAATTGCTCGTCTTCAGGAAAGTGTTTCAGTTGAAAACAGCTGATTAAAAACAAAATAGTCTGACAGAGGACCTGTGGTCGGAAACTGATAAAAGACAAAAACATATCTGACCTCCAGCTGTGTAAGAATCATGCATGGACTATATCCATGTTTACCTTCATTCAAGAGTTTTAAATGAAATTGTGTGCACTGTTGTGTGAGTGAAATAACATATTTTTGTTGATCTTAGATTTTATTAAAAACAAACGTACTGTTGAATATATATACAGTAAGCGCCCGTTATTCACGAGTTTTACGTTACAGGAGCACCCGCGTATAATGAAAAACGTTGTTGTGTTTTGGTCAAAAAATGCCTTAAAATGCCTATTTTAATAGTGTAAACCCTAAATATGCCCCAAGATGTGCTCCCAGAACACTTTAAAATAAACGGTTTAATACATTACCCTTAATGAAAATGTAAAGATGAACCCGAGGTTTAAATACAAAAAAGAGAGAGAGAAAGACAGAACGAGAGAGACGATCCATGCGCTCCAGAACGAGAGAGCAAGAGAGAGACAGAGACAGAAGGAGAGAGAGAGAGACGTGCGCTCCAGAAAAAGTCAAGAAGGCCATGCACGGGGAGCCAGAAGAACTAAAATGAGTAAAAAAAAAACAACATACCATCACGAAAAAAGCAATATTTGCAGGTTCTGCGTTGTTTTGAATATTTCCGCGTAGAACAATCAGTTTCGTTCTCCAAAAAAAACCACGCGTGTGACTGGATCTGCGAGTCTTGATCCACGTAAAACTGGGGGTTTATTGTACATACATACATACATAGATAAGATAAAACACACAAAAATGTGAACAGTGACTTGTGGATAGATAAGGATTTAAAAATTTTATAAAATCTATATGAATTAGGACGGGGCCTCCATGCTGCTTCTGTTAGGTGGAATCACAGGTTCAGGCAGTGTTTAAAATGTTTGCTTTGAGTAGAGATTCTGTTTTGTGGTTTGTTGTACTGTGAAAGTGAATTCGTCTTTATTTTGATTGACACCACAGTTTTTGAGCCACTCATGCTGAAACTGCATATTACTTCCTCCATGCTAGAATCTGAATAATTCAAGACGGTTTGGTGACGGTCAGAGGGACAAGCAGAGTGTGCCCCCACATTACCACTCTCCCTGCGAGGATGAGGAAGTAATCCTGAATTCCCTGCTGACCGACAGCTTCAACAGTAAGTCAGCTTGTCATTCACAGCCTTTTCTTGCTCTTGTCTGAGTCTTTCCCCACAGTGTTTTCTGTTCTCTCTCTCTGTTCATGAAGACAGTCTGTGCCAATCGAGTGACACGTCACAAAAGTGCCAAGCAGAATGGCTCATGCCTGAAGAGGCAAAACAATCGCCACACAGTGGAACAGTGACACACCCGCAGTGTCAAAGCAATCACACGGAATGTAGTGACAACATATTGCCAACAGGGAGCAGTACTTCACACAAACCCAAGGTTAGTGTTTTACATACATTATCTAAAAATCACCCGCAGATTATTGTACACGTTTTGAAATGCGGTACCTGCATGAGATTTATTAGATTTGCAGTAGTAGCTTCCACTACATTCACGTTTTGACAGTATTTGTTGTATGTTAGCACAACCTTTTAAGTGTCTTAGCACCTTCATAGCTCAAACAAAAGGTCTGACCCTAAAAAAAATCAAGGGGAAGCTAACCACCTGAAGCTTTTTAATATAATACAAATAGGATTGCTGATGTGATTGAAGACTGTTGTCATGATACCATCCAGTATTTTTTAGTCAGAAATGTAGAACAAAAGACATTAGTGCTATCATTACATTTAGCACAAGTATTGTTTTAACTGTTTTTACTTAAAACATCATAATATTCTAAACTGTAATACAAGTTTAGGTCATTTACACAATGTTTTTTTTGTTTTTTAATTGGACCATGCCTAATCAGGACACATCACACTAAAAAAAGAACTTGCTTTGACTGACATTATTACTTTCAGCTTTCCAATAAACAAAGGAAGGAGCAACAGCGTCTAGAGAAAAAGAAGAGGCAGGAGGAGAGACACAAACAGAAAGTTCTTCAAGGCAATGGATCGCATGACCAGAATCAGAATCTGCCTGAACCGGTTACCCTTGTGCCAGCGCTCAACACTCTTAGCATCTGAAACAATCACAGACAAAAACAGTAGATTCTGTTTTATCACACACTCTTAAAGTTGATCTTTGCTGCTTTTTTTTTTATTAAGTTATCCAAGTTTGGGAGGAACATGAGAGGTTATAGCTTGTTTAAATGTACACTGAATGGTTAACTCCAACAGGGGTGTTCTAGCTCCAATGCTATTGATCGACAAAGATGACTTAATATCGGCTTTTTCTGGTGAAGCTGAGTGGAATCTCACCCTATATGCTCTCTTTAGAGAGCCTTTTATAGTTGCCTTAGCAAAACGAATATAACCCACTTCTAATATTCACCCATCTTACTTTCTTCACCTAGACTGTCTGATTTATAGCCAAAGAACTGTCACAAAGGGAAGCAAATAAAATGGAGATCAGAGTGAAATAAGTTTGCAGTTTCGATTCATTAGAAAAGTTCTTTCCATTTGATTGTATGGATTTCAGTTATGCAGGTCAAAGCATGCTCCTCTTCAACACTATCACTCTCGCAATTAGTCGTGTCTCATTTCATTGAGTTTACCTTTTATATTCCCTTGTAGAGATTTGTAATCTCTATATTTTGGAAATCTCAAAATAAAAGGTATTATAGAGAAGCTCAGCACGCTTTCAGCATTTTCTGTGAACAGAGAAACATTCACTGCTCTAACAGGTTTAAAAATGTTGGTTAATTGTAAATTAATGTAACATTCCAAAGTCCATGTAAAACAAAGTTACAAATGTAAACAACACTCAGTCTTGTATTGAAATGGAAGTTTATTTCAAATCAAAAATGTATGTTTGAGGACTCATACAATATGACATTATGTAACTACATAAGATATTTTTAGACACCTTTTTGTAATGCAACAACATACTTGTATTTTAATTCTGACCTAATGCTCCAAGCTTTGCTGAAGCAGCAAACAGGCACAGGGATGAGTAACATGGCAAACAGCAGATTTATAGTAAAGGAAACAAGTAATCTGACATTTTTGTTTTTGTTATTTATGTACGTTCAGTACATATATCCACTTCGAGTTGACACACAATGCACATTTTGATTAAATATGAAAAGGTATGTGTAAAAGTATGCATAAACATTATTAAAACATAGGTTTTAATGATAAAACTGCAATTCAAATGAATAAAAATACAGCTTTGGTAAAAAGTTATTCATTTTTTGGAGCATTGTGGTTCTTCTGGTGGACTAGAAATGTCAAAATCCTACATGTGCCCATTAAAAAGTCAGAAAAGTAGCTGGGCCATGACAGCATCTGTAGAAACCAGTGCTGAGTTATTTAGACTGTATTTTTGGGGTCACGTTGGGTTTGTGGTATCTCCAAGTACATCCCTTCATTCAAGTCTCCTTCCTGATCTGTAATGCCCCAATACTCTGTACTCCACTGTAAGCATGTACAACCCGCATATGTGCAACCCTTCTTTCCCTGTAAATATTATTTTTAGTTAAGTTTTTGGTAACCAGAGTACAATGTTCCACAATAACTTTTTTTTAGTAGGAGTTTTACATGGAATGTAGGAACAAAAATGACAGTGGTGCAGTTGGCTGATCCAAGTAACGATTTTTCTTACAACTTTGTCCTGCAAGTCTTTTTATAAGTGACTGCTGGCTTTTTTCTTTCCTTCCTTACCAAGCTATATCTTGCCTGGAGCACCTCTCTTGGGAAAATTAGTTGCAGTTACATACATTTTCCAATCACCCTTCATTAAACTGACTGTACTGACCAGGATGTTTAAGGTTTTTGCTGGGATTCTGAGGCTGTTTACATTTGCACTATGTTAAAAATATAATTGTGCTAAATGTTTCATTGAATTTTCCCAATCTCAGTGTTTTATGTTTTAACACTGTGTTCAGTTTATACTAGAACAATATACTGCTGGAGTATTTCCCTAAAAGTTTCCTTCATTAAACTGATTTCCTGTTTATGAAGTATAACTTTTTTGTTTTCATTTAAAAGTATAAAGTGTATGTAAATTTGAAGTGAATATGCACATTGTAAGCATAAAATAACAAAAACTTATGTATATTTGTTTCCTCACCATAAATTCTTCCATTGTAAACTGCATGATTTATAGGATGCTATTTTAAAAGTACTAAATTTAAAGGCAAATTCAAATGTAAACTCATTGTTCATGTGGTGAACAATTAGTTTTTTTTAAAAAAAAAAAAAAAACATTTTAAATGTGCAGTATGGATGATCCACAAGAAGGCACTAATGACTTTTGCCCTAATCCACAAGGAGGCAGTAGAGACCTTATTTGAGGTTTATCATGCAAGGGAAAGAAAATCATAGGCGCCAGAGCAAGGGTTGCAAAGGAAAAACTCGCACATCAGGGGTAGATGTGTGTGGGCAGTGGAAAGTGCCTCAAGCATTTTTCCCAAACGGGTTAAGGCCCTTCTTAACCACAAAACATCTGTAACATCTGTGTGTAAGCAGCTGAGAGGAACTTGAAATCAAAGTTTCATCGACTTTGTAATCTCAGAGAGGGAATAATGGTAGGCTGAATGGCTTTAAATGTGCACTTCAATGACACATTCAGCTTATCCACTTCTCCTCAAGCAGTGGTTAGATACTATTCGCTTTTGCTAGGTGAGCGTCAAAAGTTAACTATTCAAATTACTCTTGTTCCCTTTTCAAACATGTAAAACGTTTAGGGCAGTAAGACAACATAAGATGCAGCACGTCAGACAGTTTTACTGTTAAAATGATATTTACACAATATAGCACTAGCCTTGTGGACATTTCTAAAAGGACTGTTGTTCAGTCTCAGCTAAGTCTGAGATGTGTATATAGCGTGGCGTTAGTAGTTTAACTTCACGATGTGTTTTCAGTGCAGTTTGTGTTGGTGTGTTGCCTAAGAGCACCTCTCTGTGGGTGACAAGTGCTCTAGCAGTTACAGTGCTTTTTCACTTCCCCTTTTTCCATTTGTGGTAAAGTTTTCGTCTTCGCATCCATCTGTTTGGCCGAGCTACAACCCGTGGCTCCAGGTCAGTGCAGCTGTAGAAAAGGGAAATTAAAATTCAATTCAATTGCTAGCAAACCTGCCCTGAACCTAAGTCTTTGTACAGTTTAATTTAAATTTTTAATCTTAAGTTTACAAGGATGTCTGAGGTATTATTTCAGTCATCTGCTGTCAAAGAGCAGGCCACTCACCCGTGTTAAAGTTTGCATTGCAGCAAAGGCCTTCTCCCCGAGCCGATTTGTAAACAGGGGAGACGCAGACGCGAGCATTGGGGGACACGTGGGTGAGTGTTGTGGAGATGAGGTGGGGTGGCAGATACAGGGTGGACCGCTGGCCTGAGAGTGTGGGTTCACCCTCCCACGTAACCCAGTATCCCCGCAAACCATCAGCACTTCCCTTCCACTGGACCTTCACTGAATCACTGCCCAGCGTGGTGAGCTGCAAGTCTGCCAGAGCTGGCAACACTGAGACAGAGAGAGAGAGACGGAGAGGGAGAGATTTAGGCCTCTCTTGTTCTGTCTTAAAGAGGAGAAGGCATGAAATGTCTTGGCAGCAACAAGGAGTGTGGGTCGAGAGACAAAGATGGCTTTCATCTCAATAGTACACAATAACTGATTGTTCTTTTTCAGACTTTTGAAACTACCGATTGCAAACACTATTAGAAGGTTTAAAAAAAAAAAGTGGGCAATATAACAACGTTATCATTATATCACTTTTTTTTTAAATCCCTTGTTTTCAATTTAATTATGTCCATTCACTACGATCTTATCAGCTTTTCTGATTCATTAGTATCATC
>JBBPDH010000130.1:20780382-20792572 GCA_037974565.1 Clupeocharax schoutedeni
TATTTCTTCTGTTATCAGGGGTGTTCTCAAGGGGGCTGCCCCTGCTTTCTTATCACATCAGTTTCTACCCTTTTGGGAAGGCTTTAAACTAGATGTTGAAACATTGCTTGAATTATGTGATTGCATTCAGCCACAAGAGCATTAGTGAGGTACTGATGGGTGATCAGTTATTAATCAAAAGGCCACTCCAGTTCATCCCAAAGGGCTCCATTACTCCAGTGAACACAGCTCTACTGTACCACAGGCCAGCGCGGGGGGCTTTATACCCTTATAGTCAACGCTTGCCTTTTGACGTAGTGACGTCTGTGCAAGAGTGTCCCATTCTAATTTATAGTTCACAGTAAATCACAGTGTTCCAACTTAGCAAACAGATTCAGAGAGAATCAAATTTTGGGCTGTTTTGGTAATTACTGAGTTCTAAACTAAAGAATAGCTAATATTAATGTCGGTTGATTGAGTGTCTGGAGTGAAAAAAGTGTAGATTTAATTTTTGCTGATCTGTTCCTTTAAAGCAGCAGAAGTCAGAACTGGAAATGTCTGGAAATATTTGTACAAAAGGTGTATTTTATTGGTGTATTTTTTTCCTTTTCTATATAGAAAGTACACAGACTCCCACTTTGGAGGAATAATGCCCTCTGACTGACACCATCATTAGTAACTGTCCATCATGAACAGCGAAGAGGAGTTTTATGATGCTGAAACAGGTGAGAATAGTGCAGTAATATTTATGAATGAGGTTTAACTTTAATCAGTTTTCCTCTCTTTCCTAATTCCTTGTGATTCTTTCTCCTCAGGTCTGGAATCAGATGACTCCTGTGAAGTTAGCTTTAAAGATGCCCCTGTGTACGAGGGAAAACAGACGTCAAATGGTCGCGTGCTGTCAGAGAATGGGGCGTGGGAGCGAAGGTATGCAAGACATCTCGTAAAACATCTAGTTTTAGCACAAAAAAACCGCATGGAAAATGCATTAAATCTGTTTACACATATAATTTATTGTATTTTTGAATCTGATTATCCTTCTGTTTCTTCATGTGCAGAATAACCCTCCCTGCTCCCATGTTCTCAAGAAATGATTTCAGTATATGGGGCTTCCTGAAGAAATGCATTGGCATGGTAAGAGGAATTCTCATTTAGTCTTAAGTAGCAGAATTAAAGTCGAGAAAGTTCCATCTTACCTTAAACTTAAGTCATAAATGAGAGATTTCTGTTATAATTCAAAAAATGTTTTTTTTTTTGTTTTGTTTTTTAATTTCCAATTCACCAATGACTGGACCAGGAATTGTCCAAGATAACAATGCCCATTGTTTTTAATGAGCCGCTGAGTTTCCTTCAGAGAATTACAGAGTACATGGAACACACATACCTCATCCACAAAGCTTGCATACTGTCTGATTCAATAGAGCGAATGCAGGTAAACGCTCTCTCCTTTCCCCCTTTTTATCTCTTACTTTCAAAGATATTATATTACTGGCACTGAATGCTTGGGTTTTGTTTGTTAGCTGGTTGCTGCGTTTGCTGTGTCTGCTGTGGCCTCACAGTGGGACAGAACTGGAAAACCTTTTAACCCTTTACTAGGAGAGACCTATGAGCTCATACGGTAAGCTGAACCATTGTAGAGTCATTGATTAGGTTCTTTTGTGGGCGTCACTGAAAGAGAGGAAAAACCACACAAACAGGCGCATATGAATGTGCAGATGTTTGTAGGAACAAATGTCATGTAAAATGACAATTTAAATGTTTGCTTTTAAGAAGGCATATATATGATTGCTTGATTAGTCACTAAAATAATTACTTGATTATTAATATAATCAAAAGTGATTAACTGTATAAAGTTTGTATTATATCTTATTTTATGGCTTCCTGTTTCAGCTGTTGTTAATCTAATTATGTCTTGGTTTAGGGAAGATGAGGGTTACCGGCTGATTTCGGAACAGGTTAGCCACCATCCACCGATCAGTGCTTTTTACACTGAATCACTCAACCAGGACTTTATGTTCCACGGCTCCATTTATCCCAAACTGAAGTTCTGGGGCAAAAGTGTAGAGGCTGAACCCAAAGGCACTATGACACTGGAACTGCCCAAGTGAGTAGAAGATTGACAGGTAGAGTAAAATGCCCTCACATCATTTGGTGAATCACAAATGTCTTTTTCTGTTTATATGGGTAAGATTGTGTAGAATGTGTGTACATGAGATAAACATGATCGAACAAATGTCACATTTGCAGGCACAAGGAGGTATACACTTGGACGAACCCTATGTGTTGTGTGCACAATGTCATCCTGGGCAAACTGTGGATTGAGCAGTATGGAACAGTGGAGATAGTCAACCACAGGTTTTGCACACTGTTCCTTTCTTTTATTTATTTGGATAAACATGATGACTTATATAAGTAAATAGATAACATTCTCATACAGTTATTTTACATTTTATTACATTTTATTATTCAACATTATGTAATTTCAGCTTTATGGGTAAAATCAATTTTATGGGTGGTGGTGGCCTAGTGGGTCGGATACTTGTCTCTGGACCAAGAGGTCATGGATTCAAATCCTACCTTCAGCGCACGACCACTAGGTTCCTGAGCAAGACCCTTAACCTCAGATTGCTCCAGGGAGACTGCCCCCTGTAGTTAGGGAAAGAAAGTCGCTTTGGATTAAAGCGTCTGCTAAATGCCGTAAATGTAAAATCTGCTGTGTGCCCTTGTGCCCCCCCTGTTTTTGCTAAAAAAGGATTTTGTATTCCAGCACTGGAGACAAATGTGTGCTGAATTTTAAGCCATGTGGCATGTTTGGCAAAGAGCTGCATCGGGTAGAAGGACATATCCAGGACAAGAGGTGAGCAGTGACCAGCATCAGATATCAAGCTGAATCTCAGACTGTCAAGCCAAACTGTTCACAGCTTTTAAGCTGCTAATAGTCTGTCTTTGAGCTATCGGTTACAACTGAACTGTTGCACACAGTATTTGGTCATGTGCTTTGGTGGCTTTTGCTCAAGGTTAATTTTCATTTATTATTACGCAGTAAGAAGAAGAGGTGCATTGTCTATGGCAAGTGGACAGAGTGCTTGTACACTATAGAGCCAAAGGTCTATGAAGCAAACAAGAAGTTAGAAAAGAAAAGTGGAGACTCCAAGAAACACAAACAGGTAATGAGAATCGTCAGTCCATCTGATACTGACTCAAATTTGTTTTGTAAATTTATAGATTAAATGTTTTAATTTAATGTTTACATTAAAAAATGTTCCACAGTAAATAAATGTGCTCATTCTAAATACTATTCCAAACTAGTTTTAACCCTACTGTGAACGGTGTGGATTTATTCGTTTTTATTTAACACTTCATGCCTCTTTTTGTTGTGTAGTGATTGTTCTGCTGTCTGTTGAAAGGTAGGCTGGATGTAGCTGTAGGCAGTGAGAGAGTATGTCTACTTTATGGGCAGGTTATTAACTGCAGTGTGAATTTTGCCTCAGGAGCAGAATACTGGCAGTGGTGCTGGTGATGCTGATGAAATGCCAGATGTCCAAGAGACCGTCACTATGATCCCAGGCAGTACGTTAATGTGGAGGATAGCCCCAAGACCTGCACACTCTGCACAAGTAATATAAACTATAGTTTGTCTTCCCCTACCCCTCTGCCTTTACATAGTTTTCTTCAGCCTCACTAAAGGGCCATAGTCAAGTTCCACAGTTACCTTTGCCGCATGAAAATACATTATGTATTGAACAAATAACTTTTTTTTTCACACTTGTACAGTCTTGACATTAAATGCCCTCTCTTGTTCCTACCCTAGATGTATAATTTCACTAGCTTTGCAATGACACTGAATGAGCTGGAGCCTGGCATGGAAGCAATCCTAGCACCTACAGATTGTCGTCTGCGACCAGACATAAGAGCTATGGAAAACGGAGACATGGGTAAAAATACTTTAATTTGTTCCACTGACATAGAAAGCTTTTTCTTATTATATGCAAAATCAAACAGACAGGAAAGGAACAGAAATGATAAATGGAGGTAAAAGGAGATCAGGTGATAGTTATGAAAGGAGAGGATGCATAAAGGAGAAAGAGGAAGGAAGGAAGAGACAGATGGAGGGGGTGGGAAGAAGGGAGACTGAGGGATAACGAAGATGGGAGAGAAAGTGAAGAAGACAGATGGAAGGGTGGCAGAGAAGGAGGGATGGAAATGGAAGGAGAAGAAGCATAGAGTAATGAAAATAAGAGAAAGGGGCAGATGGAAGGATGATGGAGAATCAGAGGGAGGGATAAGGACGAAGAGAGACTGAGAAAGAGGGAGGAGGAAAGAGGGATGGATAAAGGAGTGACTGGGAGATGAGTAAAAATTGAGACTGGGCAAGATGGTAAAAAAGAGGAGAGTAGAGGGATATGGAGAGAAAAAAAAATTGGAGGTAACAAAGAAGGAAAGATAGGGAGAAGGATGCATATCGAAAGAGAGGGAGGGAAGAAAATGAAAGGAGTGAAAGTGAGGGCAGGAAAAGAAGGGACTGGACAATGGAGAAGCTAGGGGTAGGGAAAGAAGGCAGAGAGCGATGGAGGAGAGAGAAAAAAGAGGCAGAAGGAGAGTGGCAGAAACACAGAAAGACTTTCTTCACTTTTTGGTATAAAAGAAAAGGTTGCCTGCTGCTAACCAATCAAAAGTAACCACATGTTTGAAACATCCCCTAGTCTAATACAGTAACAACAGCATGAACCATGTTCTGTGATAGAACCCAGTACAGTACTGACAAAATGTGCAGACCAGCTTTTCACCTCAGCGCCATTTAGGCTGTTCCTATGTTTCAGTTACTGCGAGTGAAGAGAAGGAGAGGCTTGAGGAAAAGCAGAGAGCTGCACGTCGTGAACGGGCTAAGGACGAGGAAGAGTGGTCCACCAGGTAATGTCTAAGTTGTTATTACTCTGATCTTCTTGAATGAAGGTTCTCATCTAACACTTTGGTCTTCCACTTTTCCAGATGGTTCCATCAGGGCACGAATCCCTATACAGGAACCTCAGACTGGATCTACACAGGTGGATACTTTGACAGGAAGTACTCTGACCTCCCTGACATCTACTGATTGGTTGGGAAGAGGGCAAGAGTTTTGATATACCTCTAGTCTCCAGCCCATATCATTATCTAGCAACAATAAACTGTTTTCTTTCCTCCATCAAAATGTGAGATACAGAATGAATGGTTTACTGGACTGAATAACAGAGCCTCTGCTTCCTACAACCGAATCTTTATACTGGAACCCTTAACTCAGCACTCACTATGACTGAATTTATTTATTTTTTCGAAAGGTAGGAAATGCCTTATATGCCTTTTCTGAATTTTTTTGTGTCCATGCAGAATAGATTTATGGTGAGACGTACAGTGTAACATACATGTATAGTACACAAATTGTTAACCCCCCACCCGTTATATATCATAGTTATACTCAGGTGTTTTATGGGTACAAGTTGTTAGTCATGGCATTAACAAGGATGGAGCATTGTGTTGTTCATGAAACACAGATGCATATAGCATGTAAAAAGATGCTCATTTAGATATTAATACAATTATTTTATCATTTCTATGGTATTAAGTACCTTATCCAGAAATGTGACTTCTGCAGTGGTAGACAAGATTCTAGAACATCCAGTAAATAGTTCTTGCATTCAAGGTTGGTTTATTATCTTCTGTAGACCCAGAAACCTGACTCAGTAATAGGCCCCAGTGGGCTCTTCCATGCCAACTTTATTTGTCCCCATTGATGTAGAGGATGTGACTAAAGGCTGCATGCTCATTCCTCACTTGCATGCTCAGCAAGTTGCAAACGTTTGATTTTCTAACTAGACAAATATGAAGGCTGCTTACGACAACGTTTACTTTGTAAACTAAGTTTTTAAAGGTAAATAGCTTGTTAACACCTCTTATACAAATCAATGTAACCTTACATTGATATTTTCAGTTGATAATGGTTGCCAAAGTGACTCTTTACTTAGAAACTAAAGCCATAGAACTCATCAGGACTGCGACAGGTGTGCGTTGCGACAGTTGCACACACTTATGCACAAACCGGCTTCATTTAATGGAGATGGGTGCTATTATCTTTTTGTTTCAGCACTTGTGGAATGAATGTTTCACCTTAACACACATCCAACACATGCAAATGACTGCTGCTTCCTGGCAGAATCCAAACCTGTTTTATTACTGAAATGTTTTCATGGTCGTCCACAAACATTCACTGAGATGGTGAGCAGTGATGATGCACTACCAAGCGATGAATCTCAGAAGATTGTGAAAGTCAAGCTGTCTTGATATACTGGTTCTATCCTTGACCCGCTCCCTTTCTCTCCAACACATTTGCAGATATGCGATATGTCCAAAGGTATGTAGACACTAGCTTATCCCAAAATTTCTTCCGGAATCAAGGGTATTGACAGCACATTTGCTGCCCTTTTTACTGCAGCTCAAGCTTCTACTCTTCTAGGAAGAGTTTACACCTGCAATCGGCCAGAAGAGAATTGGCGGTCAAATATTGATGTTGAAAGATTAGTTCTGGATCTCATATAACGCTCCAGCTCATTCCAGGGCTGTTTGTTAGAGCTTGCATTGAGTATGGTGACCTGAGGTGCTTTTTTTGTAGGGATTATTCAAGCTGCACATGCACAACTTCATGCATGTGTGACCAATGGTGGATGAAAGTAGGAGTGTCTTAATACTTTTGGACATATAGGATACAAACGTGGTTAAAGAAATCTATGCAAATATTCAAGCAGAATGTGTCTCTGTAAACTGTGTCTTTGGGAGATATAATGTGTCAAAGAATGTTCCATCTCATGTAAAATACTTTTGTTGGCCTTATGCAACTGTGTCAAACATGGACTATTCCAGTAGAGTCCAGCCTTGTCCACGAAGGACTGGTGCTTTTGTTCCACCTGACTAACATCGAGCCATGTAATGTAAGTCGATGCTGGTTTATTGCTTGAGATCTTTGCACTAGGCCTTTGCTGAGAAGATTGAACCTTACTGGGTTGTTAAAGGTTTTGAAGGGTTTTTGTTGGTTGTTTTTGCACAGCACTCTTGTGTGATACATTTTGGCCTGATCTTCTGGCTGATGTATGGGCTGCTTGGGTTCAGCTGTATGTGATTAGAGCAGTAATGTGGTCATATGAAACTGAAGGCATCACATGACTAGAACAAGTAGCACACAAGTGTCATATAGTAACTACAGTAGTGTGTTTAAATCCTAAAAGACTTACCATGAGCTTAATATGAAAGTATTCCCATTTATTCCATATTTTCTGGCATGCTTAAACATGAGCTAGTCATATTCCGCAGAGTAACAAATAAATTTGTTACTTTGCATCCACAGTCAAAAGGGCCGCTGAAATAATGTGAAAATTACACAAAATTTTGTTTCCATATATATGTCATTAACATATGTGAGGATTACAGAAATGATGTTAAGGTGGTCCTGTGCCACGTCCTACAGAGTGAAGCCGTGTAAAGCACACATCGTATATATGGCATGTGAAGAAAGTGGGAGCTGTCATTATTGCCAGTTAAGAGGATTGGTATGTTATGTTTGTGTGTGTGTGTGTGTGAAAGAGAGATAGAGAGAGGGAGAATGAATGTCATGTGTCCCACTGCAATGCAAACACTAGGACATGGCATATAGGCTGTGTATACTTTGTGTAGTTTCACTAATGGTTAACTTTTTAATATTTTTGTATAGATCCCATCCAATTGTCAATCATCATGCACTTAAGCTGTCGAAACCTGATGTAAATCTGGTCATTCATGAATTAGCAATATTGTTATGTAAGGTAGCCACTACAATTAAAGAAACAGAAATACATTGTGTCTGGTTTATTATGGACTCGCTTGGGTCCAAAACGCAATTTGTTTATTACTTTACAGTTAAACATTTTTATATTTTTACACATCTGGTTTAAACAAAGGTAATGGGCGAAGTTCACTTAAGATGTTTTTTGGGTTTTTTTGCAAATGATCATTAGTCATTACCAAGGTTAAGTACCAATGTACTTTTGACTCTATAGTCAGGGTTCACTTGTTAAGATTGTCATTTCACTATTTATATATTTATTTATTTATTGTTTACTGATGTGGTTTCTTGATGTTTTTTGGTTATTTAAATGTAGATACAAACGATATATTTTTACTGTTTAACATCAAACAACAGCAATACAAGGGACCAGGCTGCAGAAAAGTGAAGCACAAACAAATGGTGGAAAGAAGACCAAATGGGGAACAATACCACAGTACTGGGATATGCAAAACTAAGATTTAAAAACACCTACTGAACTCCCTGTATTCCTTGTGGGCTATGTAAGAAACCGATCTTTTACCAAATTATAGAAATTAATGAGCAATGAGGGTAGAGCCTATTAACAGATCAATATGAAACACCCTTGTCACTGGCCTAGAGCCTCTTTTTTAAATTTAGCGACTAAATAATCCTTCTGTCATCCAATTGTAGAAATTTTCTGGCTCCTTATTTTCAAGCTTCTTTTGTTGCATTGCTCACAAAATACACAGAGGAGATGTTATGGGAGTGGGAGGGAAGTACTGCAACCCCTAACAAGCTCAAAAGTCAACACTACATTCAGAACACTAACCTCACTTAGTTCTAGAAGGAACAGATAAGTGGATTTGTGGCTGATACTGGTACTTAGGTGTAGTTTAGTACCACAGTGGGTAGCAGAAAGCATCCATGTTTTACTGCTATTACATTTTTAATAAGGCTTTCCACACAGAATTCATTTCTTTCACTATTTTATCATATAATCAGAATTATTCCTTGATCTCTATTTCCCCCCTAGAAGCAGAATTCCTCCTCATTTTTTCTACACAAGATCATTTAACAGCTCACTACCTCCCTTACCTCATACTATCAAAATTACTTTAATAATCAATTCAGAATATATTCCCCTTGCCTTTTTCCTAAGAACAAACATTGAACATTTTTAAACTGGTGTGTTTATAAACTGCCAGAATACTGCAATGAAAATACAGTTCAGTACATGAAATGAAGTCACCCCACACAAGATCAACAGATAAAAATATATTTATGAAGAATCTTTGTCAGAAAGAAAAGTTAATTCACATCCATACAGCACTAGAAACATTACATTGTGTCTTTGTAAAGAGCCTAAACTACCACTTCGAGTTGTACCAAACTGAGAAGCTTTCATACACAAGATAAAGAAAGGCTCACGAGAAGAGCAGTTCAGTTATTTCTCACTGTGCTGCAGCTTACAGGAGTCCTTCACAGTGTATGTTCTCTCCCAGACCCCACCCTAGCCTGCCAGCAGCTGCCACATAAGAAGGAACTGTCCGTCTTCAAAGCTGGTGACATGATGGGCAGAGCCTGGATACACTGATGTGAAGACTCATGGCATGGCAGCAAAATGATCAATGTAATAAAATAAACAAGGCACTTTATGCTGCAGTAATCACAGTATGTACTCTTGAGGGTCAATGTTGAAAATAAATAGCTATTTCTAAAGGACGTCTACTACAAATGGAGTTCAAAATGCGTTTCTTTCAGCTTAAAAGACCACTTACACTCAAAAGAGTGCAATCACTACTCGCGCTCCCTGAGAGGACCAAAAAAATAAAAAAAAGGAACAAAATCACAGGCAACACCTGCCAACTTCACCACTGGAGGGTGATAGTGTACCTCAGAAAACTACAGAGTAAATGTATGCAAGTTCATCCTCTGATGACTGTTGGTTCAGAGATGAATATGAAAAGCAAATTATAAGTCATACACAGTGCTATGCTACACGCTAAGCTACCATGGTGCAATTAAAAGGCCATTCAAATATGTTTTTTCAACAAATCGTTCAAATGTAAATAGCCATTCTGAATGCTCCCATTTTTTTGCACAGCAGTGGTGATAGGAATAAGAAGTTAGATATCACAAGCCTCTTAAAGCTGCCTCAGAAAGTTGTACTGTTGATTAAGAATATACTAAGTGATTCCTGGAACAGTAGTTTTGAATTTAGTTTAGTTCTGAATTTTGAATAAAAAGGCTATTTGCACTGCAACCTCTGGTTCCCATCACCACCACAGTTATCAGAAGATCATCTTTAAATAATAATTTCTTATCTTATCACTCTGAATGACTTTACATTTGAACAATTATTCTGAAATCTGGATAAATAGGTAATAAATAGGAATTCCTCCCGTGGCTACAGTATTAAGATGCATCACATGTAGGACCCAATAAAAAAAATAAATAAAACAAGCGAGCCTGTGTATGGCTTACAGTACAGTAAACAAGCAGGACACATACAGGAGGACAGCTTCATATTCAGAACACAATACAACAGAGACTGGATCACTGAAACTTCCCTCTATTATTGGACAAACTACAGCGAAGTGTATATAGGTCTAAATTTGGCCATCCAGTGTTTGGACTAAACACTTAGCCCCTATTATTCAGTGTTTCATATCAACACACACAGGACACAGCAGCGTCCACGAAACATTTCATCATACAATTCTCACAGCTTTAGAGGAATAAATACTGAACATTCCCAAATTTCCAAATAAGATGCATTTGTGCAATACACTCATGTAAAATAATGAGCATGAATTATCTCAGCACAACTTCTATTGCTAACCTGACTGAACTGGCACTCAATACTCAAGCCACGCTCATAAAAATAAAGGTGCAAGGAAAACAAACATCTCTGGAATGGTACCACATTTGATTCTGTAAATAACATTTCAGCTGGGTTTTTTGTAGAGCGGTCCACTGAAAGACTCTTAAGAGAATTAAGTGATTCTTCCATGAAATCACTCCAAAAAATCCTTTTTGGCACCTTTTTTTTTAAGGGTGTACAAATCATTTTTACAAAAAGTACAAATGACACTAGTTTGACTTCCCTGCACTACCACAATGCTTGAAGGAAAGAAGCGAAAACAGGACAAAAAGAGAGTGGATGGAAATGATAATAGAATGGCACCAATAATGTGCCTTGTAAACATCACCTCTAACATAGAGTTTCTGGATTTGATTCAGACTGCCATGCATTTCCCACAGCAAAGGCCTGAACCGAAAACAGTTACGAAAAAACATCCGTGTTCATACACAATGTCTGCAGCAAGTACTTGTATGAAATATAAATACACAGTAAGTGATAAATAATATGGCACATTAAGAAAAATCATAACTGCTTTAAGAGTCAGAAATTAAAAAACATTGAAAATGATTTTTTGAAAAGTTTAAACTGTACTGTTAAAAAAATGTTCATTTACCACAGTATGTCAGCTAACTAACCAACACACAAACAGCTGATTGATCAGTTAATGTAATGGTTGAAGGTAGATGGAAGACAACGTTTATTTTGGACTCGTGACTGGTGGACGCAGCTGAAAGCCCTCAGGTCTGAAGAGTTCTCAAACACAGATGACTAACTGTAGCTCTTTTGCATTAAGGAGGAGCTCTGGAGGGCTTTTCTTTAGTGCTAGACCTGCTGCACCAGCCTGCGGTAGTGAGGCATGACTTTGCTGTCTGGGAGGTAGAGTGCCATCTCCAAGGCAACCAGAACAGGAAACTCCAGAGGAATCAGCTCCCGTCGACTTATTCGAAAACGCTCCTCTAGCTTCTGCTCGAGAACAGACACATGCAGAGTGAGAGAGAGAGATAGGAGACAGGGAGAGAAGGGGGTGAACAAAATAATGGATATTTCAAAGGCAATATAAACTAAAATGAAATAAATACTCAGGGAGAATTCTAGGGATGCACTGATCTATGAATTTCAGTTCTGTGTCAAAGACTTAGACACTTATTTAAAACCTCTTAGGATGAGCAGCATATGGTTTTACAAGCTAATATTAGAGTATACAAATAATATTAACACCGTAAATGTGATTTTATGTACGTCTGTATGTTTGCTTAATAATTCCCAGACCTCTCCTAGTGTAAGCCCAGCATTAAAGTAAACCAAAGTAAAGTGGCCCCTTATAGTACGTGTGAAAACAGCACACAGTGTGATCAATACACACTACCGGTCAAAAGTTTTAGAACACCCCATTTTTTCTGTTTGTTTGTAATGAAATTCAAGCGGTTCAGTGTTCATTCGGCAGAAATTTCTTCCCACCTCTGCAGCAGGAGTTCCCATAAGTGTGCAGCTCTTATCAGTTGCTCTGCTTTCACTCTTCTGTCCAGTTCATCCTA
>JBBPDH010000130.1:20815958-20837682 GCA_037974565.1 Clupeocharax schoutedeni
GAGTAAGACAACATGCATACAGAGGATGATGTGTACAAAATACCCATTTGCCTAATAATTCTGCACTCCCTGTATTGTTGTTCACAGAATGCCTTGTAGGTGGTTTTATGTACCTAGATAAATTCGCAACACCAAGTGAACAGGCTGCTGGATGTTCAATCATAATTTAAAAAGCTGCTAAATACTTCTAATGAACTGAACTGAGAGGGCCTAGATGCAGAGACAGTGATGTAACATGGTGAGCTTTAGTGACTTTTGTAAGAGTAACAGCTCATTCAGACACACCACATCAATGTTAACCACAAGTCCTTAGAGAAGTTTGGTTTGTCAGAGCTCCAGTACAGAGGAAAAGCTACTGTCAGTTCTGCTGCCTCCGAGTCCTTTCTTAATGTTGTGCTCCCATGGAAAGACCTCCAGAAGTTGCATGTAATCTACTTTATCCTTCATTTTGAGAAAATGCTCCCAGACTTTTTGAGCTTTCAGTCCTAGGCCTCGTTTACACTGTCAAATAATTTTTGCTCATATGGATCAGAACCATGTCATGTTCCATGACAGTGTAAACAGGGAAAAAATGCATGCAATCGGATATTTTGATGTCGGTTTCATAGCCTCATTCATATGTGGAAATAAATCCGATATAAATCAGATATGTGCCAATGCGACTGTCAAGTAAACAGGCAGATTGGATTTTCCTAGGCATTGTTGCAAGCCACCAGAGAGCAACCCCGAGGCGCATCTGCAAAGTGATGGCTGGCGAAATGTTGTGTCGTTGACGCAGCAAATCGAAAGGTGGCTTGTTCTAAAATTTCGGACCCGCTGCTCCTCGCTAAAACCCACCACAATATTCTCCCACCAATCCTGAGATCTCTCACGCATCCAGACATTCCTCTGAATAGTCGAGGCCATAATAACTGAAGCATATGTGCAGGCTGCAAAAATCGCCCTTCTCCTTCTACTCCACCTCAAAATCATAGTGTTATTTGGCGAATTTTGCATATATCTCATATATCTCAGAGCTAGCATTAAGCAAATTTCGCGTTCGTCCATCTTGGCTACTGTGTGGTGTAACAACCCCCCATTTGCTATAGCAAGTGTAAACAAGCGAATCGGATATGGGTCACAATAAAAAAAAAAACCATGTAAACAGGAGGTCAAAAAAATCGAATATAGGCAACAAATCAGAATTGAGCATCAAGACCTGCAGTGTAAACAAGGCCATGTAGACATGACCCTACAGGTGAATTGCTGCCTTGTTGGCAATTTTTGATTGATTGGTTTCAGTCCTATCGCAGAGAGATAATAACTGTATATTATTTATGATCTAATAATTTGGCAAACTGAAATATGGAATAAAAGATTTAAAATCTTGGTGTGCGGTTAATATAATCTAAGTCAACATTTGCATATACACAAAACATTGTGTATTTTGAGTGATTTGTTGATAATGTTTAGTATCCAGAAACACTCTACAAAAACTGACCCAACTACCCTGACCTTTTCAACGTGCATACACATAAATTTAATTTTCCTCTTTCCTCTTTCCTCTCTTGGCAGGCAAGTGCCATGATGTGTCACCTTCTCTGACAGAAAATATGTGTAATAAGGGTGCCGGCTGGAAGCCAGGAGATTGGCAGGATGATTCACCTCCAGTTGATGATTTCCATAAAATTGCACCACGTCCTCCTCTTGGCTTCCTGTGTGATGAACATGAGTGAAAAGGCAGCTCCTCAAAAGACAATCAAGTCGCGCTCAGCCACTGTGCCAGAGCTGACAGCATGAAAACCTTACATTTGACAAGTGACGCTAATTTCCCTTTTTTGTTTGGAGCTGTAAAATGTTCTTGGTGAAGCGATAGAGTGCCTAAAACCACCTTTGCTCCCCTTCGAGGGCCAATTTTGTTTTTCTCCTTTTGGAATTAAGGTTGTAATCAGATAAAATCAGTATTACTCATGCCAATCTCAGGTTATTCAAAATGATTTTAGCTGAGCAGGCCACTCCACTGAAAACCCAAAGAGGGGGAGGACAGATTCTTGGTGCAGTGTATAGAGCCAGTCATTACATACGCAACCAGTGACAGCAGGCAAAAACAACAGTCACCATGGTGACAACTGACAAGCATTATGGACGACGTGCTTGGCCCATTATTGCTTTACTTAACAAAAAACCATTTGGAGACAATAACGTGACAGCCCTCTGTTTCCCACAGAGGATTGTACATGCTTCCTGTGGATAGGATCTTTCCACTCAGCCTCTCGGAACAAGGGCAACTTCACTGCTTGTCAGGGATTATTGATTTCTCTCCATTGTGTGGCTGAGCAGTCGAAGCAGGTTCACTAACCCGATTGCTCTGCAGTTCATCTTTGGGCTGCAGCTGCCATTGGGCACCATCTCACTTTGCCAGTCATCAGAGATACCAATTAGGCTACTCCATTACTCAGACAACATGGCTGGCCAATTGACCCTCTCCTATCGACTGGCTCTGTTCCATTACACTGGCTCTTATAAAAGTATGATCAATGCCCGATCAAGCCTTTTCGCCTCTCAAATTAGACCTTTACTATTACACTGATAACCGCTCCTACCATCATCAGTGAGGACACATGGGGTCTTTGGTTCCAGAGCAAAAGGAGTAGTGTTACAAAAAGGATAAGGATAAAGAGAGCAGAAAACATGAGAATCACACTTTCAACAAAATATGGTGTACTTTCATATTAATTAGTTCTTATGTGTAACATATAAAACCTCTGCCTAAAAAGTCAATTATTTCAAACCATGTATACCATATAACTGGTTCATTCTTTTGTGGGGGGAAAGGTAGCATTTTACCATGTATTTGTCATTGCTTGACATCATAACAAATGGTAAGAATCTGTCAATGACGAATGCAAATTGTATGTAAGGCTGTAATGATTACCTGGTTAAAAGAGAAAGGATTACAGCCTATGTTTTCAATGAAACAGTTTAAAGGGATTTCTTTACAATTTGAATAAGTAGGGAATCTGCCAGTCAATACAGTTTCTTTCATTCTCCACAAGGGGGAGCACTCTATATGCGCACCCTCAAAAAAGAGGAAATCCACATCAGCAGGATTTCAGTATTGGAGATGTATTGTATATGAAGTAAATGTCTTCTGTTATAAACTGTATGAATATGATTACCATAATTCATTCTGTAAATAGCAATGTCATTGTGCAAATGTGAAATTACACTTTGATAATATAGCAAAACGTAGTAAAATGCCTTTATTCGGTTTCAAACGGCACCCCTGGGGGGTTGTCTATTAGACCCGGGGCTGGTGTGTGGACAGCAGGTTAGCTTGGGAGTGGTGGAAGCATTTCTGACAGACTGTCAGTACCTTCAGCTTTTCGTCTGCCTGTCTCATTCATATTTTCTTCCTCTTTCACTTTCTTCCTCACTGCTGTCGCGCACAAGCTCTGAGAATTCATTCCTTTAGGCTACTGTAGGTATTAAAGTGACTATATGACACAATAATTGAATTTTTAAGTTTTAGGAGGTGTGTAAAATTGCAAAAGACCCCAACATACCATTCTCTCCACTGACCATACTTGGCTGCAGAAACATTGTGTTTTGAATGTATTGCTTTTGTGATGTCACAAAATAACCCATATCTTTTACACATATTTGCCTATTCAGGTATCAGTTCAGCTGACTATTTTCACTGAAGTTGTAGGGTGTGTTTTTAGACTGGACCATGTTTTTGAATGAGCCATAGTATAGGTCAGCTAGTCAGAATTACGTTCATTTACATGTATCAGTCTTAAAGGAACAGTAACAGGTCGGTAAATAGTAAAACCACAAAAATGCCTACACAAACTATGCAAAGTCAAAAATAAGACAAGAAGAATGCAGGATATGACCACTTTAGCCATTCATGCGCTTTGTACCTAATGCTCAAGTACAATGTGATTTTTTCAATTAACATGATTGCTTCTGCTGAGTCATACAATAAGGCCTTCTACAGGCGTTCTCAAATTGTATATTCAAAGGTTCAAATCTAATTTCTTGATAAGGTCAAATGGCTGGGACGACAAGTGATACGCAAGTCCCTTTAATTAAATTTGCCTACAACACACAATCAAAAGAAATGTTGCCTATTGTTTGCCTACAATTTGCCTAACATCTGTCTCTTTGCATAGAACTTTTGACAGTAAAGTGTAATATGCACTGTAGTTTTCAAATATAAATAACCTTGATTACCTTAATTATTTTAATGCCTCAACAAACAAAGTGGCAACTGGACATCACCTCCATCTCTGATGACTCAGAATGCATTCCTAATATGATTTGTGGACTGGGTTCGGAATGACTTGCAGTTTGCTCTGGATACAGACTGGGGTCCAGACTTTGAGAATTGCTGGTCTATAATGTGTCAGTAACAGCAGCTGGTAGCTTCCTTCTGTAGCAAGCTCAGCTGTGGATGAAACATAACACTCATTAAAAAGAGGATATAATTAAAAGATGGTCATTTTCCCCATTTTCTCTTCTATATTCTTGGTATTATGTTTGAATCTTGGGCATTACTGAGCTCAAAACAGTATTAAAGCTTAAGTCCTCTGTCGCCTGGGGTTTTCACTATGATCTCAAATGTGGACATCCGTATCTCTGCATTTCAGTCTGCTGAGGGTTGTTTGCAGTTACCCTGCTGCTAGGGACTGGCTGACAGAATGCTCAGACAGTAAAATAGTGGGAGTGGCAGGTGTCAAATTCTCTGGATCATTTCATCAAGAACTGATCAAAATGTTGTACAATGTTGAACCTTTTTCAGAATCAATTCAGGCAGCGGCCTGACAGCCAAGATCAGGAAAATGAGAATATCTTAAAGAACATGACAAGAACAATGTGAAGGCTTGACAGGCTATCAAAGGATTCTTTTTCACAGATTGCTTGTGCATCATCTGTTCATCTTTTCAACATGAAAAGAAACTGCAAAGGACTTAACTTAGATTTCTCCACTGCATTCTGTGCTATGTGCAGTTCATATTACATGATTGTTTACTTTATATATATATATATGAGCATTTCCAGAAGTTTGGAATATAAGGTAGTTTTCAATAATATAGAACACATTTTGTTGCAGACAAGTATATTAAATAATTGTAATATTTATTACATGTTAAGTTCTCCAATGATGTTGCAGTCTGAAAAGATATGACTGTGTTTCACATGGCCAGAACACAAATTACTGTTCAGTTTCTAAGCAATGGTAGTATCTTGGGATTTGAGTGGTTGTAACTGGTGGGTGGAACTGGACATGAATAAACAGAAGTGGAGACATGGAGACATGGACATGGAGTCTAAACAGAAGTACTGGAGCCAATTTGCACTACAAGTCTACTTACACTTTCTGCTACTACTGCATCATATATTGTTTCTTGATCGTTGCTGAAATTTAGCTTTCCCAACAATGTTACTGCGAATGAGCTCTCAAACCAGCTGTAGTTTTTACAGGTTATTCTGCACATTCCGACCAATCTGACATCACTGATATGTGGTTTTCGACACTGTGACATGATAAAATAGACATAAATATGTTTGGTCAAATTTAAACAAGCCATATTGTGTAGCCCTACTTTATGCACTATAAATGTTTTAGCTTTCCTGTGTTAATGTAATTATGTCTACTTGCTGAATTAAGCTGAAGAGGACTGCATCAAAACAAGGGATGTATACCAACAAAAAGTGATATGTTCTTTGATGGCACAAATGCCTCTATGCAAAGTAGAGGTCAAAAGCAACTTGAGGCATGCAAATATTTTCTAGGATGGCATTTTAACCCTTGAAGAGAATGCTACCGCTGGATAACAGACTTGATGTGAAGTTCTTGCTTCGTACTCACTCATAATGTCACAGCAGCCATCAGTGAACATCATTTAAGCCATAGCCTCATTTATCTAAGCAAACACACAGAGATCAAACAAAAGCCCACCAACACCCACGCAGCCAGCAGCCTGTCCCTGCCTACCTCACACACATTAACCACAGCTTGAATCTTATTAGGTTCATTTTCCTGTCACAGCTAATCCTTGGGCCTGAATTAATGCATTTCGCCTGCATCCTTCTCCCTGGAATGTGTCTTAAACAGGACTTAAGCTTCTGGCCCAGCTGCCACAGACATAGCGAGCATCGCTTCCATAGTTCGCCCACGGGTGAGTTTAACTTTGATATCCACAGGGGTGAATCAATCTTTCGCTGACTCCAAATTATCGCTCTGTAACAGATGAGACATTTCTTTTGCATTTTGTCCTCCCTCTCACACTCCTACACTAATACTCAACACACACACACACACACACACACAGTGTCCATTTGAACTGGAAAT
Source organism: Clupeocharax schoutedeni (assembly GCA_037974565.1). NCBI lineage: Eukaryota > Metazoa > Chordata > Actinopteri > Characiformes > Alestidae > Clupeocharax > Clupeocharax schoutedeni. The sequence goes on from JBBPDH010000130.1 coordinate 20,822,299, forward strand.
GAGCGTGTTGTGTGTGATCAATCTATAACAACAGAAAATTAAAAGTTTATTAAAATATTGCTTTATTTAAAAAAAAAAACACTAGGCTAAATATTAACCTTAATATAACACCAATTACCCACGCAATGCCGTTGATGTACACACCCCACATACAGCAAGGACTCCAGTTATGAATGCCCATGAGTAGTAAGTCAGCAAAGTCATATAATATAGATGCAAAGTATGTATAAATGTATAGATCTGTTTTGAGATATGACCAGCCTTGAGTCTGAGCATATCAGGGCGCTAACTAAAGAAAGCTTCAGGATGCTACCCTTGAGTCTTCCCTTGTGTTGTCAATTATTATAACAGGTACCTTACTCCAGGTGTGCCATAGGACACACAGTCCTTATTTTTCTATCCACAGCCAATCTGCAGGTTTGTTTGCTTCTTTCACTGGTTGCAAATGAACGTAAATGGTTCCTTGCCAATGCTGGAGGAAAGAAAGGATTGAAACCAATCTATCTAGGCATCCAATAGCACAGCGCAAAGCTTGTTTAACCATAGCTATTTCTGGTGGTTATTAATATTAAGAGACACGTTACACATATCAGTACAGGTACATTAAAACATGTACTATTCTTAGTACAACATTACCATTCATGCCATATCTAATTTCTTTAATATTGGCTGGTTGGCACTCACGGCCCACATGTGGCCAGTTTATTTATTTATGACAGGCTATTTAATGCGGTTTTAATGTGGTTATAGTCTGCAAATATGCGCTAAATGCCAGCATCTAATGTCTAGAAAAAGTAGACTTTAATTTTCTGGAAACTGAAGTTTGGGGTAGTTGTGTGAGACATGGTGCCATAAATAGAGGGTAAAAGAGTAGTTTCAAAAATGGAAAATAATTCAATTGTAATTTTGCTTACATTGCCACGAAATAAGTGAACAGAATGCAGTAAATGGCAAAAGACTATCAATAAACCAATACTAAACTTTGCCCAGGGGCAGGAAAGACATTAATGTAAGCTTAGTGTTGGAGAAATGTTATCCTTATTAAAGTTTCCTAGATATTAAATCATTATTCTTATTAGGGTTTACTTTTATATTAACGAGTTGTAATGAGTTCAAATGTAATCATTAAGAAAGCTTTGAGTTTTATAATCCTGTAACCTGAGTTAATCTCTGTTGTGGTTTTGTTTTTACATGTTCTCTCTGAGTACTGTCTTCTCTGTATCTCTGATAGAAGGATGGAGTGATCCAGCTGGAAGTGTCCGGAAGCGGAGAAGATACACAGTCTTTTGTTTAACCATAGCTATTTCTGGTGGTTATTCGTATTAAGAGACATGTTACACATATCAGTACAGGACGGAGTGATCGAGCTGGAAGTGTCTGGGAGTGGAGAAGATACACAGTCTTTGGTTTTGACTAACCTAACGACAATGATGTTGAGCACACACTTAAGATCCAGAACAACTCTTCTGTTAGACTTGTTCCCTTGCTGCAAGAAATGAATTACTTTTATACTTTCATTACGTCTCGTGGTGAGCTTTTATTAGAGTTTATCAAAGTCCTTATTGGGAATTTCTTTAACACAGCTAGCATGATAACAGCTCAGCACAAACAGTTCGATGATAATGATTGAAATCTGAGGGTGTATCAAGGTGGAGGAACTGGAAGACAAATTAAAACTGTTCTGTGATGTTTGTTTGCAGCCTGCTTAGCTAAAATGTTAATTTAGTAAGCAAGGTACAGACGAGTGACACACACTGTACACACACGTCAGCACTGCTGACGCAATTATAGATGATACAAAATGAATGGCTGAGTGATGAAGTCAAGGAACTACGGAGTTGCTGTACTGGAGTGTAGTGGCTGAAGCTGTGGCGTGTTTCTCCAAACACCTCAAACTACTGTACAGGTTATCAGACAAACTGGTGAAAAAAAAGACTGGAGTCAAGTGATTGTGAAAGCAACAGTCAAAAAAGTTTGCTTTTAGCTGTCACAGAGCAGCGGTCACGCATAGTTTTCTGTAAGTATTTTCTGATCCTGATGCACCTCTTGCTATAGGTTCTACTGAAACGATCAGTGGACTCTCCTAAATGTGACTTGGGATAGAAATTTTTCAAGTACTATCATCATTTTTACATATTTCTTACCAAAGGTATCCTTCTACTGGTCAACCCTACATTTATTTTTGTTTATAGATAGTAAAACTAGCAGGATCTCCCCCTTCTGCATGTCTGCAACCAAATTCCTTTAGCATTCCTCAGTCCATAATAATCCAAAGTAGATCTGTTTGGGGTTCAACAGTATTTAGCATTGTTTTAAGGAACTATTAACACTATTCTTACACCTTTATATGTATACAGAGGGCAGTGTGTGGGGACGGTACCTTCCTCAAGGGTACCTCAGTGGTGCGATAGCAGTCCTGGGATTCAAACCCTGAACACCAGGCCACCAGCTACCCCTAAGCATTTAGATGCACATTAATTCTTCTTTTCAAGCTTAACTATAAATGAACAGCAGTCAGAAGTCTTGGTACTATTTGTGTACAAGTTTACTTGTAGTGCATGTAGTGCATTTCCTATGAAATGATATTATCTTGCACATTTGACAACAGCAAATACATATGAAAACACTGGCAGCTTTGACCTGAAAAAAAAAAACAGCAAGTCTTAAAAAAAACATTGTATCTAATTAAATTAAAGGTTGGCTGATTGTAAACTATGTAATCTATTTTTTGTGTACTTACAACAGCTTTTTTCACATATATTGTCTTATAAACCAAACTGCCTGTTTGCTTGTGTACAATTCTACAGCTATTATCAACCTTTTTCCCAAAGAAAAGCCCACATTCTTACATAAGAATTTCCTTTAAAGCATGTTTGTTTGCCACAAAGAACTTCCGATGCACCAAAGACAGCTTGGAGACTAAATCTCAAAATAAAGGATGGAAATGAGATATCTGGAATTGAAATTCTACTGTATGGCACATAACGATTTAATCCCCATTATATCACATCCTACATGATGCTCCCATGTGGTTTTCCAGTGGGAGCATCCCGTAGGATCGCACCCTGTCTACACTTAATACTACCACGTTTTCCAAATAAAAAATGAAAAAACAAAAAAACCTCATGGGCATCATCACAATGTCACATCAGAAATGAATATAATCATATTCATAGGTCATTAGTGAAATACTCACGTTATTATGACATGTCAAGCCAATGTAAAACACACCTATTCTCAGAGCTATCTCATTGATCCCACCTGTCCTGTTCATATATGTAGCGGCTCATAGCCGTCTCCGTTTTTGCTCTAAACGCTGCAGATAAAACCTACAGCAGTAATCCCTCTAATGCAGGGCTGTGATGAGCCCAGTGCCGGTGTCAGCTTTAATGGCATTAGCAGTAATTCCAGTCAAACAAAGCCAGAGTGCTGGGAGAGCTGTGTGTGCCAGCCTTACAACAAAGTCTCGTTCTGAGAGCCAGAACGGAGGGCAGAATTGCAACAGCACTGAGATGAAGCTTTATCACAGGGAGGACACAAAGAGGAAACTGGGACTGGGACAATCACTGAAGAACAGAGGTGTAAAGTTTAAGCCTTTAGTGAGAGAGAGAGAGAGAGAGAGAGATGAGACATTTTAGAAGACAATGATTTACTGCGTATGAAGTATCTTTCTTCAGTAATATTTAAATGCCACAGATGCAATTACTCAAACAATGTCTGTCCATTACAGAAGAAAAGAATGACTAGGTCAAATTCAGCTTGGCTAAGAAAATGAAACAGTCTCCCAAGACGTTTGACCTCCCTTGATGATTCTCTAGCTTTTTTCTTTCTTTCTTTCTCAGAATACACTATCAGTAACAGGACAGGGATGCGATTAGTGAGGCACCGATCCGATGTACTGGATCAGTGTATGCACCGATATTAAACCGATTAAACGGATCAGATATCAGTCTGGCAGAAATGATCCACACTCAGGACAGTTTCAGAATATTGTTCGTAATAAAGCTTTAATTTTTAAACCTTCTAAAACAGTATAGTTAAAAACATGCACACAGCTTCTAAAAAGAACACATGGTCATCTCCACGTTACCCTCTCTACTCGTAAGGTTCTACGCAACAATACTGAAACCCTTTTTTGTGTTTTAAAAACATATTAATTGGGTCTCCGAACAAACATAAGCTGTCTATAATGGAGAAGAATTGTTAACTATACAAAGAGCCACTTCTGTCAGCATTCAAAATGTTGTCAAGAATCTTTAAAAATGATGTAAAAGTTTGGATGTCCCACTCAAATATCACTTTCATATTTAAAGTAAAAATAAGTCCTCTATAGAGGACAATTATGGTTATGTTTGGTAAACTTTTGAATATTCACTGATTATAGCCAGAGATTTTACGAAACACCCATTTAAAGGTATATATCTCTGTTTACATACCTTGAGTATCTTGAAAAGGTGCCCGTATCTATTGGGGAGAAGCCTGAATCAGTAAACCTTGCGTTAGGCTGCATGATACATATATTTTAATCAATGATGTATGTCTGTTAGAACAGAATTGGTCAAATAGTCAGTGAAATGTAGTTAGAGAATTTAATTCCATAATGCAGGTTTCTGTTTTATCTACATTTAAAATCTCAGTACTGTGATGATGATCAAGATATATGTGCAGCCCTAGCTGTGACTCCTAGGCCAGATGGATGATTGAATTTGACTGACATGCCTGGCTCATAGCTGGCTATCTCCAGTGGCAAACATCATTAACCCTTCTTCACCCTGCAGGGCAGGCAGCAACAGAGTGCAAACACTTAGCAGCCTGAGCCCTTCAGAACCAGTCAGACCCCTCACAGGCTGACAAGGCCAGTGCCGTGCCCTTCAGCCCATTCTGTCATTCACTATTAATCTACATTTCTCTCAACCATAATGCAACCATCCTGCAAGTTACACTGTGTGCATTATATGAGAGAGCATGTCAGTCCTACAGAAATGACGTTTTAGTGTGTCATGAAAATAGCTCCATGTAGAACAAGTGTCACTGAGCTACAGTGTGTACTGGCTACTAACTTGGACATGCACAGTTCAGATTTACACAGATTTACACAAACCCTAGATCTATTCAATAAATTTGATGTCCAGTTTGTTTTTTTTTTTGTTTAATGCTGAGGTTAATATAGAAGACCTTAGTCATCAACATTGTTTCTGTCATAAATGTAGGACTGTAGGACTAGATATATATTAGTATATATAAATTAGTAAACCATTGGTTCTTGAGGTTGATGTATAGGAAACAAAAGAAATGTAAGAACCTGACTGACTTTGACTGGGGCCAAATATTAATGGCTAGAGAACATGGTCTGAGCATCTCCAAAACTACAGGTCTACAGGGGAACTGGTGACAGATAATGTAATGCTGATTACAAGGCTGAGTTTGGTCAGCCCATGCTGACTCCTGTGCAGAAACAAAAGCATCTACAATTTGCTTGTGAGCATCAAAGCTGAGCCACAGATCAGTGGAAGAAGACAACCTGGTCTGAGTAATCCTGTTTTTGTTTATTTCATGTGGATGGCCTGGTGTGTGTCCATCACACCAGGATACATTATGAGAAAAAGGCAAACTGACAGAAGCAGCGTGACGCTCTGGACAATGTTCTTTTGGCATGGATGTATATATTATTTGTTACATCCTCCCTACCGAAATATTGTTGCAGACCAGGTACACTCCTTAAACATAACAGAGATCCCTAATGTCAGTCACCAGTTGTCCAGCAGGATAATGCATCCTTGCACACTGCAAAAATTGTTCAGGAAACGTTTGAGGTGTTGACCTGGGCTCAAATCTGTGAGATATGCTAGACAAAGTAATCTAATTAATCGAGCCCCCACATTACAGGATCTACTGCTAATGTTTTGGCAGTAGTTTCTCCTGGAGTCCATGTCTTGATTAATTAGGGGTGTTTTGCTGGCACGAATGGAGCAAAAACAGGAAGGTGATTTTAGGGTTCAAGTTGATCATTTACATCTCTGCCTGCCGCTTTCAGCTACACTGTTGTGTAGCCTAAACCACATGTAATGACTTCTAAAATGTTTCTTAGCATTGCCAGCTCTAGTTACAGTTCAAAGGACATTTTGGACACCAAACATATTTTGGCAGCTGGGGTTAGTCAAATCATTGCTTTAAGATGCCAAAAGGAGTTGGAGAAGACTCATTGATTCCCTAAAGCACATTTCAATGTGTGGTCCTTAAAAAAAAAACAACACTTGGTACTTTAGGGAACCAAGTGGATCTTCAGCAGTGGGTTACGGACATTATTTCTCCGCTTAAAATGGTCCGAACCAACCTTTTAGCCATCGAAAATATTTTGTCACTACTTGAACACTGCTGAGAGATACAATCGCTTCTTGAGGACATGAGTGGGTGTGCCATAGTGTGTTCCTGTTGCATGCTTGAATCAGACTCAAGTTTTCCTCTTGCATTTTAAAAAAAAACCCTTGGCAATCATTTATAGAAGTGAGGAAAGAATCTCAGGCCGCTCTCTGAGCCTGTCTTTCACACTGTTCAAAAGACAAAGGGATTTTAGAGTATACTTAAGGCAATTCCTGGCTGACAGCCTGAATGAGTGGATGAGTAGACGATTCTCTCTGGGAGATTATTGACCCAGAAGCTGGTGAGAGGAGGAAGAGGAGGAGGAGTAGGAGGGGCCCGGAAGCTCCATAGCTAGCAGATGATGAACTGGCACGAGACAACAGGAAATGCTGGACAATGCTAATGGAGGAGATGTTTCTTCACAACTCAACCAATGGCTGTAGTTTACTGCATTAAAACAGATGACTTTTGCTCTACACACACTAGATTATCCAATAGCTTCTATGTGCCCTTTTTTCTTGATATACTATAGTATATATTTTCTTGATATAGTATAGTAAAGTCACAGGATTGATGCATCTGGGCCAGCCAGAGATGTTAACCTTAACCAACCCAGTGTCAGCAACACCAGTCCATTAAAGCACTTGCTTTGTGGCTATCAATGCCAGCATGTGCTTTTAAGTGGGTGTCACTTGCTTTCACCAAAGAGAGAAAGCTGTCAGTAGAGTAAGCAGAGCAGAAGAAAGGAGTGAACTGTCTTGCTCTTTTGATCTCCATCTAGATTTGTAGCCTAATATCATTTAGATTGAGCTTCCACTTGGTAATGCCCCTTTTAGAGAATAAAATCAGATGCATATTACATAGGCAGGTCACAGTTACAACTCATTTGCAATAGCAAGCCCTTTTTGGAGCAGAAGATCATGTCCATATAATATTATATACGCTCCTGTATGTACAGGGATCATTGATACCCCTCTCCATTACGAGAAATGGCAATATGCTTTAAATGAAACGTCAAAATTTAATTCTATTTGGAGCACAAGGCTGCACCTTAAATCTAATATTCAATGCACTTTGTCCTCTCTTACCTCCACACTTGTGCCAATTGTAAGATGTGTACCAGGCTCTGAAAGAGCCACACGCAGGCTCTGCAGCACGTCCTCCCTCCTCCGCCGCTGCTCCGGGTTCCAGCCCCGCGCTGCTCGCCTCCCTTGCCGCCCGGGAGGTGGTTGTCCGCGCCGGCCGCAGCCACAACCGCCGCTGCCGCCGCCGCGCCTCCCCCGCCGGCCTCCTCTTCAGCGTAGTCGTAGGCGAACCAGCGGAAGCTGAGCCCCTGCACCACTACGGAGGGCACGACGATGAAGACAAGCGTGAGAGCGAACCACCAGTAGTCCCGCCTGAGGTAGTAGTCGGCGGCCAGCCACAGGTCCGAGGCTCCGTCCGAGAAGAAGACGAGCAGTGCAGCCAAGGTCCAGCAGCAGTCCGTCAGGGAGTAGCGCCTGGCCGCGGGGCTCGGAGCCGGACTCTCGGCCAGCACTGACACGATTCCGTCCGATTTCGCGGCCATGTTTGTTGTAGTGGGGCAGAGTGGAAAAAATGAGAGTAGAAAAGAGGGATGGGAGAAAGGGTGGGAGGGAGTGGAGCGGAGTGGAGTAGTGGGATGGCAGGAGGGGGGAGGTTGGATGTCTGTGTGCACGGAGATGGAAACAGGGAGGAGGGGTCATATTCCTTGCTAAGCAACCTCACTCTGGTCAGTGGTCTTGGGAGAAATAGTCCAGCATCATCTGAGTGATAGACCGCGCAGTGCTGAGACGCCTGCAGGTTTTATTATTGGCTGTGATGAAAAAAAAGCGTATTGGAATGTAACACCTGAGCCTACAGTCTGCTAACTGGCTAACATCAGCTCATGTCTGTGATGATTTTCAGAAATCCACCGCAGTGTTTGACCTTCTGTGCACTGGACTCAACAAAAGTTAATGCAGGGACCACGTGAAGGTCTATCACTCGGTGGCGTAAAGGTGTTTTCTAAACCTACACATAAAGATACGCATTATTGGTGGTGAATGGACAAATAGGGAAAAGAAGAAGATAAGAAAAAAGGGAGGGGTTTTGACTGATGCTTTTAACAGGGACTAAGCGTGAAGCTTGATCTTGGTCTTTGTTCCGTTGTCCTATTTTCAAGAGATCGCGCCCCCTGGTTATTATAACTAAACGGTGGTAAATGGGCTTCTGTTTGGGTCTTTTTTAAATGGATATGGTGGGGTCAAATGTCCCGGAGTGGGGGAGGGGCGGGACAGCTTCCGCCCTATGAAAACTGTAGACAGCATAATACGATTAAGTGCTCATAATGTCATTAATCCAAAGGGAGTAAAAAAGGGGACAGTTTTACAAAAGGAGATTGTGTTTCTCACTAATTGAGTCTCGCCAGCACCAGCTATCCAAATAAAGGTTCTTAATTGGTTCTTGTTCTTGGGCATTCAGGTCTAGGAGAAACCTTTAACTGGTGTAGAAGATTAGGGTATTTTTCTACAAATGTTCCCCACATTACCCACTTTGTCTGTAAATGTAAATGTAAATGTCTGTATCCAATTCCACCACAAGCTGTATTCAATTCCACCTCGCACCATGGTTCAGTATTGCAAGCACTGGGAAGGTAAAGGCTAGCACCTGCTTTCTATAAGCTATGTGAAGAGTCACCACATCTTTTTGCAAATGCAGTGTCATTGGACTATTCAGCACACTTGGGGACTGGTTCTCTGACTGGTTCTAAACACTAATGGTCAGTTCTGTTAAGTTAGGGAAGGGAGGAGGTAGGACATCCCACTCTCCCAGAGAAAAATAGGCAAATTATGCTCTCTTGGACTCCCTTACATGGACAGCTCTGGCCTCACTGGGGTTTAATCTAATGATCTCCTGTTGAAAGTGCTGAAAGAGGCAATGCTTAGGCAGCTGTCCCACTCCAGGAAATTCCTATTTCTCTTTATGCTTTATTCTTAATAAATGGTCTTTATTCTTATGCATAGATGCATGCATATGACACTGGCAGTAAGAAATATGATGCGTATAGAGGCAGGCTACAATCACGGCTCAGTAGTTGGAAAACGTATCTGGCTGAAACAGAGAATCTTCACATGGTTTATAGCATACTTCTCCAAACTATAATACAAAGTGAACACTATTTAATCATAAGAGTAAAGGAGCTCAGAACTGTCTTAAGTAAAAGTATCAGTACTTTCACTGTATTGTGATTCACACAGAAGTAAAAGTAGCTTAGATGTGAGTATAGTTTTATACAAAACATTAGTGTAACTGCTTACTATACACATCATTTATCAGCATAGAAAGTGACATTTATTAGGTGCCATTCTTCTCTGTTTGGGTTCCTGAACCAGTAAAGCAGTCCAAAAGCTAACACCATCAGAAGAGAATGCCTGGCTTTGGAATCCTTTAATTGGTATAAAACCTCAGAACCTGTACATTATTTGGAGGCTTTTGGAATATTGACAATGTCCTCCATCTCATTTACAGCAATGATTCCTTGAAGAACTACTCACAAGTTTTTTAGGAAGCTTGAGACCTGAAAGAGAGTGTGATAAACAATGATGGGTGACAATAAACAACAAGTATATGTGACATATGACAAGAAATAAAGAAAATAAAAAAATGGTCCCACAATAAATATCAGCATTACTTTGGTCCTCTTATCAGTCTGCTGTGTGTACAGAGCTATTCCTTTATCTACTCACTGTAAAGGCTATTACTGAGTTAAGCTGGAAAAGGCAACATGGTCTAGCATTTAACATGACAGATGCGGCTGCACAGCCTGAACGCTGAGCTTGCAAGCTGTAAGCAGTGTACTAGTGCTGACATCTATTGGTTAAATACGTGAACATACAGCTCTGGCAAAATTGAGAAGAAAGTACATTCTTTAAAAGCAAAACTGCTGCTGTTAAAAAATAGATTAATGTTCGTAAACGGATGTGGCCTGGAGACAGGAAGGTACTACTTACTGTCTAGAGCAGCAGTATATTTAGTGAGTGGTGGTTGATACAATAGGTATAGAAAAGAATTTACAGTTTGACATGAAAGCACACACACACACACACAAATTAATTTTTTTCCAGCTGTATTTACTCAATGCAACTTATAGATATTATAGATATTAAAGATATTATCATAACAGTCCATAGTATTTTTTTTTAAATAAGGAAAAACTGAGATAAGAGAGATAAAGAGATAAAGAGATAAAGAATCCCCACAACTGTCTTGAGTCTGTTGGAGTATTTCTGTGCCAACTTTACTTATCTAAACTGTGCAAGACATCCACAGGGTGGCAATACTGAAGACTAGTTTAGTTGATTTTACTTATGCTAACTAACTGAAAACATCACTGTATAGTGTGTTACATTTGGAAAATATAATGATACTCTTTTACTTTGGTTGTATCAGTGCCACGGCTTAGGCCCAGTAAGGGCCACCGTGTTTTGTTTTCGTTCTGTCCTGTGCCATGTGTTCCTTTTTTTTGTTATTATCACGTGTCCTATTTCCCTGCCTGTTTCCTGTTAGTCTTACCAGCTGCCTCGTGTTTCCTTACCAGCTGCCCCGTGTTATCTGTCGTATATAAGGATTGTGTGTACGTCTCGTCTCTGTGGTTTCATTGTCCTCCTTTTCTGTTCTGTTTACCCGAGCCCCGAATAAAACCCATGAAATGGATTCTCGTTTTCCGGTCTGCTCCCTTCACTGAGGCAGTGACCGCGACAATCAGGTGTGTTGTGGGCACTGAAAACCAGGCAATAGTTGAGAAATACTAAATTAGAAAAATGATGAAAAGATTTACCAATAAGAGAGCAGTTTAGCCATTTAGCAGTCAGCAATCATTAAAAGTCATTGTGGAACATTTGTCCAGAAATTCCATAAAAAATCCTTACTTAAAATCCATATTTAACTGATCCAGCTCACTTCATAGGAAGTCCCTAAACGTCTCTTTGGTCACAAAAGAACATAACAGTGCTCATAGAAGGTGGAGGGACTGTGTGTGTTCAGTATTTATAATATATAATGCAGCACGTTTTTAAAGCTTCACTGATGCTCTCCATGGTGCTGAATTGTGAGTGTTAACGTTTAAAGAGATTTCTTTGTGTTCCCATTGCTCTTCCACTGCATGGATTTACTTACATTTTGCATTTGCAAAAATTAGAAGTAAAGAAATAATGAAAGTTTTTGCCTGCTATCCAAACATACTGACTTAATAGCAAGACTTTCTATTAAATTACAACTGATTTGCACTACGTGCGTATATTAGTCTTTGGTCTTGTATCTTAACCGATCACAGAGTGGCAGCAATGCAGCATTAACATTTCAGCTACGTGAAATCAGGTGTAATTTAATAGAAAGTCTTGTAACGACTTGATTAACATCATCCTTCTTGTTTACTCGTTTAATATGACATGTTGGTGCTTTTGGCCTCTGCCTCTTTAAGTAGTTATTTTAGTCACTCCCTCATAGTCACTAATAAGTAAGCAAAGTAGTGAAGAAAAAGTTCTTTGTCTAGTCATAATGTTATTAAGCTTTCATCAGTATCTTTTCTTATTTTGTTTCACTTTCTTGAACTCTCCCTCTGCCGTTTGCTTATATGTAAAAGCATACTGCTCATACTGAGCATAAAATTTCAGATTCTTTAGGGTGATTTTCAACAGATAGCAGAGATTCAGCAGTATGTGAACAAACGATAGATCTCTGCTTTTCCAGACAAAGTCAATAGTGCACCTCTCACCTCTCAGCCAATCAGGGCAGCAAACACCCAGTCAGGACTGCCCACAGCAACCTGCAGTGACAGGAAATAAGTCAGAATAAATACAGATAGTATCATCAGAAAGAGAGCCACACCCCTTGTCTGGGAAACATTCTGTGAGGATGAATGGGAGACTGTGGGCCACCATTTCTTGAAACAGTTTCAACATAACATTTTAGCACCAGCTTATTTCACTATTTATAGAGAATCTAAATTAGGATATTCCATCAGTGTCCCTTTTCTATCCTAAATCAATTGGGATCAAATATGTATGAACTTGTCATCTTGCTATTTTGTCATCTAAAACCAAAATGATCAAGGTAAACTGAAATTATTACAAATTATGAGCACTTAAGCATTTGGCTGGTGAGAAAAGCTGCTGGTGACTTGAAAATCAGCTGACCACAGTGACTGGAAGCTAAATGTTAGTGTCAAACACTCAAAGTGAAAATAAGCCACTTATTCTCTGCAGACACGAAGTTTGACCAAAGATTCAGAACTTCCGCAGATAGATGGCTAGCTAAGCTAGAGCAAGCTACCATACCTAGGGCTAGCTAACCACAAATTCTCAGATTGCTGACACACCTGACACAAAAATACTGCACATAGACACTTGAACAGCATTGGGGTTCCATTAGATTCTTGTGACCATGTAATTTAGACAGCTATGATGTAGACTAAACTGATAAAAAATATTGGACACACCTTTTTTCAGGGTTTGGGCTTCAGCATACCAAGACGTTTTGGACTACACCATGCTTCCATCTTTGTGGACACACTTTTTCTATTCCAGCATGAGTGTGACCCAAATTAAAGGCTAGAACTAAGTAAATATTTTGTAGAACATGAATATATTCAAATAAACATTGCAAGAGTACAGAAGTGTGAACAAATGTGTTACAAGTGTAAACAAGTATAAAGTCAGATGAGACTTTGTACTGTTATTGCCATACAACCCCATCACACAACAGCTTTTTGGGGAGATTATGATTTCAGTTTTGAAAAAATAAATATAACAGTGAAATTCAAATCAATGGATAGTGCAGCATCAATGCACGCTGTCTCCAAAGACTGAAAAATGATTCTGAGAAATTCAGACTGTGAACTTCCTGGAATAATTTGTGTGGAAGACCTAACTGTTCTCAGAGCAAATACTGTAATGGTAAACTAAACATTATCTGGGTTATCAGAGAAAATATCAGTCTAACTAGGTTAACTATTATTTAAACAGCTGCTGACTGTTTGCATCTGATGAGTGCTAACATTAATGAATAAAGACATTTAGTGTGAAGATCAGTATGAATGTCCTTGTGCACATACCATTATTTATATTGTTTTATTGAGGTTTGCAATAAGATTATTTGCATAAGTCACAATGTGACAGAAATAGCAACGTTTACTAAAGGAGATGTGACTTTCTCAGTATTTTACAAATGTCAGTTGTGTTTTAGTGACTGAGGACACTAATGATAAATGTTCTGCAGGATAGTCCACTCAACTTTTGTCCACACTGCCTGTTCTCATTTTCTGAAGCAAGCTAATAACACATACAGCTACAGAAGTGTATCAACATGTTTGCAAATAGGAGGTTGAAGCATGCTGTTTTGGAGCTGGTAAGTGTTTCATTAAATCCTGGTGTCCTGGTGCTCCTCCTTCACATGCTCATTAACTCTGAGTCAGAGTCTGCCTAATGCCTTCCTTCTCTCATCCTCCAGTGACTCCTCAACTGTCTTTCACTGCTGAACAAAAGAGAGAACACTCACATCACCTCCTGTTGCCATCACTTTGTCCACACCAGCAGATGACAGTGAGCTTTGTTTTATGTACTAGAGCAAGCAGCAGTTCCACACTGGTGGCTTATTGAATCACAGGCCAACAAGTAATGCTCTTCAGATCAGAATGATCCAATGGAAGCAAGCCTTAGGAGATGGACGGCTTAGATTTTACATTAAAGGGAACTCTCTTGTGGAAAACCACATTTCCCTCACTTTGCTTCACATGAACAAGTATGTGAATCAGAATCAGAAAACTTTATTGATTACAGAGGAAATTGCTTATTGATCCTGGAGGGAATTGCTGCCAAAACGAATACAAGTTTCAACACATACCATTCATTTATCTGCCCATGCAGTCCACATACCATTGTTGTTCAAAGAGGACACAATTTACATTTTCAAAATAAATGTTCTTGTGTTAACTTAGAATTAAAGAACTGATGAAAGATTCTACTGACTAGCTGTTAGACAACACTGACAGTCTTGCTGCATTCTAACAGTTGTTAGGGCAGTGTTGAAATTGTGGCAGTAAATTCTGAGTTTGTATTAATACTAAACTTGAAATACTAAACTAGAGAAATAACACTAATAAGAGAACAGTTTAGCCAATGACTGTCAGCAGTCATTAAGGATGACTTTCTTAGGCTTCTTAGGCTGCATTGGCATTATCACCATCTACTTTGGAACATTTGTCTATTCCAGAAACTCATCAATATTTAACTGATTCGGCTCACTTCATAGGAAGTCACTAAATGTCTCTTTGGTGAAGTGGTAGAGCAAAAGAACATAACAGTGCTCATAAAAGGTGGGGGAGACTGTGTGTATTTGGTGTTTATAACATTACGCAGCAGGTTTTTAAAGCTTCACTGATGCTCTTCATGGTGCTGAAATGTAAGTGCTTTAAAAAGAGTTCAGTGTGTTCCCACTGCTCTTCCACTGTGTATGTGTGTGTATGTGTGTGTGTGTGTGTGTGTGATTGGACACACATTCTCATTAACAATTTCCTTTGTTTTTATTATTGTTTTATAACTGACATTGCAGATTAATATTAAAAATATCACATATTGCTCTGATGACAGTTTTGCAGACTATTAGCATTTTTTCAAACAGATTCATGAGGTATTGACCTGGAATGTTATTTAATTAACAGGTGTTCTTCCTCAAGAGTTCATTAGTGGAATGTCCTGCTTTCTTAATGTATTGGGGTCAGTTGTGATGGTCATATTGGTCCACAGTCCACAGTTAGTGACCCTATTCCACTTAACATTGAATGAGACTGGTAGTGTGTACACTGCACTCCATAATTATTGGCACCCCCGGTTAAAATGTGTTCTTTAGCTTCTAATAAATTCAGCTTTGTTCTAAATAATATAGGACCACGATGAAAAAAAGGAAAATCCAACCTTTAATTCAAGTGCATTTATTCAATGGGGAAAAAACCCCAGATTAAGAAATAAT
>JBBPDH010000130.1:20837782-20854036 GCA_037974565.1 Clupeocharax schoutedeni
ATGCTGTTAAAGTAAAAGCTCATGAGGTCACAGCAAAAATATTAAAAACATTCTTTTAATGGACAAGGAAGCATAACAAAGTAACCAAGAGGTAAGCTAACATAAGAGGAAGGTTAATATACATTTCTTTTAACAGTTCTGAGATAAGCTGTTAGATGTTTTAAATGTAGGGCATCCCCTTTGGCGTTTGTGTAATTTATGATTTATAGGGCTGAGTCTAAAATACTGATAACCAGTCACACTTCTTAAATTCATACAAAGAAACAAATGTCACCATAGTCTTATTAATATTGAATAGCTGGAGGTGAAGCATTTTTTTGTAATTTCTCATCATTTTTTATATATATACTTACATTAATATAAGAATTTAGCTGTTAAGTAGTGTAGAATGGGCTTTATTAATTATGTTACTTATTTAAAGCGAATTAGCTCTAACCTTTATTTGATGCTTCAGCTGTTCATGCACACATGTTGCTTTTGGTGTTTCATAAGTGCACGACAAATGCATCAGTTATATTTTGTGTTCTAGATTTTGATAGGGTGTACAAAACTTAAAATATGCCAAATGTGCCACAAAAGATTTATTTCTTTTGAGAACCAATACTCTTATGTGTCCAGACATTGTTCGCTGTGGCACCTTGGTATTGCTACTCAGAAGATTACATTTTTAGGTTCACACAGAGGGCAGTCTTGATGTAGTACTTGGTCTTAACTGAGGCATTAGCTGAACATTGGATGTCAGAATGTGCATGTCTTTTAAGCAGAGCTTAAATATTCCCACTATTCAATATTCAGAATGTTCTCTTGTGTGAGTTAGTTATGCAAATGCTTCATATTGGATCATAAATACTCTTGAAAGTGTGCTTGCTACATCTCTATTGAAGCTGTTTATTGCGCTTTCAGTGGAATACAGCAAAGATGACGTAATTTACACAATTATGATAACTTGTGCAAGGTTTGTTGTTACTATTGTGTGGGTAACTTAGCTGTATATTTTAATATTTATCAACATTATGTTGATAATGTTAATGTCATCTTAATTAGATATGATTTTTAAAGTGCCATAGCCTTTCTTAGTCTTCAGATCAGGTTTCCCTAATATTTGTGAGGGTTTATGTACCAGATAAATGATTTGTAATGACCTAGATTTACATGATAGTCATTATATATATTTGTGTTTGTGTGTGTGTGTGTATTTGATAGATAAATGCATAGATATGGATATATATAGATAGATATGTAGTGTACCATTGCGTACGTGGTGTTTTCCAGTATCCTGCCTCATATCTAAAATATTCCTGTTTCTAGGACATTTGAAGGAAAAACAGCCCCCCCCCAAAAAAGGTTTTCCTCCATATGTAACAGTGAGCATATCTTTTTCATCCCAAAACAAGCTTGTGTTTGTTAGCAGTATGCTATTTTGCTCTCATCTGACCACAGTATCAAGTTTCAGTCAAAGCTCCAGTGGCAGCAGCAAATTCCAGATGCTTGCTTTTGTTATTAGATGAAAGGGTTTTTTCTTCTTTTCTGGGACACTGGAGAAAAACAGAGAGAAAGACAGAGAGGGAGAGAGAGAGAGAGAAGGGGTGTGAGAGAGGGAGGGAGAAGGATAGAGAAAGTGGGTTTGTTGTAGTAAAAGTGCTCTCTTTGTTTGTCTTTTTTTGTTTTAAAAATGTCTCAGTTTGATTCTTCAGTCACTGATGAAACTTCGTTAATGACCTAAACAAACTTGTATATAAATGAGTTTTGCATCAAAGTAGTTTCCATAATTCAGTGGTGATTCAGAGCCCTCTTCATCACAGGAAAAAAAATGGAAATATTCCAATGGAAATGGAATATTAATTTCTCACAGTGGAAAGGGCTATTTTTGCTTTGTGTCCAGAGAACGAAAAGAATTTAGCTAAAGTCCCTGGCCTCTGCTGTAATAACTGCTTGTTGAAAACTGAGAATCAAACCATTACCATTTGGCCTGTTGCCCAGGGAGACAGCACCGAGGATCAAGGAAATGCTGGCGACATTTTCCTTTTTTTTTTCATTTTGGCTTTACAGATTACAGTCAACCTTATTAGTATAATTTATCAATACTGCAAGAAACCTGCATCGCCTTTCTCAGGGCACAGACTGTTGCTGCCCTCTGCTGCTGCTGTGCCGTTTGTGTGATAAGATGAAATGTCTAGCTTAAAGCTATTTTGTAAGCTTCTGAAAAAAATAATAAAGAGAGCCCAGGAAAACAAAATGATTTAAAGTTCAGTCATGCACAGCCTAAAAAAAAGAATGAAATCCATTGGTGCTTTATGTACTTGACCTTATTACCTTCTCAAAGGCCAGGAAACTGAATAGAAGCTGGAAAGCATGTAAAAAATTGTGTCTAGATTAAAAAAACACACTAACACCTACACCCAAGTAAGCCTATAAACAGTTTTGCTCTGTGCTTTGGTTGAAAATTATCTTGTGTTGTATGTGTCTCTGCAGCAGGGGGCACTAAAGGCAAACATTCATAGCCTCAAGGAGTCTCAGCTCTTTGGTGGAGCAACAAGGTGAGACTTTTTGGAACAAACTGTCCCTAGTTTCAGTATTGGTTGGAATATGCCCTCCTTAGGGATTCTCTGATGCCTGCTTAAGGGATGTTTCTTGGACAAGTGAAGTCAAAAGAGATACATGGTGAAACATGGTGAAATTATGTTTATCCACTATGCTGTCCTCTGCTGGAACAACCTGCCCATTAATATCAGTTCAGCACCACTTGTAGCTTTAAAAAGCTGCTAAAAACAGCATGAATGCACTTTTAATCTTCATTTATTAATTTTCTATGCATTCTTGTATTTATTTTATTATTAATTTATTTTACTTCATAGTATTTTTATACTTCCTGGTTTCTTAATATTTTTATGCTATTCCTGTAAAACACAATGAATGACCATTGTGAATGATAATGAGCAATAGAAATAAACTTGACTCTTAGATGGAAATCAATTATACATAATGGTCGGCCTCATCACTGATGGGGTCGACATAAAGAATTGACCCGGGACTTGGACACTGGCATGGACCACGGCGTGGACATTGAGGCTGTGGAGAGCTACAGGTACCTTGGTGTTCATCTGAACAATAAACTGGACTGGACTCACTCAAATGCTCTCTACAAAAGTGCAGAGAAGGCTGTACCTGCTGCTAAGGAGAAGAATGGTGGCTAAGCTGTCAACCCTGTTGGATAACATCTCCCACCCCATGAGATTCTGACTGCACTGAGCAGCTCCTTCAGTGACAGGTTGCTGCATCCATGATGTGGGACGGAGAAATACCACAGGTCTTTCTTTCCAACTGCTGTCAACAAAGACCTTGCAGATGACACACACATCCAATACACCTCGTGGGTGCAAATTTTCGAATGAACCATGTGTAATTTTTTAGGTACCATTACTACTGGGCAAAATGTGCAATTTAAATGTGCAATTCTTCTTGTGCATCCACAGTGTTTAAATATTTATTTATATATCCACTCTATGTCCATACATACTTTTTTAACATATAGTTGACACACATATAGTTGACATAAATATTTTTTTATTTTTATTTTATCATATTTTTATATTCCTAGAATGTATAGTTTTAATTCATGGTGCATTATTAGTGTTTTTGTCAATTACTGTATTACTGTTTCTGGTGCACTATTACTGTTTTTGCCCATACATTCGGCTACCAAATGTATACTCCAATATGTCCCTGTATGTATATCCACAGTGTTCTTACTCTGTACATATATACATACATTATACTCAATATATCTATCTTCAATACATTAGTCCATAGTTATACTTTTGTACTATTTGTATGGTATAGTGTAATTTTTATACTGTACTATTGTGTTTTTTTTTATTCTATTGTTTTGCTGCTCTTTTATTCTGTCCGTAGCAATGCAAATATTCCACTTGTGGGACTAATAAAGGTTTATCTTATCTTATTTGAGCAGAATGACATGCCTGACATTTCTCTTGTAAAACACAAAGAAATGTTAGATGTTTTAGTTTTTGTTTGTTTTGCTTTTAATTGTGTATAAGCCATATAACAATAACATATTTTAAAATGCTGCAATGTACTGGCATCTTGCCCAGGGTGTTTCTCTGCCTTCCATCTTTAGACTGCTGTAACAGGCTCCAAGTTTGACAATTTTTTTTTACTAGTGATGTTTCTGAAACATTCATGTGTCTCTCAGTATCGTTTTTCTTCCAATTCAAAAACAGAGGAACATGGACTTGTGTGAGTAGAAAATCTACTTGAGGGCGTTGCCAAAATGGCTGCTTAATGGACAGACTTTCCTATTTACTTTGACCTGTAGTTTGGCTAGTCCAGGCCAAACTCTACTTTATTCAAGACTCAAGATTCTTTATTTGTCACACACATCGTTTTACAAGCCCCTGAGTGGGCCCATGAGACTGTACAACAAATGAGTTTACCTAACTATTTAAAATAAATTAAAATGATTTTTTTCACATGACTATGATATTTTAGGGAAAACAATGACAAATGTTTTTAAGCATCGTTTGTTCTTTAAAATGGGGATTTAAATATAATTATTTTCATGAGCTTAATTTTTTTGGCTCGGAAGGGTGCCCTTGGGCACTCATTTCCTGTACCTATTATGATCTCATGATAATAGGGGAGCCTCAGAGTGGAGGCTTGAAATCATTGATTTCAGCTGCTCTTGAAAAATCACCACCTCTGCATTGGGCCCTTCAGCACTACTTCATAGTCATCTACCTCGCTGGATCAAGCACAGGTCACAGGATTTTTCTTTAGGCACATATTTTCAATTTGCTATGTAGATTACTGACATATATAATCACAACTATTCTGTGTTGAAAATGTCTTTGTTACTGTCTGATTCAGGAGCAGACCAGTGTTATGTAATATTACTATTTATAACCTCACCAACAATAAAAAGTGAAAAGTAAACCTTAAACCGCCTACACACACTAAAAGGAGGGTGGTGTGGGAGTACAGATATCTCATATTGCTCGTGGAAGACATTTTATTTTTTCAAAAAATGGGACACTGTACTTCGAAAACTTCTAGATGCTTCATTGTGTTGAATGTTTTAGACAGACTATAACCTTTTTGATGCATTGGAGGAGCCTGTAACTTTCACAAAAAGAATGAAGCATTTGGCTAGCTAAGAAATAAAATGCTATTTCACCAGCCCAATAGTCTCTGCCAGCTACCATCAATAGGTCATCTCTTCTCTGATACCACTGAAGCAACAAGGTCTCTGAAAGTAGGTGTTTGAAAGAAATGCAATGTTGTGAGTTTGTGTTAAATGAATTACTAGAGAACAGAAAACAAAACCTCAACATGGATCAAAAATGTATTAATTGATTAATTAATTCATGAACTGGAGCCCTAATACTTCAATAACTGGTAATCAAGTGTGGTACACATAAAAAAATCCAACACATATTGCAAAACTACCCTGTAAATTTGGTCAGATATCGAAAGTCCCCTTAAGATTGTCCATAAATGCTTTTTCTGACAACAAACTCTCTGGTGAAATCCAAATGATTATTAACAGCAGGGTTAGGCTTTGATTTAAGGTTTGGGTTCAGGTTTCGTTGCCTTGTACTTGTACATGTGTAATGACAATAAAGTTGTATATAATCTAATCTAATCTAATCTAAACTTAGGGTAAAAATTTGATTTATAACTTAAATTTCAATTGTAATTAAAAGATCTTTACCTGAACATTAAAAATGGTGATTAGCTCTAAAACATTTACAGTAAAAATTATAATAAAATGTTACCACACAGTCCACAGATACATAGAGTTACTGAGATCATTCTAATAATAAAACAAAAACAAAAACAACACAGGGTCATTTTCAGTAGGACACTTTGAAAAGAATATTCATTCATTCATTTTCTATAACCGCTTAGTTCTTATTACGGTACCTAGAGCCTATACTGGGGTCTATGGGCTCGAGGCAGCCCACTGCAGGACACATTCACACACACCTAATCAAACACTCAAACACTCACACCAACAGAAAATTTGGAATCCCCAATTCACCGGACGTGTGTCTCTGGACTGTGGGAGAAACTGGAGACCCTAGAAGAAACCCACACCATCATGGGGAGAACATACAAAAACTCCACACACACAGAGCCAGTACCCAGATCCCTGGAGGTGTGAGGCAACAGTGCTAACCACTGTGCCACCATGGTGTCTAATAAATATTTATTTTATTTTAATCAAGCCTATAATTGCATCATAACACCCTAACCTCCATTATTGAAAAGTTATGAAACACCACTAGCCTGATGAGGTCTCTTCTCTCGCTGAGCTGTATGAATTACACATGACTGAATGAACTTTAAGGTTAGGCACGTGTGTCCAGTAAAGACCAAATGTCAAGCTAGTATATTTTTCACACTAAGGCCACAACCCATGGGAATTTGTGGGGATGGCTCCCTCTCTAAAGTGTAATCTATAGATTTCCATTAGGCATAAAAACACCCGGGTGACAATCAAACAATTTACAGCTTTTTATTTTGTGAACTTTGACCTACAAAACATAGCATTTCTCCTAAAAAATGTCAAGTTTTGGTTCGTGGTTAAGAACTAGATGTTAAAGTTTGTATGTAAAACTGTTTTATGTTTTGTCTGTTGGTGGTAAAGTGGCAGATGCTGGGTGTTTAAAGGCACATTTACCATTACCACTATTACAGGTCCTACAATTAATGTCAGTTTACTTTGAAAAGAATCGGGGGTGGAGAATGTGTATATAGTTCAAATTGATATATAAAACTGACTGAGCAGTGTTATTGCAGAAAAAGCACCAAAGTATGCAGTGCAGACCTTCTCCCAAATAGAGATAGAAAATGCATGTTTTATTCTTCAGACTGTGCTTGGCAAAGTGGATTTTGTTTTCTCAATTTTGACAAAATACTGTCAGCTAAAAATGTCATAAGTGTGAGGTTAGTCAAATTTTAAACCTTTCATGACATTTTTAGTTGGAGTCACAGTATAGGAAAACATTAAATACTAGTCAGACTTTCCACACTCTGCATGCAGAAGCTGTTAGGAGGCATCCTGAATGTGACTTGGTGTCACTGCCATGTCATGAGGTGGCTGTATTGTTTCCTCCTGGGAAAGAGAGAGGGAGAGAGAGCGAGAGAGAGAGAGCGAGAAAGAGAGAGAGACAGAGAGAGAGAGAGACAGGCTGACATGTTGCTGAGCAAAATATGCTACAGGCATTTGCCTTCATATCTGCCCTGACTCTGAAAGTGCATGCATTATTCCTTGTGTAATTCATTAGGGAAGCATATCTAAAATGAAGTCTCTCATATCACTATATATCCCTGTTTTTCACATTCTTGAATCTTAAATGACCACACACTGATGTACTTCTCAAAGTGCAGTTTTCGAGCTGATACACTTCCACATGCTTTTGTGTTGTCTTTACGACATCTGAGTCATTCAGTGGCCCTGCTGTCTACATGCCCAGGGCAGTTTCTCTTCTCTTCCTAATTTTTTCTCTCTTTCTTCCTTATCCTTCATTCTCAGTTCCAGGAGCATATGTGACAGGGGGCGCTCCCTGCTAATTAGAAGCCTCTTTTGTTTATGGGTATTGCCTTTAGCCTCTCTTATTGTTGCCTATATTGTCGCTGGAGTATCTCTAAGAGTCCTGCCTCCCTAACAGAAGGTTTTTATGGGCTACTTAATGAGTTTACCTCGGGTGGTCTCCCTTACAGTTCACCACCTATGACTCTGTGACTGGAATGAACAGAGCCAGATTTAAGCTGCTGTAGGCCCTTATCTCACACATCCAGAGGGAAAGCAAATGTGTATTTGCATTTGTGTGTGTGTGTGTGTGTGTGTGTGTGTGTGTAAGGACAGTTCTGTTAATAATGGATAAACAAGTTTAGATGAAAGTGAGAGTACTTTCCTCATCTCCCATTAGCCAAAGAATTTTTACATAGCATAATCAAAAACATGAACCCAAATGTTAACCTCAAATACCACTTTGTCCTGTTGATGTCAACCTGAAAAAGTCCCAAAACTATAAAACTGAAACCTTTGGTGCTGGAGCATACACCAGTGGAGTTCCAGTTTACAGTTTCCAGTCCACTGCTGCCTCTTTTTGTTTTTTTTTTGTGTCAGAACATGCATTGTTACTATGGCAACCCTTGTGCCCTAAAAACATTGTGTAACGGGCAATCTACTAAAGTCTAAAAATACAAATCAGACTAGGTCTCTTGAAACTTGAAATCTGACCACTCATCTTATCAGATTAAGGCAACAAATCTGATTTCCCTGCAGTGTAACCACAGTCACTAAACCTGGCAATTAGCAGGTGAGCTGAAAAGTTCCAAACTGTGCCGCACAGGATCAGAGCCCCTAGTTTATTCTGATCATGAAATATGCAGATATTAGTGACAATAACTTTACCACAACCACCATCACAATAGAGAAAAAATTAAATAACTTTATCCCCCAAATAAAACAGGTAGAGCAAATGGTAATATAATACAATCAAATAGAAAATTGCTTTGTAATTATTTAATTTCATGTATTTTTTTGTTTGTATAGAAAATTGTTCATTACACTAATATTACTTTAACATTCATTCATCTATTTCTTGATTGTCACACTTGGGCTGATGACGATCAAGAAAGTGCAGACTTCCATTCTTTTCTTTCTTTATTTGTAAAAATAAAATAAAGAGGCACAATGGCCACAAAACACAAGAACCAAACAGACAGAACTCTGTGTTGGAGAACTGATAGATAGCACATACTGTGAACCTAAACACAAAACACATAAAACTGATTATTGCCTCATCACTGGCAGCTGAGAACCCTTATTGCTTCCAACTGCCAAACGTGAGAACACACCCTCAGTCAAACTAAACCAACATTGATCGAATTTCATCCTAACACACAAGATGTTATGTCCTTAGTAGGGACCTTAGTAGGATGCTGCGTATGACCCCCAAATGTTATAGGATGGTCCTAAAACATTGAAAGTCTAAGAATGATTGTTTTTAATTTTGATGGCTAAAGTTGCCAAAAAGTTAATAGCTCTGAACATTTACGTAGACATGTATATATTGGTAGTATAATTTTGGCATTTTAGTGAATAAAGAAAAAAAAACAAAACCGAATTTCATTCATAAATTATCTGTAAGCACAAGTTTTAACAGCATTTTCCTGAAGTCAGTGAAATGAAAGTTGAACCTCTTGGGAAAGTGGCACGTGTGCCATAGGGAAACTAGCAGATCGAAGCTGACCCTATATGACACTGTTCTGATCTCCCTCAGGGGTCATCTCATCTCCAGCACCTGCTCCTATACAAGTAGAAAGCAGGAGGTCACTAGGGGCATGAACTCTGTGTACCACACACCTCCTGAGGTCAGGGGTCAAGCAGTGACCAGCATGGCTGTCCCAGCGTGATTCTTCCTCTTTATAGCTTGTCGTTACCCAGCCAGGAAGAAGATAACCTGCTGACAGGATGGAATCAAGCCACTGTTTGGCATGACCCTTTAGTCACACTGATATCCGCTGGTGTTAGTAAATAAAATGACTGCATATTAATCAGTGTGCCATAAGATTCCATTAGAGAGGCTGAAGAATTGCATGATAAATAAAAAATACATCATTACATTATGGATGAAAATGTCTTTTACTCCAGAGTCTACTGAAAGTGATCATTCTGTGATACGTGAACACACCACAGCATGAAATTCTTTCTCTCCATTTAACCCATTCACCAAGTGAAGCAAGGGGCAGCCAGGAACACGGCGGCCGGGGAGCAGTGTGTGGGACGGTACCTTGCTCAGGATAACTCAGAGCTGCATAGCGGTCTTGGGAATCGAACCTGGACTTTCCAATCCCGGGGCGAATGCCTTAATCACTAGGCTACCGCTAGGCTACTGTCACTTTAATATACTGTTCAGATGTAATTAAACTGAACTACTTAAAATGAACTACATTTTATCTTCAGTTTACATTTTTGTCAGCAGGTTTTATTGGGCATTTATTTTACACTTAATCAAAAAAAAATTGTCTAAATATATTTTTCAGGAAATATGTGTGTAAAAATAACTTTTCACTAAATAAAAATTGTAGCTAACAATAACATTCTGTATGTGCAAACATATATGAGGAAGGGAGTTACATCTGAGATGAGCTACATATGAGAAATATGAAAAAGGAATGGGAATATTAACATACCTAACCATAATCATACATTTATATACAATTTAATTTATAAACATATATACAAGTATATGTATATTAGTTATTTATAACAAGCAATGCCGTAAACGTACTTTCAAACTGTGAAACAGTACATTATCTACTGAAATGTCCACAAAAGACTGTAAAAGCTGTTTAGCATTCTTGGAATTCCATGAAAAGTTGCAGATGGCCTGATTACGGCGTAAGAAAGCAACAGAAAGTCAGCTGTCGAAGCTCACAATATCGTACTCTTTTGTAGCAGATGTGAGCTGAATCTCTGCACATTCTGATGTGTATACTTTCTATACCACTAAGACAATTTGCATACAGATGCCCAGTTAATCTTACTGCAGGCCTGAATGAGGTGGGGGAAGGGCAGTGCAGGCCTAGCCGAGTGAGGCAAAACTCACTGACTAGGCCATCATTTCTACCGCTAGATCATCATGGTGACCTTGTTCTGATCATATTGGACGGCACAGGTGGCATCCAACTACAATGGATATTTTGAGGACCGATAGAGGTAGAGGTGGGGTATTTAGAGCCATTGATTGCCCACCCCTCGCTCAAAATACCATTAGCACTTTTTAGGATCATTAAATTTAACGGGGCAGGCAAAGTATTATTATGTCATTGTGGAGCCAAGACACTGCAGATGGGGCAAGTGTTGAAAGGCCTGGGTGCTGTGGGGGTGAAGTTATTCATCATACTGGGGGGGTAAATTGACTAATCAAGCCTTGACTTGTGTCCAGAAAGTGAGTGTGTTTAATTAGTGCAGAGGACTGGGGGGTTGGGGTTTACAGGAGCAGGTGGAGGAGAGGCACAAGATGAAGGGAAATTGTCTTGTGGAAAGAGAGCCGTCAGGAGGGGCCAGGAAAGCCTGAAAGGAGCTTGTCCCCCTGCTTCTTCAGCCACTTTTGTCTTATTCTCTCACAGAGACAAGAAAACCTATACTTTAGGACATCTGCTAAGCTGATTTTCCCAGAGCTTAGCAACTCAAAAGGCTAAGCACCAAAATTATGGCAATTTTCTTGGCATGGTTTTCGTCTAGAAAGTTTTTTTGTCTTCTCAACAGATTAAAAAAGTTCCAAGAGCAATCGAATGAATGTGTCCTTGTCTGTCTGAATGTGTCCTCGTCTGTCTGAATGTGTCCTCGTCTGCTGAACTGTCTGCTGAACACATACAAGACATCTGTTACTTTTGTCCATAAAAAGTTCAATTGCACGTTCAAAAACTTGCAAATACCACCTGTGCGCAGTATAGATGTATACATGTATTTCTTGCAGTGTTTCAAGACAAGTTCAATGTATATGCACAAAAATTAAAATACACAGTTCAGTATTTTTTATTTTATTTCACTTGGGATAAATTGTACCCTTTTAACTGGACCACATTTCAAAATGTATTCTATAATATAAAGATGAAAAAAACAAAAAAAACCAAACAAGTTTGATTCCAAAATTTTATTTTTAATGTATTTTAAAATGAGCAAGCAAGAACAATGCACTGTTATCAGCTCAAAACTTTAACTTTGTCTTTACTCTTCCCCTCCCCCACTATTTTCTCACAGTGCTTTTATAAAGAGACTAGCTGCAGTCGTCTGATATCACCCTCCAGGGTGACAGCTGTGCCAAGAAGTGCTTTTTCACACACACACACACACACACACACACACACACACACACACACACACACACACACACACAAAGCTCATTAAGGGAGCCTCTTGCTCAGTGGCCTGGAAATCTGCCTCTTAGCTCCGCCCTAAAGTGTGGGCAGCCTTTGTTATTGTAATGGTGGCAGTGTGCGTCTGTGTTTGTGTGGGTGAGAGAAAGAGAGTGGGAGCGAGAGAGAGTAGGGGAGAGAAGGAGAGAGGAAGAGGGAGAGAGATATATAGATAGATAGCTAGACAGAGAGAGAGAGAGAGAGAGAGAGAGAGAGAGAGGAAGAGAGTGTAGGTTCAGTGGGTTTGAGCCTCTTCTCCTCCCTCTGTCTGGGCTCCAGTCTGGTGAGAGCACATTTCTGTGGTGTCCAGCTGCCAACTTGTCTAGCACCTATGAAGCACATTCATCACAAAGTTATTAAGTGTGAAGTGTATTAAACTATGAGTAATATGGTTTGTAGTATGAATGATATGATGTTTGGTGTTCAAAATGTTGTTTGTTTGTTGGTTTTGTTTAGTCTAATGAAAATAAGTCTCTAGTAGTCTCTATTTTTAAAATGACATAAAAATCAGCAATAAAATAAAACCACTTTCTTCTGCACATCTAAAGTCAACATGACATTACTAAATATTTCTGGGTGTCAGTTTTGAAAATTATCTTTCAAACTGTTTTGCCCAGTTATGTAATTGCTGTGTTGTCATGCTTACATATTTAAAACCATCATTTAAGCATATATTTTTGAACATTGAAATTAGAGTGACAGATAAATAAAGTTTGAAGACAGCAGTTGCTCACTTTGCTCTACCAGAAAACAAGTTAGGTGTTTAGACAACAACTTACAAAATAATACTCAAAATATTTTATTTCCATGTTTTTCATTCATTAAGCCCCTTACTTTGTGGGCAACGTGGAAGTCAAATATGCGTATGTGTTTGATGATGTTCTTACTGCATGGAGTTAATTGTTTATATCTGCAGCTACATGGGCAGAAACAAAGGAAATCAAAGAAGGGCAGCTGCAGGCAGACCCACACCTTCGTCTCCAACAGTCTTTTTATGCTTTGTACACTTTCTCTAAGGCCTGGTGTCCACTAAGTGCGGATGCCTTAATAAGTGCCCCCTGGCCCCTTCCATACATCTCTCAGATCCCCCCCCCCACTCACTATGACAACAGCAGGGAGGTGGTTTTGGGTGAGAAGGGGGGCATCCCTCAGCATCATTATCAGCAGAGCCATCTGTCATGTGGGGCTCAGATTTTAGCTCATGGACAGAGAGAGAAAGAGAGAGAGAGAGCACAGATTATGATTGAGAGAGTGAGAGAGTGACTGGTTCACTGGTCTTGCTTGCAAAAGGATTCTCACAGAAAGGTTGATTGGTTGATTGATTGGTTTGATTAACTTATTGACAGAGAGCTCTTTTCACATTCAGTTCACTCTGAATGGAAGGGAGGAGAAGCTTTCTACTATTTTTTAATTATTAGCCCAAATTATTATTTGCTAAATACAACAGCTATTATTTTGTCTTGGTGGTAGATGAATCAACTATGCATGCACACAATGGAATTCTACAAAAATTCTTAGATTTGTTTGTGTATGTGTGTGTGTGTGTGGGGTGTGAAAATTTCATGTGTCTCCATGATTATCCTTATTTGTTCACAAAGTTTAAACAGAACATAGAAGTTATTCACACCCATGTGAACACACAAACACACACACACACAAATACAAAAAAATAAAATAATCCATTGTGTGGAAATGTATTCTCCTTTTAATTTGTTTATTTAATATACTTTTAGTGATTTCCTATATAGTAATTTTAACCCCAGTTTAACGCAGCATATCATGATTTATGCAGTGACACAGAATTGTAAATCTTAACCCCTGAAGCCAAATGTCATTAATCCTTAAACCCAGCAGTAGGTGTTTCTGCTTGTTAAAACCTCTAGATAACTGAATAAGTAAAAGTTTTGAAAAGTCTTCCCCTTGACACACTCAGTCATGGCACCAGCACAAATGATTGAATTTCATGAAGCACTAATTAGACTGAACCAGATGTTGGATGATTACTATTATAAATTACACTGGGCTTCCAGTAGTGGTCAATAAAACTCACTATGACGTACATAAAATCACTGCTTTTTGTTAACAGTACTGGTCTTGGTGTTGTTTGTATTTATCTTAATGTCAGTGTACATTTAATCAAGTAAATGATTACTACCCAAGAACGTTTATTTATGTTAAAGACATGTTTTAGACTTTAAATGGCACCACAATATTCTGTAATTTTTCCTTTCATTGGGCTTTGTCCTGTTATCTGTATTAAAAGTGACTGTCACTTTTAATACATTGTCTAATTCATATATTTCACTTCATTAGAATTTTAACCAATTACTTTAGTGTCACATTAATCTATCTGATTACATTGTACAGTTCTTTTTATTATTTATTTTTTCTCTATTCTACTAACTGTAGTTGTGTACTATTTGTAACTATACAAACTTTATGTGGTTAAACAGGACAATTGTAGTAGATTTCATTTGCCCCATTGTGATTTTGTTTTGTACGTGTGTGTGCCTGCGCGCATTATCACAAATGTGTTTAAGCCTAAATATAAATTGATATAAATGGGTGTATATGACAAATTACAGGATGTATTTGCAGGTGTGTGAGAATAAGCATGTAATTGTAGATAAAATCGTGTTTAGCTTGTATTTTACTCGACTAAAATGGAGAAAAGAGCCCTCAAGAACTTTGAGAAAGTTTTCTGCATAAGTTTTGAGAGGCTGTTGCAGTGAAAGAGAAAAAAGGGAAGTGGTCCTCTCTGCCATCTGACGGGGAGAGCAGGGCCCGTCTTTTGTCCTCTCTCTCAATGGGCTTTGTTTGGGCAGCGCTCCAGCAGTTCGGCGCTCAGATTGGCTGGCCTCGGGGGATGATGGTGACGCAGGCGGCGTCTGATTGGCCGAACACGAAGTTCGGGGAGTGCTTTGCCCACTCCTGCAAGTTTTTCTACAAGTTACTTTCTCTGTTATCATGAGAGGAAGTTTCAGAGTTGGAAAGCTGTGTGTGGGGACAACAGGAGACACAGCCAAGATGAAGCTGTGTAAAGTTTTTCTTGGTGAGTAAAAAGTGTTTTTTTTAAGTGTTCCAGCAGATACATGTGATTTTCAGAGACAGTTTTGGGGCTTTATAATACACTTCAATCCACAATGCGTCGGATTTTGTATATTATTATTATTTCTGCATTTACTTACTTATTTATTATTTAATTAGATTTATGTGAACGAGTGAGACATGTATTTGCTAGCATTAGCTGCAACAGGAAGAGATAAAACAGCAATACAGGAACGTAGTAAAGCTTAACAGTGGCAATATTCCTCTTAAAATGTGGTTGAGGGGCTTACATTTTGTGTAAGAATTGTTTATTAGAGGGCCGTGCAGGTTACAAGCTGACAGAGATGAGCTCTTTTTGTTTTTAAAGTTTCCGGACTCAGCGTCCAGACAGTGTGCAGACAAAGGAAACTTTTGTTTCCACAGGGATTTGAGCTGTGAACTCTGTGGGGACTTAAGGCTGTGGTGGAGGCCCGTTAAAAGTTTGTGAGGGAGGGACTTAGGCAGGTCCATCTGTCCATGGCGTTTGTGTGTGTGTGTGTGTGTGTGTGTGTGTGTGGAGAGAGGGGGGGGCTCTAGTCCTCTCCTCGCTCAGCTGGCACGTATGTAATATTTATACACGCTGCTGTTGTCCCGTGGAAACAGACCGCGAGGATAATTGTATGCTGCAGCAGGAAGGCTGTCCATCTGCACCGAGCTGGAGGAGGAGAACACAGATCCAGCTGGGAGCCGAGGAACTCCACTCTCATTAAATATAGAAACTCTTCAAGAGTTTGGGGAAGAGTCATACAAAAACTTTTTGTTCACTAGACACTAGACTAGACTGTACTTTTTCTTTACTAGATTTCTCACATATATATATTGCTTTTATTGCCCAGAATGTGTCTGAGCACTGTGGTTAAATTAAACAAAGAAATTTAGGTTCATTTAAGTAAATGTAAAATCAGTCGACAAATGAATTCATAAAGCATTATATTTTAATTAAAATAAATTTATTTATATTCAAACGTGGACCCGAAGTGCGGCCCACAAGCCTCTGTGTCGAGCTGCGGCTGATAGGGATTGGAGAGGAGACCTCTTCACCTCTTCAGGAACTTCACTCTGATTAAATATAGAAACTCTTTAAGAATTTGGGGAAGAGTCTTACAAAAACTTTTAGTTCACTTTTTTTCTTACTACAGTTCTCACTACAAAAATAGATCACTAAATTTATGTGGAAAGATAGGATAAAGAACAAGATAAAACTCTCTGTCT
>JBBPDH010000130.1:20865511-20877802 GCA_037974565.1 Clupeocharax schoutedeni
TTTTGCATTTTGTGTTTTTCAGTTAAATAAAAGGCTATTTTTGCTCTATATTTAAACATTGAGGATTTATTTTTAAAAAATGTCAAAGTCTTGTCTCGTTCTCGTGAACCCAGTCTCGTGTCTCGTCTCGTCTCGTGGTAAAAGCGTCTCGTCACACCCCTATTAAATACTGTAGGTTTTAGTGTGTACCAATGTCATTGTCTTGATTAATAGCAAACACATTCCCAACAGCTTCCTCCCCAAGCCAGAGTTTATCTGGAAGCTATGCCAAGAGCAGCTCCTCCTCCACCTCCAGTGGATATGACTATTCCCATGATGCTGAGGCAGCTCACATGGCAGCCACTGCCATCCTCAACCTGTCCACACGCTGCTGGGAGAGACCAGAGAATCTTAGCACCAAACATCAGGAACAGGCCAGCAAGGTATGTAGCCCAACAAGAGCTACAGAGACAGAATCATTTCATTTACCACTGCTGGACTGGTGCGCTAAATAATCAGGCAGTATAGAGAACAAATCATTCGTAAAATTAAATCAGCTGCTGATTGATTTTTACAAATCCAAACAATGGCTAGAGGCATCTAGGAGGCATCGAACTGAACCTATGTTCTAATCAGCTCATAAAATATCAAAACATTATTTTAGGTATTGCTTTCTTGTTTGTTTCCATTGGTTCTAATGTTAACTTTAACACATGCTGAGAAAAGTGGCTTGCACAGAACTGTATATGACAACTCTGGCACTAGCATCTTGTTGACAGTAGCCCATAAAATGTCCCTTTTCAAATGTCCTATTCCTAACATCATCTTCAGGACATGGATATTGAGGTGGATGAGAATGGGACCCTGGACCTCAGCATGAAGAAACCCAAGAGGGAGGGTGTGAGATCACCGGACCCATCTTCATCATCCTCATCATTCTCACAACCACATGGAGTCACCTCACCTCACTCTGGTCACACCTACAAAGCAGAGGAGTGGGAGGGGCCTCTAGACTACACCAAGACCAGCCGACAAAAGGAGGAGGAGCCTGATGAGGTCATAATATTTTATGTTGATGTTCTGTGTGCTTTATAGAAATGAATGAATAAGGGCATAATGAACATCTGGGCACCTTTCATATTTTCAGATGCTTCTATAAAAACTGACCTTTTTTTGCAATTTCAAGTTAAATGAATGCATGATTACTGTTTTGTTTTAAAAATCATGAAATATATACAGTAAAAATTGCAATGAATTGCAGTCCCAGCAGTACTATGACTACAATGAAATTCGCAATGCATGTTTTTTTCAGCAAAAAAGAAATAAGCAACGACAACAACTTGTTGTACATTCAAGGAAATCCAACAAAACAATTTTAGGTGGGTTTGTGGCATTTAGCTCGCTTTCTTATATGATATTGTATACTTACAGGTGGAATACACTGTACAGTCCCACACATCATCTGATGGAGAAGACGACGATGTCACTCAAGAGAGTCTGGAGGACAGGAAGTACCCTGGTGAGGTCACAACATCCAGCTACAAAGTCAAGCTTCCACCCAAAGACACCAAGAAAGACCTCCTGCTGTAAGTGTTGCCTGCACAGTCAGAGAAATAGAAATGCTGTTCTCACAGAATTAACTGTCATCCTTAACCATAACGGTCTTTTACTCTGTGTCCAGATGCCCCACTCCAGGATGTGATGGCAGTGGTCATATAACAGGGAACTATGCATCTCACCGCAGGTATAATTCAGGCCACAGCTTGGACCCTTACTAACACAGCACATGTTTTTCTTTCATTCTAAACCTGTACTAAAACTTTTCTTTTCTGCTGAGTCTATGCAACCCTTGAGCACTAAGCCTGCAGTGCAGTTAAATGCATGCTTTTACTACGTACCACAATCCCTGTGTTTTCGGTTTCACAAACACTAGAGGTGAATTCTATTCAAATGCACATTTAATTGAAAGTTGAAGTCAAAACAAACTAGAAGCAAACATTTAATGCAAGGGTGTGTAATAAGGTAATTTCCAAAATTAATTTCAAAAATGTGCAAAAGTTGCATCAGATGTCAAGGAGAAGGCAACAATACTGGAATGTAATCCAGTAAATAAATAAAAATACCATCAGTCCATGAAAAACACAGAAACTCCGAGACAAGTGTAATATGGATGTGACTATTGCTCAAAACTATCTACAGAACAGCCACAGAATTATACCAGATAGGCAGGATCGACACAGCAAGAGAAATCTTCCTCTTCTATTTGGCACTTAAACATCTATCTCTTTTCTTTCTTCCTCTGCCCTGCTTTCTTCTTCCAGTCTCTCTGGGTGTCCTCTTGCTGATAAAAGTCTTCGGACCCTCATGGCTGCCCACACTGGTGAACTCAAGTATGTCTGTCTGCTTATCTTCCCTCAGTGCTTTCACTGCTGCTGTTCAGTGCTGTTATTACTGAACTCTGTTCAGAAAATACACAAGACTTGCTGTCACTCTCTGCTTGAAGACTGACAACAGTCTGACATCTTCTACAGCTGATCTTTGCTTCTGGTTACTCACTGATTCTTCTCACAAGTGCACCATAAACTGAAAACATCAATGTGAAATACTACATTTTTATTAACTCAGTTATTAAGCTAGAAGTGAGTAAAAATGTTTTTGGAATAAATACTTGACAAACTGTGGGAGATGTAGTGAAAATGAAATTGAGTGTTATGATTGTGCTGAACTTTGATATTTTGGCCTCCAGATGTCCCACACCAGGCTGTGATGGATCAGGACATATCACTGGAAATTACGCCTCACACAGAAGGTATGGCATTCTTATCAATCGATCAGTCTTTCACTGCCAGAAGACTCAAAACACAGTCTGTATGGCAGGTTGGAAACAGATCAGACTATATCAGAGGGAGCATGAAGAGAATTTTCTTGTACCATGAAAAGTAAATTTGCCAGTAAACTCTCTTTGGAGTAGTGCCAAAGAGGAACTACTTTAATTCAGTTAAGAACCTTAAGGCAAATGGATTTTAAAAGAATCTTTGTAAATTATGTGAAAGTGTGAAGAACCATTTGAAATGTTGAAGAACCACCACATGCTGTAAACGTCCTACATTATTTAAGCTCTAAAAAAATCTACCATTAAACTCCACCATTTTATTTATTTATTTTGTTTGATTATTTCATTATTTGTTCATTAGTCTTGCATAGTTTTTTGCATAGTTTTTTTTCCATAAAATATCTCCAACCGTGCCATGGACAATTTAGGAGCTTTTATTTTTAGGAGTGCAGTTTTTTTTTTAAGACAGACCAGCTTTCAGCCATCATTGAAGCAGTAAAAAATGTGTTTACCTTCTTATTTACCTTCTTATCCACAGTTTGTCTGGATGCCCTCGTGCCAAGAAGGGAGGTATAAAAATAACCCCCACCAAGGATGACAAAGAAGATTCAGAGCTGATTAAGTAAGTGCTTTAAGTTACTATTTGCATTTCAGCCCACCTTTACTACGGACAACATACTCACAAACATATTCGACATTTAACATCAGCACTCTATACCTCTTTGGTGCTGCACTAAATTAGCTCAGTTACACCTCACTGACTATGAACTGAAAAATATCAGGTGCCCGGTGCCTGGCTGTGATAGTCTGGGTCATATCAGTGGGAAATATGCCACCCATCGCAGTGCCTACGGCTGCCCACTGGCTGCGCGCAGGCAGAAGGAGGGCCTGCTGAATGGAACACCTTTCTCCTGGAAGTCCTTCAAGACGGAGGGCCCCACCTGCCCCACCCCAGGATGTGATGGTTCAGGCCATGCTAACGGCAGCTTCCTCACACACCGCAGGTATGAAGCAGCAGACAGGGTGCAGTGGACTGTCCTAAAGCCTAGAGCTGCTATCGTACATCAATTTGTCAAGATTTTATGGAATTTGCTGTGAAACTGTGATCCATATTGTAAATTCTAGTCTTGATTTTACATAAGTATTAAAACGAGGGTTTGCTGATACACTCAGAAAATTAAATGTGTCAGTATTTATTTTTTAGCCCTTGCTCCACACTGGAGCAGTTCTAGATATAATGAATATTGAACTGTAAATACTTATATATAAGTAATAAGCGCATAAATGGACTCTATTGCTTTAATACATTTTTTCAACGTAATGTAAATGTAAAAATATAGAACAAAAGAGCTAAGCTAGACATATTAGGATCTCATTAGTGTTAAAAAAATATCACTCTTTCTAGCCGTAGGTAGTTGTCTAGGGAAGCACCCAACCTCAGCAACCCCTCCCCCTGCTCAGGTTGACAAATATTTTGTCAATCACCCAACTCTTCCTGACAATATTTGACAAGATTCACCTTGTTGAATCCACAGCTGAATGGGAGAAAAATGTAATTAAAATCATAAAAAGTAATGACAGACTATAAGGATGCAAACCTTGCTGGACTGTAGCTTCAGCTTCACTAACTACTGAAGGACTTTCAATCAGAAGTATTGGGTCTGTTTCTAACCCTTCTGAAATCTGAAGCACGGTGTAAGGTTTAACCTCCACTCACTCTCTCTGCCCACAGCCTGTCAGGATGTCCTCGAGCTTCTGCTAACAAGAAGAGAGCGAGGTTCCCTGGAGACGACTACATTAGCAAGAAATTCAGGGCAAGTGATGGTAAGAGGAATGATGGTGTTCAAGACAGCTGAGACTTTTATTACTCTTTCATGCAGACAACCATCATTATGTGCTTTTTGTTTCCTCAGTTCTTGATAATGATGAAGACATAAAGCAGCTGAACAAAGAAATCTGCGAACTCAACGAGTCAAACTCTGAGATGGAGTCAGACATGGCAAACTTACACACACAGGTCAGCTGATACTGAGCCTTACAATGTTCCCAACCTGTTTAACTGAATGTGCTCAACTAATGGTTCAGATTAAGGTTTGGATGACGAAGGCTGGTTTAAGGGGTAGCAACAATCTCACTCATGTCACTTTATGTTAGGACATGGTGTTACTCTGGTGCCAATCCTACCCAAAACCCTGGCCCTGAACCTAACCCTGATCCTGAGCCTAATTCTAAAGCTGTTAAGAATCTGCAGATGATTCACAATTTGAACATCTGTAGAGGGTCTACTGGGGATTGCTCTATTTTCAGTTTGAGAATTTAAATCCCAAAAATGAAGGGCCGATAGAGAGCCTAACTAGTTCTTCTTAATTGGATGTAGCAATGTGAAAATAAATGAAAAAGCATGAAAAAAAAATACTCAACACAACTGCTTTACCAGCATACCAACTTACAGATTTCTGAAATGCCTTTATATAATGTATTTTGGACAAGCCTACAGATATTGTTGTATTAGGCTTTAGCTATATTCCTCACACTTCCAGAAAAGAACAAGGCTGGATCTTTAAACTTGTAAATCTCTAGGTTTTAAGTGCCTTGTTGTCTGTATATCCTCTGCAGATCTCATCAATGGAGAAGAACTTGAAGAGCATGCAGGAAGAAAACAAGCTTATTGAGGAGAAAAACGAAGCTCTGTTCATTGAGCTGTCTGGCCTGAGTCAGGCACTCATCCGCAGCTTGGCCAACATCCGTCTGCCACAGATGGTGAGGAAACTAGCCACCTACAGTACTATACAGCAGTCTATACTAAACACACTGGTGATGAATTAGAAATGTCCACACCGCCCCCTCTCTACTGAACATACGTTCAGTTATTTGCCATACATTGTGTATTGTATGAGGGCTGAACAATAAGAGCTTTCACTCTTTCACTTGGTGACGTACACACTCAAAACAGCTGCTAACAGAACCTCAGCGGGTAGTGCCTCTTTCCACCCATGCTGCTTTATTCAGAAAGCTTTGTGGACAGCGCCTTGAAAAGATGCAGCAAAAAAGGTTAAATACTGTAATATCAATTCAAAGGAGTTTTTGTAAAGTAATGTACCGCAATATGTGATTGTAACTTTAATGGATACTCATTTTATTAAAACTAGTTGTTTTAGAAGCATCATAAATATGACATTTAAATGTATTTATTGATTTATTTTACAGATTCCTAATATTTATTTGTATTCACATTGTGAATTGTGAGGTTGTTTGTATAACAATATTAAATTGTAATATACAGTGAGCACATGCCTCACATTTTTGTAAATATTTTATGATGTATTTTCATGGTGCAACACTGATGATATGACACTTTGATGTAGTCAGTGTACAGCTTGTATAACTCTGTAACTTTGCTGTAACCTCAACATAACTATGCACAGTTATTCATGTCTAAACTGCTGGCAACAAAAGTGAGTACACCCCTAAGTGAAAATGTCTGAACTGTGCCCAAATATATAATGTTGCTCTGAGGCCCAGTTTCCGAAGGGAGGGGATCATGCGCTGCTTCAGTGTGTCATGGTACATGTTGGGATTCAAGGTTCCCTCAATGAACTGTAGCTCCTCAGTGCTGGCAGCACTCATGCATCCCCAAACCATGACACTCCCACCACCATGCTTGATTGTAGGAAAGACACACTTGTCTTTGTACTCCTCACCTGGTTGACGCCACACAGGCTTGACACCATCTGAACCAAATATGTTTAGCTTGGACTCAACAGGACATGGTTCCAGTAATTCATGTGCTTAGTCTACTTGTCTTCAGCAAACTGTTTGCGTGCTTTCTTGTGCATCATCTTCAGAAGAGGCTTCCTTCTGGGACGACCAATATGATGCAGTGTTTTTCTTGAACTTCCTGGATGCCTGACACATCTTCCATTAGTTAAAGCATTATATTCTTCCTTTTAGTTAAATGAAAAACGTTTTCCCGTTCTAGCATTTTTCAGTTTGGATGCATGTTCACCTCCTTCCATTTCCTTTCCTAAGCTTGAGGCTCTAAATTTGGCTCCCTCCTTCTCACTTGTTTCCATTGTATCAGCCATGCTTGTTTATGAACTATTTATCCAAACTCAGTAATCCTCTCCTATAGCAGACAACCTAATGACTCTGTGAATTCAGTATAATCCACTCCAATAGCAGACTTCTTAATGAATCTTCAGCATGCAACATCAAGCATAACTTCTTAAAAAGGGAGTACATACCATGCTCTCAAACAATCAGCAATCCTGACAGCACTCGTACGTCTGTTTTCAAAAGAGAACCTCTCGATATGACGCAGAGCACATGCACTCAACTTCTTTGGTTGAACAGGGTGAGGCCTGTTCTGAGTGGAACCTGTTCTGTTTAACCGCTATATGGTCTTGGCCACCGTGCTGCAGCTCAGTTTCAGGGTGTTGGCAATCTTCTTATAGCCTCAGCCTCTTTATGTAGACAAACAATCCTTTTTTCAGATCCTCAGAGAGGTCTTTGCCATGCAGTACCATGTTGAACTTCCAGAGATCAGTATGTGAGACTGTGAGGATGAAAACACCAAGTTTAACACTCCTGCTCCCCTTTCACACCTGAGACCTTGTAACACTAATGAGTCACATGACACTGGGGAGGGAAAATGCCTAACTGGGCACAATTTGGACGTTTTCACTTAGGGGTATACACACTTTTGTTGGCAGCAGTTTAGACATGAATGGCTGTGTGTTCAGTTATTTTGAGAGGACAGCAAATTTACAGTTACACAAGCTGTATACTTACTACTTTAAATTGTACCAAAGTGTCATGTAAATGTAAGGGGTGTACTTTTGTGATCCAGTCAGTGCATGTCATCTGTTGAGAGTAACTTAATTAGAGGTGGCCATAGATTACTTTTTTTAATCCAGATTAATCTCATTGTAATCTTGAGATTAATCTAGATTACAATGCCCGCCCCCAAATGATCCCAATGCCTGTTTTTATATTTAAACCATAAACATGCCTCCAAATGTTCTCCCAGATCACTTTAATTTCATTTGGAACTCAGTTTAATACATTACCCTTAAAGAAAATGTAAATATAAACCCGAGGTTTAAATACGGAAAAGTCAGGAAAGAGAGAGAGACAGAGAACAAGAGAGAGTGAGAGAGAGAGTAAGAGAGAAAGAGAGAGATACAGAGAGAGCGAATTAGAGACAGAGAAAGAGAGAGAGAGAGAGATGATCGCACGAATGACAGAGAGACAGAGAAAGGGAGAAAGAGAGAGAGAGAGAGAGACAGAGAGAGAGATGGTCCGCGCGATCCGGAAAAGTCACGAACCAGAGAGAGAAAGAGAGAGCGAGAGAGACAGACAGAGAGTAAATCCGCAGTAAAATATCAAGGTGAAAGTCATCATAGCTTGCGTAGTATAGACCCAGTTCCCAACCCGACTTTGTGAATAGATTAACGCCGATATTTTTTGTATCGCGCGATAAGAGTCTCTTATCGTTACCGTTAACTAGTTAAAGGCCCAGCACTAAATTCAATACTCTCTGATACTATGATGCGGTTGTATACTTGGAAAAAGTGATGATATTGAGTTTCTACAGATGTCAGTATGAAGAGAAGTCTGAAGAGAAAAACTGGTATCTCATTATAACTTCCACTTTTTTGGGTTCCTCACAGCAGGAGCCCATCAGTGAGCAGAACTTCGACTCCTACGTGGACACTTTGACCAACATGTTCTCCAACAAAGAGTGCTACCAGAACCCAGAGAACCGAGCCTTGCTGGAATCCATCAACCAGGCTGTCAAAGGTATTGAGGTGTAAATACAACTGTGGACCATGAAAGGGGGGACGTGGGAATCAAATAGACCGCTGGAAAAGAGTGTGACAACCGTGAGACACTGTGGGTTGTAAAACAGACCAACAACACTTTAAGTACTGTTAAAGGACATCCAGGTTTTGTGTGTGACGGCCATGAGGATGAAGAGTGCTGTGGAGTTCAGAGAAAAAGGACCAAATTCAAAAATCCAGTCTTGCTGCTTCAACGACAAAAAAAAAAAAACCCTACAACCCCAAAATAGGTACTGCACTGTTGAGGCGTGGCCCATCTTATTCTGGGTTATTTTTGGACATCGCCTCTTATTACCAAACCGCTCACACCTGTCCCGATCTGCCTTTCTTACTCTTCTCAGCGAAACTGAGGTTGTCATGAACAAGCTGTGAGATTGGTGTGTGTGCGTTTGTGTGTTTATGTGTGTGTGTTTGACATTTAATGTCCGAAGGTACTTTCAGAATTCCCAGCTTCCCCATTAATGAATCATGATTAGAAAGCAGCACTGCTGTCGTTTGTACCCTGTATGATGATGTTGTCTCATATTTGGTGAAAAGATATGTTGCAGTCCCAGTTAGAAATGCTCATAGTATTTGAAAACATAGATATTACACTTCCATTAATAGGTTGTAGTTCCATGATCATTTTATTATTATTATTACAATTATTATTATTATTATTATTGTTATTATTATTATAATTATTATTATGGTTATTATTTAAATGGAATCCTTGATATGTAAGTTTAATTTATTTATTCATGTTGGTGTTTATTTTGTATTATTTATTCATCAGTGTCTATTTATGAGCTTATTTATTTTACACAACAAAATTCTATAAGCAGCTTTTTAACAGTCAATATAATCAGAAAAGTTGCCCTCTGTGTTGAGAAAGGAGGCAATATTTTAAGAATATCCACAGCAAGCGTTTTATAAACCTTCCTATTTATTTTAAAGACAGGGATTTTTAAATCTCTTTTTTAAGTGCAAATATTTTCTATCAATTTTTATATTATTTTCTAATATTCTCTTTTATTTAACAAGTTTTGTTTTCCATAAAAGTATTTTGACACCCTACACGGTGAAGTGGGTTGAGCTGATACAGTATGATGTATTTATTATTATTATTTATTTAATATTTAAGTACAAAATTGAATGGAGATCTTGTTGCAATATTTATTTTGTAAATGTATCTGTGTTAGTGACTGCTGCATATGGATAGACTTTGCCCATCTGTTGGTGATGAAATAAAAGGGAACTCTATCACCTAATTTGTGTTTTTACATGATTAATAAAGTGTCTGGCATTAACTGTATGTAACATGGGTACAAGACTACCAGTATAAAAGTGTGCATCCGGTCATTAATGTTAAGCAGTGCTTGGGCGACACCTGCTGGCTAAACTTGTGAACTGTCACAGCTACTTACATATAAAGTAGTGTTTCGCCAAAAATTGGTTTTACTCCATTTTAGCTGAAACTAGTCAGTCAAAACAATTGATGTCTAAAGATTTTTTCTTTACTGTTACACCGGACCTACAAAACATAAGTAATATATGTTTGTGTAGGCTTCATAGTTCCAGGGTACAACTTAAAAAAAAAATCCAACGTTAGTTACCAAACACGTCTGTTTGGGCTAAAAAAAAAAGTGTGGATAAGAATTCTTTCAGTAAACCACTCTTTTAATGCAATCATCTATTTAAATAAATGCAAACTGTAGGTCATGAGTACATTGTGATCTTACTACTGCTCCTTTATATATCCTTTAAATATTTCATATCTTACTTCTTGGCGTGGCTAGTGGTTGGCCCTACAATTAGAAGGCTGTGGGTTCAAATCCCAGGACTGCTAGTGGCTCCACTGAGGTACTCATGAGCAAGAAGCCATCCCCACGCACTGCTCCCTGGGCGCTGTGTGTCTGTCCACTGCATCACTTGGTGAATGGGTTAAATACAGAGAAAGAATTTTGTTCACACTGTGTGCTGCTTTGTTTTCATGCATGACTATTAGGGGTGACTTTTGTATTCTACTTTTGTGCCCCACTTATGACATATGTGTGACAGTAAGTAGCAAAAGCAATCATCATGCATTTTTACCTGACCATGTCCCTTACTCTGCTTTAAAGATGATCTCTGTTCTGACTGGTTTGACCTTTTGCCAAAAAAGTAGTCCATGCTGAAACACTCCTGATAACTTAAGCTGTGGAATTAACAGGACATATTTAAATGGATCAGAAAAACAGGGAATTCAAAACAGATCGTTTCTGCATATTAGCTTGTACACATGAACTGAAGGATGACTGACTACTTTCAACATTATACTACATTAAGTCATGTCATGTATAGTGTCAGGAGTGTGTGTATGTGTGTCCAGGACTGTGGCGCAACACAAAACAAACACAGAAACACCACAAAACCACACAAGTGTGGGCAGGACTAAAAAGAGAGGGCAAAAAACCCACAAAAAATATCACAATACAACAACAAAACAAGACCATCATTATAATTTACAGGACATGACGCCATACAGTGCAGTCAACATGAGCTGTTACAGCAGCACTAGTGTAAGGGAATAGTCGTATGAGTCTTTAAGTATGCAAAAATGCAAAGACAGAAATAGACAGCAATACATGACAATGCAAAAATAACATCTATAGCAGCTACAAAATGATTGTGTATAATAGATACTGGGTTTTTACAGTGGCAGTTCGAGAGTAACATGTTATTTTTCTTTGTTTAAAGCAGACGATCAACCTCATGTTCATTTTAATTAGGATAATCTGTTTTTTTCGATGTTTTTCGATGGTAAACTGACTGGATGTACAGATGTCAGGCTGCAGTTCACTAAGGGAACCCACAGTTTTTGTGACGTCAGTCGATCAGCTGATCAGTGTTTACATCTGTGGCTGCTCGCTGGATGTGGACGGAGGAAG
The DNA here is from genome assembly GCA_037974565.1 of Clupeocharax schoutedeni. Taxonomy (NCBI): domain Eukaryota; kingdom Metazoa; phylum Chordata; class Actinopteri; order Characiformes; family Alestidae; genus Clupeocharax; species Clupeocharax schoutedeni. The sequence goes on from JBBPDH010000130.1 coordinate 20,877,076, forward strand.
GAAGGAAGAAAGACAAACAAAACAGAGAAAGAAAAAGAGGCGATGGAGGAAATGAGCACAGCACGGAAGGGGAGCTGAAGCTGCTCGGGGGGCTGTGGTCGTGTCTGTTGATCAGACGCTGAGTCACTGATGTGCAGCTCCTTTGTTTGCAGAGATCAGATTCAGCTCAGCTTCTCCACTGCCTTTTTCCTGCCAGAGCCAGGGAGCATCTGAGGTGAGCACAAACAGCGTCGCCATCCGTCGTTACCAGCCAGACACGAGACTGCTTCATGCCTAAGCTTTATTAAAAAGCCTGCTAAATAATGTGCACGTTAATGGGGGCGTTTTTTGTACATGTCATTCAACATGTGCTTGTTTTCGAACCTTCCTGAGTCACACTGTACGCGTCTCTTGCCCGAGTGGCGCAGCTGCAGAGACGGAGTGCAGTCCTGCGGAGGATTGGTGGGCATGTCCCTTCGCAGTTTGAGTGTGAGTCTCCGGGGAAGTTTAGATTCTGCCCCGACCCGCAGCGCCTCCTCCCGGACACTCCCGACACCACACCGCTCCGAGGATCAAAACAATCAAACACAGACTTACTCTGGATCTCACTCTCTCTCTCTCTCTCTCTCTCTCTCTCTCACACACACACACACACACTGCTCTGAGGATCAAAACAATCAAACAATGACTTACTCTGGATCACTCACACACACACACACACACACACACACACACACAAACACTGCTC
>JBBPDH010000130.1:20885380-20900319 GCA_037974565.1 Clupeocharax schoutedeni
AAACATAAGATAAAGACCAGTAAATTAAATATACTCTTTAAATTAAATTATATATTTTTTACTTTTTACGAGTGTCACTGGTTATGCTGTTTTTCTGTTTTCAGTTTTTTAACCCTTACATTTCAGTTTATTAAAAAAGGGAAAGAAATCATCAAGAAAATTTGCCAAGTTCCAAAACTAAGGAACTTCCTTTGACTCTTTCCAGCTTGTCAACACCCTTTTTACCAGTATACACTCATTTTCCATTTAATTAGCTCCACTAACCATATAGGCGCACATTGGAATTTACAGACTATAGTTTCTGTGTATCATTTGTTAGCCCCTTTCATCAATGCTCAGTGCCCCTGCAGTATCATCACTGAACAGGTATGATTTGGGTACTGGGTCATTTTCAGCTGGGTCAGCACTGACATGTTAATGTTCCTGTGTGTGCGCTGCAGAGTGGATCACACATCACTGTCCACTATAATATAAAACCTCATCCTTGACTCCTTCATCTGTGGTCAGTTTCTGGCCATGGGACACTGTTTCCTGTGTATTTTTGTTTGGTGGTCTATTTTCAGCCCACTGCTGTTTGATCCACTGTGTAGCATGCACACACAGACACAGACACACCTTCATTCATGACATATCACTACTGATCCACCACCCAAAAAAATACATGATGAATGGGCAACAAGCTGTAAACTCCAAAATGCACCAATGTTATGTAGAGATGATAAAATGGGCAATGAGTGTAAACACAAGGTAGGTTTAACTAACGAAGGGACTCATCAGTGTGTTGCTTGATATAGTCATGACTCTCTAACTGCCTGCTGATGTTAATGTAGTCTTCTAGGTTACTAGCCAAGTAAGAGTACGCCACATATATCGTTTAGCTTTTTTTTGAGACAGAGCTTTTCACTTGACTTTATTCAGTAGTGAAACCAATGGCTGATAAATCACTGTTACGTGCAACCTTTTGACTTTGTGTATTTTTGTTGAGTATTTCTTTATCTGAATGAAAATTTTCTGAATATGAAATACAGACAAAAAGAGTCTTGTACATGATCAGTGGTGTGTGCAAGGTAGAAGTTCTTTGGTGATTTTATATGACTGATGAAAGTCCTACTGTGCTCTGGAAATACCTAACTGCACTAGTGTTACAGTGAAAGGATAAACAAAGAGAAGCAGGAGTTTATAGATGTTTACATCCAGATATTTTGTCTTGGGCCAGTTATAATCCACCCCCCAAAAACAATCTGGCTTCAACTTTTTGAGATGAGCCGTTTTCAAGAATATTTTTCCAATGCACTTCGTTTCAGCAACCATGGTTTGTAATAATGTTCGTCTCAGTGTGCCATGTTCAGTGCTATAAGCAAGTCTAATGAAGGAGTCTCTTTAGACTCGGGTGTTTTAAAAACCAAGGACTGCCATGAACCACTTTCTCTGGGGCATTATTGTAAAGTGGAAAAAGTTGACACCGCATCAAATGTAGGCATTTGCTGGGACAGAAAGTGCACATTCTGTTAATGAACTACATACAGAAGTGGCATAATTTAATGTGTTTTTGTTAGATCAGTTACTTGTGAATTGATGTCCAGTCGATGTGGTATACTGTCAGACCCAAAATGCTGTAGAAATATTTAAAGACTGGGCAAAACCTTGCCTCGATTTTGCAATTTGCAGTTTTTAAATGTGTCCATTTTGTGAGAATGTAAACGCTGCCTTTACAGATCTGTCTGTTCAGGAATATTTAGATCACCGTAAACTACTGTTTGTCAAGTCAAATAAAGTTTGAAATTGTCATCACAAAACAGTGCGGTTCTGAGTTTTTTGGGGGTGGGTAGTTAAAGCCCAGGGTGGACAGGGTCTCCCCCCCCCCCCCCCAGAGTAAAAGAGTAAATAAGAAATCACTTATTTTTCTCCAGGTCTCGACTGACGTAACAACTCAAAGACTTCAAATGTTTAAAGGGAAAACTGAGTTTTAAACAAAGAGGGTAATCACAACCTTAGGGCTTCCAGATCAATGGTGTAATAACTAAATATAATAGCACCCATTCTTGTTTATTTAATATGGTCTAATTTATAAAATCGCCAAGCAAATCAATATTACCTCAAAAAGAGAAGCATAAAATAAAACAAAGTAAATGTAGGAGGAAATCTGCTCATTGTCAGCTTTATTAGATTAGAATACTGTGCTTAACCGCCAAGTACAGACTGGACTTCACTTTGGATAAGAAAATAAAAAAAGGAAAGGAAGCACTTACAAAATAACAAAAAGTAATTTGCTTGTTTAATGATTTAAAAAAATATTTCTTTGCAAGACAAGACGCACATAACTCTCCACTCTCTTTTTAGAGAGGCAAGTGAGAGAATAACGCAAACATGAACACCATTTTTACACTGAACTGATGACTGGTGTCAAGTAGATGAGGTAAATGTTTTGTGGAAGGGGAAGGGAGTATAAAGAAAAGGCACAATCTACAATCAACCGTGCCATGTAAATTCACTTAATACCAATAATAATAATAATTAATAATAATAATAATAATAATAATAATAATAACAATAATACACATCAGAACACCATCAGAACAGCAATAGAAAAAATATGAAGCAAAAATACAGACTGAGTTTCATCTTGCAGGGCATCTTTCAGCCCTATTGTTTTTCTCTGACCATCAACAAAATCTGGCCTGTATCCATTCGAGTCCTATCTCATGTTCTTTGCTCATGAGTCAAAATGTTCCTCTGGTTTCTGACCTTAGGGCAAGGGGACAGAAAGTCTGTGACGGTCAAGCCATTTGCTTTGACCTTCAGGCTCAGTTTAGAGGTGCTGTAACACACTATCTGACCACCAGACAAGAAACACAGAGTTTGGAGGGGCCGATGCAGTCATCGTGGCAGAAGGCACCGCACCCCTGGCACATGATCATGGCCTTGAGACGGCATGAACACTTAAGAGCCACTTCCTCTGCAGCACTGTCAGCAAATGCTTGGATGCTAAGAGTAGTGCCTTGGCCACCAGCACTCCCGACACCAACACGTGGCCGTAGCTGCAGTACACTATCTGCTATACTGCGAGAGAAGCCACTACTGTCCACTACTGACACATTGGCCGTGTAGCTGAAGCCAGAAGAGGAACATCCTGTGCCTCCACTCAGTCCACCTCCACTCTGCTGCAACTTAGGCAGCTTTCCATACAGATGGTAGGGGAGAGACGAAGCAGAGGTAGAGGAAGGAGAAGAGGAGGAAGAGGAGATTGGTGAGGCTGAGGAGTCTGTTTGGCGAGCATACAGATTTTTGCCTTGCTCTTTTTTTGCCATCCTTGCCAGTGACATTTCCATGTTAAGTAGTCCTTCCATTGCTCCCCCACTCCCTCCACCACTCACATAGATGTCCAAGGAGCTCTGAGGCTCTTTTTTGGTTACTACTACAACAGAACCATTGCCAGTGATAGGAGCCTGTGCATTTTTGGTAAGAGCTTGCTGGCAAGAGGGGCGTGAAGAGACCTCATTCTTCACAGTAGCTGCAAAAGACAGCTGCTGCTGCTGATAGAACTGAGGTTGGGGTGGCTGGGGTTTAGATGGGCGCCAGCTGATCTTAACAGTAGGTACGACTTCAGATGGACAAAGGTCACCATGTGGAGGAGAAGGAGCATCAGGTGTGGTTCTGCACATGGACTGGGGGAGATTATTGGAGTGTTGCTGAAAAACAGCTGTTTGCCTCTCAGGAGTTTCAACACGTGAAGGCTGAGGTGTGGGGTGCTCTTTGATAACTGCTGATTCCATTGCTCCAGGAGCACTTTGAGAGTTCATGTCCATTGGATGCCTAGATGAAGAGGATGTGGATGGCAAGGAGGTAATGACAGGTACTGCACCAGGAGGTGCAGTGTTTCCTGGCTGCTGAGGAACAAACTGCTGGACAACTGTGCCACGGGAGCTGGCCTCCTCAAACAAGCACGCCAATCGAGCTGCAGTGCCAGGTGGTGAGGGACCATAATTTTGTCCAGGCCCTGGGGACACCTGAGCAGGAGAGGCTTTGTGCTGAAACTCTGAGCCACCAGGTTCTGTAGGGCCTCCTGTATCAGCTGGTCCTCTAATGCGGGGCGCCAGGTTCCTGGGAAGTCCTCCAGGTTGGCAGTTGGATGGGAGGCCTAGTGTTGCCCCTGGGAGTCGATTTATCTCCAGCTTACTAACTGAGTGTGGCTGGGGAAGAACCTTCTCCAAAGGCAGGCTGCCCTGAAGAAGCTGGGTAACCAGAGGATTGTTAGCCTCCACAGACGACACAGGCCGAGCAGAACTTTGAATTCTCTTGACAGCTGAAACAGTGTATTTCAATCCAGCATCATCTGAACAACCTCTGATGAATGATTTAGAATCATCCTCTGTTAGGATAAATGGCTTGCCACAGTTACTGTTCTCATTCAGAATCTGAGCTCTGCTTTGGTCCTTCTCTCCAGGTGTGAGGTATGATTGCACATGGGCCTGAGCCAGGGCACTGGAGTTCTGCTCCTGGGCATGGCGGATTGTATGCTGCTTTTGGGGCTGGATTACTGGCTGGTTTGCCATGCCATTGGGGAATCGAGCCTGAATGACAGTTTGACTATGGACAGGGTTAGAGACATGGGATTGAATCACTGGTTGCTGGTGCTGGGGAGGGCTCAGAGTGCATGAGGTAATTCGACTTGGTGTCTGAATGACAGGCTGATTATGGGACTTTGTATTCTGAGCTTGCACTCCATTGTGGTCCATTGTTCTGTGCCAGTCCGTGGTATCATCCTCTTGAGTTTCATTCTCAAAGTCTGATGCTGTCTCTGTGGAGTCACTATGCATCCCAGTATCTTCCTCTCTGGTTGTATCTGGAATACATGGAAGGGATGCTTCATAACTTCCATCAGTTTCAACCTCCCCAGACTTGCGCTCCTCCAAACCTTCCATAAAACCGTTTTGGACTTTAACAAGTGTCTCTTTGGGACCTTTGATGTCTGAGCCATGCTGGATGACCCCAGTAGTGCTAGAACGATTTTCACTCTGATTCTGTTCGCATTCCCAAGACTGAGATGATGCTGCTAAGGTCCTGATCACATCCACACCCTGAGCACCAAACCTTGGCAATGAATCAGGTATGGACGTGGGAACCAAATTAACTGCTTCACTGTGCACTGGTGTGTAACTGGGAGTCACCGTTCTGCTGTCACTAGAATCTAATTCTTCACCTCTGGCCTCTTGGTGACTTCCAACAGACTCTGGCTCACTTGGAGTAGGCACTGGAGTGTCTAAGGTCTGTTCAGAGGTTTTATCACTGGAGCAGGTAGCAACTTCCTCCACCCCACAGATTTCCTCCACCTGCTCCTGGGAATCGGGGCTGTCTGTCTCAGGTGGTGAAGGTGTGGGGGTTTTGGGTGATTCTGATGGCAGCACTGAGGGGTTAGAGGATACAGAAGATGGAGAGGGTACTGTTTGTGGTGTAGAGCCTTGAGGCTTTTCTGTAGTTTCTACACTGGACAACTGTAGTTGTGTTCCAGACGAATGAGAGCTCGCAGGCGATTCCTGTCCCTCCAGATCAACTCTTCCTCCTCCTCGTCTTCCTCCTCCTCCTCCTCCTCCTCCTCCTCCTCCAGGTTCAACGGGACCCGGGTGCTCTCTCGAACGCCTCCCGCTGGAGCGATCCGGTATCCCAGTACCACCCCCCGGGCCGCCCCCCCCAGGCCCTGTCCCGTCCCCAGTGGCTGCAACAGCAGCAGCGGCTTCCCGCTGTGCACGGGCTTGCTGGGCGCGGGCTTTGATGTCCGCCAATGTGCGCGCCCCCGTCCCACAGCGCCTCGACCCCTCGTTGGGGGGCACGATGCGAGGACAGATTTGGTACGTTGGCGGCCCTTTGACCCAGGGCGGTTTGATCCGGGAGAGCTGAATCTAGGAAAAAAGGGAAAAGGGGGGGGAAAAAAGAAGGAGAAAGAAGAAGAAAGGAGGGGGAGGGGAGAAAAAAAAAATGTCACTTTAGAAAAATAATTAAAATTCTTAAACAGAGTCTTAAACAGTGTAAAGACATACATTCCCATATTACAATGACATGAACTTTTACTTTTGGTGAAATACCAAAAATGTGAATGACATGAAATGTTATAGTTCAAAGTATTCGAATAATGTTTTGAGTTCTGATTGTGATAAAGACTACTGATGATAACCAATAATCTCCCTTTTAATTGTGGATCTCAGGTCAAGCTGGCAAACACATTACAAACAAATCAGTCATACCCGGATTGGCGGGACCTTGGGCTCCTCGGTTGTCGGCTGCGGCTTTTCTGAGTGCACACAGTCAACTGTGTTACGAAAGGACTGACGGTCATCCAGCCGTGGCCTTTTCTCGGGGAAGCTAGTGTAGGCCTGTGACTCGTCGGGTCTCCTTTTCTGATCCTTGAGCTGAATGGCGGGGCTGGCTGTAGCGGGACTTGCTGCTGGGCTGCTCTCCCTGCTGCTCGCACCGGTGCCTGCTGTGCCAGTAGTGATGACCGAGGCTCCATCATCAAGTGGGTCAGTGGCAACAGCAGCAGTTGAGGACGAGGAGGAGGATGATGACGATGAGTCAGAGCTGGTAGCAAAGGCTCCCTGACGATCTGACGGCGATGAGGGAGATGATGAAGGAGAGGATGATGAAGATGCTGAGGAAGAAGACGAAGAAGGAGAAGAGGTGGAGGCAACAGCTGGCTCGACAACTTCAGGCAGCAAGCGTGTAGAAGCTTCTGGTTCGTCGCAGGTTGAGCTTGTAGAAGTGGGAGCTGGCGTAGATGCAGGTGCAGGTGAGGGAGCAGCCTCTGGACAGAGGGTTTCTGCAGGTGCTTCTAGTTCTGAATCTGTTGGGAGGACAACCTCTCCTTGAACTGCAGCAGTCTCTAGGACAGGTGATGCAACTGTGGCAGCAACATCTGATGTAGCTGGGCCCTCTTCCTGTTCTGCTTGAGCCACTGCAGCAGGAGCCGTCTTGCTGAGCGGGCGACGGGCCCTGCGTCTGAGGTCAGCGCGTGACCGTCTTCTAATGCGACCCTCCCTCCGTCGTCTACCAACACCTCTCCTCTTGGGCGTTGGAACAGCAGTGGTGTCAGCACCCAGTACGGCTCCAGCAACATCCTCTGCATCATTCATTGTGAGTTTTAGTGCCTCCTCACGAGTCAGACCAGACCTACAAAAAAAAGGTTTGTGTTCCATTTAAGATCCATTTAATTCTAAGAGCATGAGAAATATACTACAGATACTTAAGGGAACCTTACTTTTGGCCGTGGTACTCCTCAAAGAACTTCTCCTTCCAAGCTTCCACTTTCTTTTCCTTTTCCATCTCTTGTCTAAAACGAACCTGCATCTCATGTGTGAACTCACCTTTAAAATAAAATAAGTCAAATAAACAAATGTAAATAATGATACACAATATTTTAACTATAATACATGCTGAGCAATACAATTTTTCCACTGTAAGCTTGCCTTCCACAGTCACTACTCGGAGTATTGCCATCTAAACATTCACACATGCTTCTAAAACTGTTTAAGTTGACGCTCACCTTCAGCAAGCCTCTCTTTCCAGCTCTGAGATGCATGAGTGAAGAACTCATTATTCAGTGCTGAACTACTAAGCCGGGCCATACCATCAGAACCAACCTGAACAACAGTAAGGGGACAAGGAATGATTAAAGATTTTTGCATAATACAACAAAACACAGCAACATACCCCTGACATCAGAAACAAGTAAAGGGAACACTGGAGAAAAAAGCAGTTTTAATCACACACCTGTCTATCCACTTCTGGGAGAAGCTGGAGGAGCTGTTGCTGGGAGTGAGGTGGGAACGCTGAAAAGGTCCGCATATTAATCAGCGCACGGATATTTGTGTTGACCAAGATCGAGCCTGGGGTTTCAAAGTCCACCTCAACACCACCCCGACTTCTTTTCATAGGCCCTGCAAATTTAAACCTGGGATCAATGTATGGGCACAAACCAACCAAAAAATCTTTCATGATTTGACAAGACACCACTCTGATGGCATTAGAAAAAAATAGAGTCACAGAAAATAGTGAAATGGCAGGCATCATTTTGCTTAAGATTATGTGACTTACATATGAATTTGTGATTATATAGTAACAATATACATCTAGTTAAGGCAAATTCAGATCTTCTGAAAAGATTAAATGTAATGGGTTAGATTGGTAATTTGCGTGTGACATGCTTCACTACAAAAATATTTGTAGTCAACACAAAAAATATATTGCAGGAAGAACCAACATTGCAGAATATTGATATAGCAACCAGTACATGCCCTGCATTCAATACACAGCCAATATAACTGGTTTTAATAAGCATTAAACACAGCAGACAAACAACAACAGTAAGCCTATAGTTCCTGTTTACTAACATTTCAATCCCAACATACATCTCAAAAGCAGCAATTTAATAATAAAAAAAGCATACCCCTGTTCAGTGAAGCAAACTGAAGCCTTATTTTTAGCAAATTATACATTTCTCACTATGGAGCACCAGGAAATGGGGCTGAATAGATTACATAAATGGGGCCGTTACGTGGTAGATTAAGTGGAATCCTAGGTAAGGGAAATGCAGCAATGACCAATGAATTGATCCCTGGGTCTCATCCTCTGTACCTGAACGAAGGCCACGCATGCTCTTGAAGTGCTGGGGGCGTTTCCAGCCCAGCTCGGAGCGGGCTCGAAGTGTTGGGCCTGGACCCCCCCTAGACCCTTCCCTTCGCCTCCCCGCAGCTCCTGAGGGGACAGGTGGGGGAGGAGGGAGGCTGGTGAGACTTAGAGAATGAGTGAGTGCGGGAGGGGCAGCACAGGCAGAAAGGCCAGTGACCAGAGAGGCTGGAGCAGCAGGCAAAAGGTGCTGGCTAGTGCGCACACACAAAGCCACAAGGACAGATGTCCCAGGCATGGAGATAGACAGCAAGAAGGGTGAGTGGATATCTGGAGTGAGGGTGCAAACGCAAAGCAGAGGGTTCAGATATCCACAAGGCAAAGAGCAGGGCTGACAACCAGAAATACTGGTCTTATGCAGGGAGCAAGCTACAAAATAAACAAGTCAGTGCCTTCTGAGAAGATGCTGTTTTTAGTGTTAATCAACAGACACAGAAGAGGCTGCTAACAGGACGGAACTATGGGAAAACTGCCCTTGAGAAGACTGCAGTATAAATGATTAAAGAGTGTCTGAGCGTAAAATTACTAAACACTGTCAGACCACTCAAATATAGAGCATCCACAGTCAAGGGGAGTGGGTAAAGAAACTACTGCAGAATAAAAGAAGATGGGAGGAAGAGGGTAGTGCGGGGCAAAGAAAGAATAGTAACCTGGTGGGACGTGTTCACCGTTGACCTTGAGTGGAGTAAGAACCACACGAGGCATCATCACAGCTTTCTTCCTTTGCCTCCCTGACTGTGATATAGAGAAGAGAGGGAAAGGGGGGAAAAAAACACCAAAAGATGAAGACAAACACACACTTTTACAGAAAAATATATACCCCACAAATACATTTCCCAAAGATATACAATATCAATATCCCAAAGACCATTCTTTAGTGCTTAACCAAAGCTATAAATACTTGAGATATCTCTGGATTCAAATGTTGCACTGGCCTGGTGGTTATTAGGGATTTGTGTCCAAAAGAGCACCGCTTGCCATAATGCATGTCTATTGGCTGATGTATCAATTGTTGGGGTCCTCCTCAAACCCCTTTAAACTTTCGCATCAGCGGAAGCTCAAAAAGGTATTGCGTGACGGGAGATTCCTAGCTAGTTGGTGGAATTGGAAACTACTGAATTCGGCAGGAAAAAAAAAAAGATATGTATACCCAATTTAAAAAGTGTAATTTTAAAAATAGGATAAGATACATTCTTTGGCAGGAATAACAAGAAAGACAGATATCCTGTTTATGTCCCAGTGAATCAGTCATACCTGGTAACAAAAGTATTACATGAGATAAGGCATTTAAGGTACCTGTGACGATCGACTCAGTCGGGTTTGTGGCTCTGTAGAGCAGGAGGCACTGGATGAAGTCTCATCCACAGAGGCTAAAAATATAAAGCAAAACCAGCAAGAAAGGTTTTAACATTATTAACCAACCAAATATTAACTAATTAAATACGCTTATATGGTTTTAATCCCTAAAGTATCCCTAAATAATGCCATATGCATTTAAACTGACAAACAATAAAAAGCAAAAACAAACCCTCAAATCACCAACTAAGATTAAAAGCAGGACTCAATGCAGATTCAAAACACACTGCACAACAAATGCTCATAGGCCAGGAATCTAAGAACAAAACTCACACATGCAGCACTGCGATAAAAGGTACAATTGTTTTCCTTAGCAGACATGAAAAATAGTGGTTCAAAGGTGATACTAGTAGTTCTAATGATAATCTGATCCAATTCCATGTTTCCTTTCAGTAACTGCCTTTTACCTTTAATTGTCCTCCCTAAAGAACAGTCTCTTTTCTCTCACTCACGTACAAGCAAATACACATGTTCTAAACCACTCTCATCTAGGTCACTGCTGGGTGTCATGTGCTGCAGTATCCATGGCAACACACACATTCTCAGAAATAAATATTAAAATGAAAGGAGGGGGGGAAATGTACGCTTCCCCAGCATCATGTTCTCAAAGCACCTGACAGTTATTTTGATTGTCCAAATGCAATGTACTTTTTGCATAAAAAGATGCATGTTCTACATTAGGGTTTCATAGGTGCCCATTACCTATTATATCAATGCTGAAATGGCTACAGGACAAATGCAAACAAAAAAAAAGTCTCCCCGAAACAGGACAAATTAACGAATTGGTAGATTTTACACACCATCATTCTCACCACTAGCAGCAGCTGTCTCTGTGGAGTCACAGCTCTCCTGCTCCACCCCTTCTGCTGCTCCGACGGTGGCTGTGGATGAAGCTGCTGATGCGCCAGTTGTTTCAGCTGTCTCAGATGCTGTTGGGTTCTTTGTCCACTGGAGGGCATTTTTCTGGGTGGGGAGATAAAATATATGAAACAGACATAAGCGAGAACTGAGTATCAGCAATTGAAAAGTATTATCAATTGTATCAAAAGTATGGGAAAAGTTCGCAATTTACCCCATTAATGCTTCTATCGTGGTAGCACTATCATTTTTCACACATACACTGTTGTGGTACCCAGAGAGCTGAGTAGGTACCAAAACATGGTGTAAAAAGAAGGCAGACTATGCTAAGGAGGTACAGTGGAAAACAAATTAAGTACTAGGTACCAAAAAGCAAGTTGAGTTGGTACCATGCAATGGAAAAGCGACTTATTACACTACAGGGCTCGCAAAATTTCAAAAGCCCTCTTTAGGGGCCGTTCACATATTGCGCCTAAAAATGCGTGGAAAACGCGAGGCACGTCGCTTTCTCTTTTTTCCACAAGCGCTCGGCGCTTGCGCTCCGGAAGCGTCTGTCTATCCATTTCCTCCAACGAAAAACCATTGCTGTAACGCTTTATTTACGCAGAAAAGACAAAAAATGCCGTAGTGTTTGGGTGCACACTGTTCTTCAAAAACGTAAAAAACACGGGGAATTTCACCAGCTGATCCAGGAGCTCCGCCTGTACAGCGGGAGGCTCAAAGCCTATTTCAGACTCGACAAGGACCAGCTGGGTTATATTTTAGGAAAAGTTTGGGGACTTGACAAATCATAAAGTTCAGGAAATCCTTGAACCACAATGATAAGCTGCTCCTCCGTGTTTCTGCTGAGGCAAGGAAGCTTATTGGTTGAATCTTGTCACATGATCCGCGGTGCACTTGCGGCATTCTGAAAAGTTGAGATGTTTTCAACTCAACGTGGCGCAGACGCACCTGAAAAAACTGTGCGCATTGCGACTGCGTTGCTTCCATTATGAGCGTGGCATCTACATTTGAAATAATCGACTTGCGCGCGCAAAAGACGCGATATGTGAACACCCCCTTCGGCATGCACTCTTCAGTTTTTGGTAGCCCAAAATATATTTGAGTTGCCCGAATAGAAAAGAGATTATTTTTAATGTATACTAATGTAAAGGAAACAAAACAATCAAAAAAATTGTTAAAACACAAATTACAACAACTGTATAAAATTACAATAATCAACTCAAATATTTGGTTCAAACTGAACAGAAACAAAATCACTATTATTAACGTGATTGGGACTGGACTGGAAAAAATGTAAGCGGGAGTGGGCAGGACCGGGAATCGTAAAAACACTTTGATAACTTTACACAGAAATATACCTTTTAAATAAATAAACTAATTTTGAACTCCGTACTAGTTGTCCTGTCTCTTTATGCTCTCTTCCTGTTTGCTGTGTAGCTGGTTAAGTGAATGGCGTGCTCCACACACCCATAACAGCTGGTGGGGATAGTCCCAACCACCAAGTTAAGAAGTAGCTTCTTCACGCACTTTTTAGCCACGAAAATCATAACTAAAATGGAGGCAGACGTGAAAGCTATTCTGCAACGCCTACTGTCTGAAAATAATACGTCAGTTGTGCTCACAGATATTTCTGGGTGGTCTGAAATAACAATTCTAACACATTGAGAATGAAGGCATAAAAACGCAATACACCAGCTGCAAGACTTGCAGACAACTGATTAAGTACTACTTAGACTGTGTGTGTGTGTGTGTGTATGGATGGATGGAGATTTGCATAAAATTCAACATGAAACACACAGTGCATTGTTAAGATGACTCAGTTCAATAAAATAAATGACATTTTGGACTTGTATTCAACTAAGCAGGGCATGCTGTGATTTGTTTTCTTTCTTTCTTTTTTACTGTAACTGACCAATTCCAGCCAAAAAAAAACAAAAAACAATACAGGAGTGGGAGGGAACGAGAGTCATTCTTCTGGGATTGGGACGGGATTTTGATGGGATGGGATTTTTTCGTAGGAGTGGGATGGGAAAAGTTTAAAAATACACTCCCGTGTCACACTCTAATACACAGTTCGCGCGATCGCAAAGTGAAAGTAAAAAAAACAAATTTAAACATGATTTCAATATTTTACATAGACAATGACTCATTGATGCCCAAAAATAAATTAATTACCCAATTACATTTGCCAAAGAATCCAAAAGCACGGACATAGTTTTCCTTTCTATGATAGCCCTATGAGCAGGGCTGAAATAGATTTTGGTAGCCTAACTGGAAGACACAATAGCCCCGGCATGTCGAGCTAGCGATTTTGCAAGCAAGAGAAGTACGACATTGCCTTGCAATAATTCATTTACAACAAGGAAACACCTGAACACATATCCAGGTCCATATTTATGAATTTTAGATGAAGTAATTTGTGTAACCAAACAAAGATAAAAGAAGATTAAAAATAAGGCAGGCCAGTTTTTAATCATGTTACATTATTGCAATATATTGCAAGTAGTATCGCAACTTCAACAAGTAGCAATAGAAAGGAAATCCTACTCGCAATACTGCTCGCAATCTACAGCCCTCCAGAGAACTGAATGAGTGAAGGGTGTAAGAGGTAAAGTGAGTGCATCAGTTCTACCTTTAGGGTGAAAAGGCTCATCCTTCCTGGCAACTTGAAGAAAATGCTGTTTTTCACTCTGTCTCCCCTCACCTGGGAGTGGAGCATGGTAACCAGGCAGGCCAGCGGGGCTGTGCCACTGTGCATGGAGTGGAAAGAAAACTTTTGAGAATGGTATAGCCACATTCATGCAAAAAAAGTTCAGGTAATACTTGAGACTTTCAATATAGTCTGTGCTGCACCAGCTGGGTATATTCCACAGCACAGTTCAAGTTTTAATACATAAATTTGCTCCCCAAAAAACATTCCAATCACATCTGCATCATCATCTATATATGGTAGAAATTAAGATGAAAAACACTAGCAAATATATTTTAAACATCCAAAACTCTTACCTTCTATTGCCACAGAAGATGGAAGAAGATGCAAACAAACAGGAAAAAAAAGTTTTATTATGCAAGTAGAACACTGCAGATCTGTAAATGTCTGGATATTTATTTTAGGCTCTGCATCAAGAACAAACCTCATTTCTTTGAGTCCCTTTGTTTGGATCACATGTAGGATCTGTTTAGGCGTCATGGGGGCATCAGAGAAGTTCTCAAGTACCTTTAAGAGGGAAAAGGAGACAGGAAATGGACACACTTTTCACTGGTGGAACATACATCAGCTCATACCGTTGTACACACTAACCACACACGTCAGTTCTAAATCTAGACTTTGTTCTTGTTGGCAGTGGCAACTGGCAACGTGTTCTTCCTCTAATAGCTGTCTCACATTCAGCCGTGTATTCTTTCCATACTCACACCAAATTAAAACTAAGGTTTGCATTTTCTCTGTTATAAGATCTGCTGTGGTTTGTGCAAGGCAAAAAAAAAAACAACAAAAAAAAACAACCACTGCTCAGAAAATATGTGCCATCATGAGATATGAAAAAATTGAACGTCTAGGTCAGATTATATCTGACAATATAAGAGTATGCATCGTGCAATATGCATGCTGGCCAAATGTTTGTCTCCATCACCGCAAGACCAACTGCATTTTCTTATGTGTTTTATTCCTAGCTTTAACTGTAGAGAGGTTCTACATCTTTACAACATCTTAGTGGTGCAACAGATCACTGTTGATCCGTGATCCGAACCGATCCCGCTCCACAGGTTGGCACGCATGTGATCCGAAAGAAAAATACAAAAAAACGGCTGAATGGTGCGCATAGTCAGTCTGTCAAGCGATAGTCTTGATCAGCGACGTTTTTTTCAGGCGCGTCTGCGCTGCGTCGAGTTGAAAACCGTGTAGCAGTGTTACAGCAAGGGGTTTTCGTTGGAGGAAATGGAGAGCGCGGCTGATGGTCGCTTAGCAACGACAGACGCTTCCGAAGAAGGAGAAAGCGACGCGCCTCGCGTTTTTAGGCATCTTCGTCTTTTTGAGAAAAAAAAAA
>JBBPDH010000130.1:20901122-20920630 GCA_037974565.1 Clupeocharax schoutedeni
GACAGACGCTTCCGAAGAAGGAGAAAGCGACGCGCCTCGCGTTTTTAGGCATCTTCGTCTTTTTGAGAAAAAAAAAAGTCTGCTTTGCTTTCTTTCTCTTTTTTTTTAATATGTGGACAGTTATTTTATTCTCCATGTTCACAGTAAGAAGCAATAATACCTTAAACTGCATTTTAAAAGTTGTTTTTGGTTGTGTCCACATTAAAGGAAATAATTATGCCCTATATTGTTGTTATATAATTGAGTGGAATGTTTTTAATGGGCAAAAATACTTAAATAAATGAAAAGTTTAATTTGTCTCGTCTTTTTTTTTGCTGATGCGAAAACTGATCCGATCCGTGACTTAAAACCGTGATTTTTTTGATCCGTTGCGCCACTACAACATAACTCCACTTGAAAAATGCCACAAAATGAATAATAAGTGAAACCATGTTCTGTAACAAACATTCCAGGGGGGAAAAAAAACACACAAACACCAAGTATGCCAGAAAAAAAACTAAAAGAAAAGAAGAATCATGAGCCTTGAACCCCCAAAGAACTGAATACACAATACAAGAAGGAAATTATGCAATTCTTGGAGTCTTCCTCCAAAGTATGCAAAAATCACAGTTCATTCACTTAGGGAAATGTCCCAGTACATTTCTTATACACCATCAATTTGGCCCACTGAAATATAATCATTTAATGTGTCATTATTAAATCTACGTAATGGTAAAGGGGGAACAAAAAGAAATGACATACATTTACATGTAATACATGTAATTTACATGTAATTTATTTACAAATAAAAGACCAGAAATTAGTCTAAGGCTAATGTTCAACCTCAAATCTCAAAGGGACGCATGTGTTTTAGGCCGTTTCTGTTTGAAATAATGTCAAAATGAATCGGAAGACATTTCCAGTCAGAAGTAAAAAAAAAATTAAAATGTAGGTCACACAAACATATTTGGGACTGTTTGTGATACTGAACAATGCTCAGTTATGAGACATCAAACCCAAAAAGGAAGGAGCAACAATCGCAGCAAATCCGCCCAATTTTCAAGCCGAGAACAAAGCCCAAAACCTTCTGGAGGACACTGAACAGCCCACCTCTGATTCGTGAAAAGGCTACAATGCCTCTGAAGTGCTGTTTGTCATCACAAACATGCAACCCTGTTTCTTGGGATGAATTTTAGTAGCGGTTAAAATCTGTGTGGAGGGGTAAGCCCCACCCAACTCCTGCCATGCAACAACACACACACACCCTATCTGCACTAATGAAGACAGAATGTTCTTTGACAAAGCAATAAGTTCTGCATATTTTTCAAAAGACAAAAGACTGGGGCTATTTACATTATTCAGAGATATAGTATGAGACTGTACCTCTACAACAAACAAAACTTCGTGTTAAGAGAGATGCCACCAGGGGTAGACTGCTGGGCTTCACTGCCAACCGAGGTTTGATTAAAAACATCTGTATGGCTTTTACCAGGCTGTTAGTTCCCCAAGCTGTCTACACAGTCCTGCTTTACAATTATAATTCCACTAAAACAGCCAAAAACTGTGCTACTTCTATAATTTCATTACTCAAGCTTAAACATAACCTCTTTGAATGGTTTAGCTCAGCGGAGTCCTGGAGACATTCAGTTTTACACAGTAAGCAGGGGTGTATACTGTGAACTAAATCTGAACTTGTGGCTTTGGTCTCTTCGCTTCCTACATGTGAAAGGAAGAGGCAGTGTATTTATGCATCCGCTTCAGTCTTGGATTTTCTGCTGGGTGGAGAATAGTCTAGCAGCCCAGCTGATACCTGCCACCTGAATCAATACGTCACACCACAACACTGTTCTGTACACAACTCTATTTTCACCTAAGGTGAATTTCTCCCACAATAATAGCCTTCTAATCAAAACATTTCAATTAAAAATAAATGTTTCTTTAAAGTGTTGCAGTGAATTATACAATGAGGAAGGTACTTTGCCATAAAGGTTCAAGAAACATCCATTGAAAGATCTAAAGCAATTCTTCAATGGCTTGACTATTTTTAAATGTACAACTTGACATCACAGCTCATGATTTTTTTTTTTTTACATCTATTTAACATATATTTACATCTATTTAACATCTTTTACATCTATTTAACGTGCTAACTTATTTAACGTGAGATTCCTACCACGGACTCGGAATGACAAAATGTGGGGAGGTAGTCTAGCAGCAGTGCTGCACCCCACCCCAAACGGTAACCCTAGAGTCGCAGCAGCAAATGCCACAAGATAACACTGGCTGTGTCGGCACGATGTGGTTTAGATTTCAAGGCCTAAGTCGCCTCATGCCTCAGACAGAACAAGAATGGAGTTCACAGTCAGTTCTGAAATACTGGGCTGGGGTGAGTGTACCCCAATGGAACAAAGATGTAAAAACTAGATACAGTTTCTCATTACAGTTTTATTAACAAATCAAACTGAATCTGTTTTGTTGTCAGAAGCATATATGTACTTGTAATACACCACTATAGGAATGCTAAGCTCTCTAAGGTAAAAAGCAAACATGAAAATCTTCAATGGCCTATCTAAAGCACATCTAGGCTGCCTCTCTGTACTAAGAGCATCTGAAGCAGGAAGCACTTGTCCACGTCCTGATGTCATTACATTTTCTCTGACCTGAAATAGCAATGCAAGTTATTGCACGTATCTTACATAGCTGTAGGCCTGTCAGCAGTCAGCAAATTGTGTTTGAGCATCAATGAAAATTTAGGCCCAAACATCTCCTCTGCTTTACTGACATGCGTTTAGAAAGAGCAATAGGCCCAATGTGATTTTCCTCTAATTAATCAGCATTTGAGGGGCAATTCGTGCATCGCTTTAAAGCCAGACTAGTATGCAGCGCATCTGCAGAGTAATGCTTCAATTCAATGAAACAAAGGTCCTTGGGGGGGATGAAAGGGGGGAAATTGGTCTCAGACACTCCTTAATACTGTTCTAGTTTAAGTTCTGCAGTGAAGCACATCTCCTTGATACTCGAAAATCTACATGCTTGTAAATGACGATCAGAATTTCACACATGGATTGTGCAACGTCTTGCTTACTCTTCCCCTCTCAAAGCAAACGGGACGAAGCTAAGGCTACAAACCCTTGCTGCGTAGAATCACAGGGAAATAAACGGCCCGCAGTTTAAACCAAATGCTCAATTTAACCTCTAAATACAAAATTTCGCCTTTTAAAGTCGAATTTAGTACAATGGGGTCAACATAGGTGCACTATTGCTTGCTGTAGGTGGTGTTTTAGCATACCTAGCAGGCTAACGTTAGCTATTTACAAGTCTTGCAAACAAAGGGTCAAACGAGTGGCGGTTGCTAAGGGCTGCTAAACTACGAGCTGCTTTCCTCTATTGGTAGGGCTGGCTTTAATGTGACCCATTGCCCTTTTTAATCCCAAAACTGCGAATTTCACTAGCCAGAGTGCGTTAGTTGTGAAACGAGGCGGCGTGTGAGGAGCCTCTATGCGGGAGCAGCCTGAGAGCACCGTCGCAAGAAGCTTTGGGGCTCGTTCCAGACGCAGCAAAAGCACCAAACATGAGAATGTAAGGGCACAATATGGCAATAAGGAGACAAGGTTTACCATGCGAGCAGCTTCAGCCCACGTACGCTCCTTCTTTCTCTTCTGTTTGTCCTTCATTTCCTCGGTGGGGTCTGCACTCGTCTCTGCAGGCTGAACCAGACTCGGAGGATGAGAAACGTGTTAGCTGTGCAGGCTAAGTGACCCTGACCGTTCTGCAGTCTCTCCAGCGTCTCTCTTTCTTACACTCAGATGTCTCCGCCCTCCTCGCTAGTCTCGTTTTATCCTTAAACAATCGTTAAGGACCAAAAAAACCCAAAACTAGCCCCCCTGAATCGTCTTTTGTATGTTTCTCCCCCGCAGCTAAGCAGTAAACACGGGTAGGGCGCAGTCAGAGCGAGCCCCAGCACACAGCAGCAGGCTGGACATCACTGCAGAAAAAAATAGAAATATATATAAATAAAATTAATATTAACAATAATCCAGCCTCGACAAGGAAACGCAAGGAGAGCAGGACACAACAACGAGGTCAAAGGTCAGGCCCACACTGCAGGAATGCAACACAAAACAACTCTTTCCCCATCCCCCTTCTCTCTCTCGCTCTCTCGCTCGCTCTCTCTCTCTCTCTCGCTGTCCCCGCTGACGTCTCATACGGCTCGGAGGACACGCCTATTATGATGCACACAGTCCTCCAGCATCAATCAGACCACCAGAACAGACACGCAGGTACACCTATGATCACGATACATTTTTAAAAAAAGTTACAATTCAATCACAAACGCTGCGATTAATGCTATGTGAACAGAAAACATGCTGAAACTTCCCTATTTATTATTTTTTTTACAAAGTAAACGCTGCTGGTCTCATTCACTCCCTCTGGCGGTCCACTCAGGGAGCTGTTCAGATCTGATCTGTAACTGAGGTAGCCTCGAGCAAGGGAGCGACCCCACACACTACTCCCCGGGCGCCCCTCATTGGCGAGAGCCCACTGCTTCACTTGGTGAATGGGTTAAATATTTCAAGAATGAAATTACTTTTTGAAATTACCATTACTCTCTTCTCTCTTTCTCTTTCTCCTAAGACAAATTAAATTAAAGTTAAATTAAACTATAGTCAAAGTGCTATTGGTCGAATTAGTACATGAGTAATTATTCTACACTGCAACATTTCTGATTTCTAAATATTTCTTTCCGAACTGTATGTTTTCAATGACTTTGCTTTTGCCTGGCTCAAATATATTGTTTGTTTGATAGCTGAACTTTAAGGCATTTATTTAAATATTCAGTCTTTATTTACAAAGTCCAAAAAAGATATGAGAACATAGCCTACTCCTAGGTTAGTTGGTTGTATATAAGACAGTTTGTGTTTATATTGCTTTAAGCAGCTCAATGAAGATGTATGTTTATCTGGGAGCAATTTGTGGAATAATGCTTGGTAGACTTTTATTTTGAAATGTGTTGAGCGAAATGATAACTAAAGCAGACGAATAAAATCAACCCTCTTTGATATAATGACCAGTACCGCATAGTCATGCGCAAGCACAAATAAACATCACAAATACATAAATAAAATAGAACATGCCTGCATTTTAAAGGTATTTAAGGGTTTTTTTTTTATATTCACAGTGACTGTCCAGGTCCTAAAGGTGCAGGGGGAAATTCTGGTCACAAATACGTAAGTGTAAAGTATCCATTAGTAACACCACAGCACAGCACAGTGTGAACAGTGTGCAAATTCTTTTAACCCATTCACAAAGTTTAACAGTGGACAGCCAGCAACAAATGGCGCTTGTGGAGCAGTGTGGGAGCCTCTCAATGGTGCCACTGGTAGTCCTGGGATTCAAACCCATCACCTTCTGAATCCAGGGGCAATTCCCTAACCACCAGGCCAGCAGCTGCCCTTCCGAAGATACTCTAGTAGTAAAACAAAACCATCAAACTGAAGTGCCCAGATATATCTCCAGTCTCCCCACTGGTCGGCTTTTAGGAGCTCATCAGAAGAATTTGAGGTTGTGGGTTTGTGTCTGAATAGTGACCTAAATATACACACACACACACACACATATATATGTATATATGTATGTATGTATATATATTCGTTGGACCATTGGTTCAGTGGAACAATTGCTCCAAGAAATGTGTCTTCTGAAAATCACAAAGATGTAAGGAGCTCATTACTAACCAATCCAATCTCCAACATATGTTAAAAACATATAATGTGTACTAAAATGTGTAAAGCTTGCACCAAAATAGCCATTCCCAGATCTCCTCTTTGGGGTTCAGATACATTAAAGACAAAGTAGCAAAAAAGTGGCAGAAACCATGGTCATTCTTACTGGTGTACAATACAAATTACTTTTAAAAAGCCCTATACATTTTTTTCACTCAAACTTCTTTTTATTAAAAAGGTATGCTCTAAACAGAAATACACAACATAACGTTTATTTACTTTAAGGATTTATTATACATCCACCTCCCACATGGCAAATGTACTTTACAAATGATGGCTCTGAAAGGGGACACTTTTTTGAAGCAGAGAAATGCTGTAAAACCATTCCTTTCAATGAAAGGCATTTGGAATAACTACTTACCATGTTCAACTACTGTGTAACTCATTACAATTGCAAAAAGGCATTGTTTTCTAGATAGCCATGGTGGTAAGTAATTCAAATTTTAGTCATGGCACTAAAATAAACAGGACATTAAGGAGTACAATGAGGCCTGTGTTGCAATGTAAAAGGAGAGTTTAAATGTTACACTTAATATAATTATTACCCATCAATGCCAGCCTTATTTAAGTCCTTCAGAACCAGGCGGAAGACAACATGGCTTTTAACTGGGCACCAATGCCAGGTCAGACTTGCTTCAACCACACAAATATTATAAATGGCATTACATTTTTAAGTGATAGCTTAGTACCCAATTTCTTTGACCAATCACAGCACAGCCATGCTGTTTTCAGGTAACAGTTTCCTAAGGCATTACATAACAAGAGATGTGCTTTAGGTGAATTTTTAAAAATGAGGTCAAACTGAATGGGGAAAACAAGGTTGAGGTTTTCATGGGGCCTGGTTTCATGGGGTTTCCATCTTTACCTTGGTCTATGGTAAATCTGTAGCCACCCAGTCCAGAGAGCTCATTGGTATTGGGGTGCTGGTGTTTAATGTAAAAAAACACAAAAACGATTAGCAAAGTATTAATACTTGGAGCTGGAGTTTTTTTTTTTAGTGTAATTTTGTGGATTTGTTTAGCAGCATGGTCACCCTCTGATGTCTGTATAGTGAAAGTGTCTCTCACAAGAGGGCTGGATACTGAGGCACTGTTGTGTCCTGGAAATCTTCCAGAACGGTTCATTCATATGCTAGTACAGTGACCATTCTGGGGAGGTGATCACTTATATATTAAAAAAACACCAAAATTACAGGAATGGTAACACATCATTTGTGAAATTCTCGGTTGTTGACAAAGGGGGTTCCAGGGAGTTCCAAAGCAAATTCATGCGTCCGTTTAGTGGACAAAGTTTTTAAACATGCCCTTTTTATAATTAAAACTGCACAAAAAGTATATATGCATTTGAATGACTTGTAGGCCACAAGGAATATCCAAGTCACTATAACACAACATCCATTTGTTCTCTTCGTCAGTCCAAGCTGTCCCTTCCAGCCCTGTAGTTAACGGTTGCTAAGTGTCATTATCAATTCTGTGAGCTGCAATGCAGAAGAAAGAAAAGAAAACAAGAACTTCAGCTTCGTGAAACAATCCCAGAGAACTAGCAACACAACACAGTAATGACAATATTGGCAGAAAAAAATGTTATTGTCTTCATACATTGTTTTGGTATCCTGAGTGCTTCTGTGTCACCAGATAAAACCTGATGCATGACGCCTCGGAACTGATACAGCATCTTCAGGCTCTTTTCCTCACCCACACAGGGGTCATAGAAGCCCGGTAAGCCAGCCTGAGGTTATGACAAATACAAAAACCCATTTCAGTAGGCTAGGTCATTACTGTGTCAACATGATTTTGGAATTAAACTAATCACATGGAGCATATATGCACTCAAAGATGTGGATATGTTTACATTTGGTGACCATGAGTTTGGCCATAAGTATATTTTACCTTTGAAGCCTCCGTGAGAATGAGTTTGGAGTCCTTCACTAGGCACTGAAGAGGTACAGTCACATCAATAACTCGTGCCCTTTCATGCTTCCTACTGTTGTCAGTGACAAACTTCCCATACCAAGCATTTAGTATGATAAGGCCTGAAAAGAGCAGGCAATAAGTTTATATGATTTGAAAGTAAAGAAACAACAGACAAAGCCTTGTCAGTCAGAATCCATATGGAATAGCAGTAACACGCTCTTACCCATTCTAGACTCCTCAGCTTCAATGATTCTGCGCACAGACTCCTGCATCAGCAGAACCTACAGGAAGGCAAGAAATGTCAAAGAAAATTTATGAATACATCTAATAACCCTCTTTTCCCATGGCCACCTCTTGAGTATCAGGATTATATCTAGATTAGTATAAGACCCATAGAACTACATTGATAAACACACACAAGATGCAATGAAAACAGTTCGACAGAATCTGATTATTAAAATGACTTTAATAGTTGTTCTGAGTTGCACTGAGCTCCATGTCACAACACTGTAAATGCATTCGCATCTTCACATCACATTCAACAACTAATGCCCCTCCAAGCATTGTGATGCCCCTCATCCTTCAGTTAATCAGAGCTTAATTTCACAACACTTTAGATGAGCCCGTTAGCTCAAGCACCAGTTTGGGCCACTGGTGGCCTAATGGTTAGGGAGCTGTCCTTGCAATCAGAAGGCTAGAAGTATCACTGAAGTACTGCTAGTGCCATCGCCCATGAGCAGGGTACCGCCCACACACAGATTGGCAGCGCCTTTGCTTCACTTGGGGGAATAAGTTAATGCAGAGAAATAATTTCACACTGTTCACATGCCGTGGGGATACAGTCTGATTTGCATAGTACCACATAGTAATTGGATTTCAGTCTAACTGATCAGAGGTGCATTCGACTACCAAGTGTCAATGTGCGTGGCTATGTTATCAGGATAGAATCCAGATACTAGTCGTATGCCGTGATCTGGTGTAAATGGGTTATGTATAAGAAACATATTCTATTTATTCATTCTAAGGAAAACTTACAATCACACTGACATTGTCTAAGTTAAGAGTTAGAAATATGTGGGGGCTCTGTGTACTTACAGCAGATTCAGCTTCTTGTTTCTTCTTAGCAATGTCAGATGCCGTGCTCTCCCTCTGTTTCTCCAGGTCCCTAAACAGAGGGAACAATCAATGTACAATGATGTAATTGACAACCAACTTGAATTTACAAGCTATATGTTACTTCAGCACCTATACCTGAATGTGTACCAAGAATAATTTATAGCAATATTCTGCACCTAAACAGTGCTTTTGTCAATGCACTAATTTTCTAATTATAATCAGATGGATGGGTTAAGGTTAAAATGCAAGAACTTAATATAGCTCATGTGGCTTCTATATTAAAGCAGACTTGTGATTTAAGAACACACAACAGACAAATTCAGAAGAATCTAGAGATGTTCACAAGTCATTTTTACCAAGTCCAAGTCAAGTCTCAAGTCTTTGATTGGCAATGTTTACAATGGCAACTCTAAATATGGGATTTTTTAGCTCTAAATGTTTAGAAGATATGCTAATTGGCCACTTCCCGCGAGTACATCCATGCTGTGATATGCCCTCACCAACATGAAGGATTTGCCTAAAATCTAAATGTTAAATATGAAAAACATATTGCGCACTCAATGTTAAACTTCAGTTAAACAGGGCTCAGTGACACCCTTCCAACGACCCCTTGAAAACTGTTATTAGCTCAAAACCACTCACCTCGAACAAAAATTATGGAAAATGAGGTGTTGTTGGAAAGAGTGACATAAATGAATCATTGTTATCATTTTAACATTGTTTACGAGTTATGACCCACGAGTCACAACACCCAAGTCAGAGTCAAGTCTCAAGTCATTGAGGGCATATCTAAAGACAAGTTTGTGCGACTTAAGTGTGACACTCATCTCTGGAGGAATCTCACATACACTACTATAATTTTTATACTCATACCCAAGCAGTTTGGAGGTAAAACTAATATATTGCACACGCATATTCAGCAAACAGAAGTTTCCTTTAGGGTGGACTGCTTTTAAGTAACAGATTTTGAGAAGACATGAGGCCCCTGAGATACTTACTGCTCCTTCTGGGCACGCAAATAAGGCTTAATAACAAGCCTCTGGATGGCCAAGTAAAATACAAGAGGTCCAACAGTGGCATAAAACACTGCGCTCGGGAGGAGCTGGTCCGTCAAGTGTATCGGAAAAAAGTATGTCTGGCTGGCCCGGTTCAACCTAAAACAATAACATGTATTTAATATTTTTGGTTTCCAAACAACAAATCCTTAAATGTTGTTTGCAGTCAGCACTCGCTTCATACTTGATCTTGAGAGAAACCCCTTGTGGTACTCCAACACTGACGGTAGCACCAAGAACGCTGTGTCGACTGATCTTAGTTTCAGCTCCATACTCCACCACTGTTCCAAAAAACCCTGATCTATAATGAAAAAAAATACACAACACCATCATGTGAATAATGGCATAGGAAAAAAAGGATTGATTATGCTGTTAGAAAATGAGAAAATTGTTGCATTGATAATATTAAGGCCGTTAAGTCAGATACATACTTGACGGAACCCTTGATCTTGGTCTGATCATCATCTTGGAATTTGTACTGGTAGCTCATCATGATGAAAGTGTGTGGGACCCCCAGCTATAGCAAGTAAAGAACAATATGTTTTAGCATGTAATGCACATTAAGAGCATGACAGCATTTTAACTTAACAAGGATCATTTAAATACAATGTTGGCCGGTCCAAAAAGGGCTAGTCTGAAGTGCTGCACATGACCCATTTTGGCATTTGCTTTAACACATCTGGGCACAGAATGTAAACTTCAAGCTATGAGTACATCAATGTATCTGTTATTTGTTTAACAATTATTATGGATTCACAGAATAACAGTTTTGCGTACAAATGAATTAACAGACCTGCCTACTATTAGAGCACTGACATTCGGCTGATCGAAACAATTAACTACAAAAACAACTGAAGCAGGGCAGTATAATGGTAATATGGTATATTGCAGGGTTTTTAAAAATGTCCATGCCAAGTCTATCTACTAAACAGCAAAATGTACATGTCAGGAAGACCCACAGCTTGTAGGGTTGGGAGTTCACAGATAGAATATGCAGAATAATCAGAACCAAAGACTATCTCAGAAAACTACATAGGACAGCAGCTCCATGATGGCAGAGAGCTACAAAACACGGAACATGTTTGATTTCTGGTGTCATTTTAGCATCAGTTAGCTTCAACCAGGCCTGTTCAAATACTATGTGACAGGAGTATAATATATTACTGACCTGCACAGCAAAGGTGAAGTGGCTGCTCTTTGTGTCTCTGACAATGCTGGTGTTCATAGAGGACTGAGTGCCCCAACGCCACTGTAGGTATCCCATAGTATTCTTATCTAGGTGGCGAGCAAGCATTGTGGTCACACCAGGCCGCACACCACGTGATGAAAACTGCAACCCACACTGAGCGGTCATGAAGCTGGAAGACAAATATAACAGTGTTGATATTTTGTGTTCATTAGTGCAAATATATAAATACATTTGTGACATGAATATGAAACAAATGTAGTTCCTGCATACGGGTATTAGGTGTTTGGCACTTCTATGAGAGAATCTACTCTCTTAAAGAACAAGAACACCTAAATCAAATTGGTGCAAATGAGGGTTGTTGTTGGCATGATGCCCTGCTAACCAGCCTGACAATTGTATTAATTCTTGGAATGTGCATGATGCAAACATAGTGTAACCGAACATCAGTTTCTTTTAAAATGTTTAATTTAGACTGTCAATATACATCACTCCCCCCAGGTCAAAAGCCCCATTGTGTATTTACTGATACTAAATGGCAACAACAGGTAGGTATGTGGATCAACCAGTCTAGAAAATGCATAGACACTCAAGGCTGAAAATAACTGCAGGAAACCAGTTCTCATTTCATTCTGAAGTGTCATAATAAGGTGGAGACGTGTATTGAGAGATATTAAAACATTTTTTTGTGCCTCTTATTTAGAGGCATATTTGTTCACAAAAATTTGGGCAGGTAGGGTATGTCATAGCCTATATCTTGAGTAATTGTGCTATTTTGTGACAGGAGAGAAAAAAAAACACAAAGGAAAGAAACAGAATCAGACAACGCCCCCAAATCAATGGAAAGCCTTGACTGTATGTACAAGGTTAGTATTCTCTTACTTTCAGGGCTAAACAACTCAAAACTATGGCTGACGGCTGCCTTACTCACCAGCGGGCTGTCAGGTTGCGGAATATCTTCAACCCAAAAAGAGGGCCATGTGTATCTCCAGCTCCTATTTCAATCTACAGACAGACATGGCTGGTTAACTCTCTTATTGTCATTCCAGCAAATGTGTAAGAAAAACAAACAAAGTTCTCACCTCTCCCCAGCCTTTTGCTGAGGTCACCCGTCGTAGCGCCAGGTTAATGTTTCCACCACCGTTGCCATTGTGCGTGGAGAGGGAGCCAGAAAGAATAGCCGTGTCTGATGTTGTCAGAGGGGCCTGAGAAAGAATAACAAACCACCAAAACTCAGCCTCATACTTATCTGATGCAGAATGCTTAAAAAGCACACTCCACCTATTCCCACCAACATTGAGGGCATTTTCACAGTTGAGTAGAGAACAACAACCATTTACTGAGGCAGGTCATTAAATGCTGCAGAACAGCTCTAAGCAATTGTTCATTTATTAGTAGGTAATGTAAATGTTCTCATTTTTTCACACTCAAGAGCAACAACAATTTTCTTGACTGACAACCCATGATCATGTGCAACTAAAAATTTGTGATCTTTTTAAGAAATAGGCCGAGCCAAAATAAACATAGATAGAAATCAAAATCTGATTACTGAAGGATTGCAATCACACAATTGCTTATTTGGCATTTTTTAAAACTGTTATAGAAATATGAGAATAATACAAGTTATTGCAACAGTACAGAGTAAGAAGAAAAAAGAAAAAAAATATATGTAGGACAGTTATAGGTGGAGATAAGGGGGGGGGGTTGTCTGTGTGTGATTGTGTGTGTGTGCATAGTCTGAGGAGTAACAGAGTGTTTGTCTGAAGCATACATCGATCAGGCACTTATAAGAGGGCTGTCATGATTAAATAACGAGAATAGTTATAGGGGAAAGAAAACTAAAAAAACTACATGTGTAGGTGGGAGATTAGTGTTATGTATTTGAAGAGAAATGACAAGTGAATGCCAGACGCCCTTCAAAAATATTGTGTACGTGTGTGTATGTATTACTGGTGTGATGGCATGATGGGCAATTGGTAACCAACTCTTTTTGCTGGTCTTTCCTGTGTTTATGATTATATGTTCATATTACTCTAGTGTAATGCATCAAAATGAACATGATGGTCGATTGGTACTCAATCCATCACACCACCCTAACCTGTATGTGTGTGTATATGTTCATGTTAGATTTGTGTCGTGCATTAAATGAGCACAATGGGCGATTAGTAAACATCTGGCAATTAATCATCAGCTAAAATGTTATAACTCTGACACACCTATATAAATCTGATACTGATCTGCTGAAAATCACATACCTCTATGGACTGAGATATGTGCATCCTGTTAATCTCAATGTGGGGCAAGCCACCACCAGAGATATCCTCATAATCTTCCTCATAGTGATCAAAAAGGTCTGTGGCATCCACACCCACGCTGATTGTCCCCTGAGTCAAGAATAGATTAATACATTTACAGACAGTTCCCAGACAAAATATCAAGCAGTAAGGCAAAAGATCATACAGGATAAAAACGGAACCTTAGGGTTGGTCCTTTGCTGCAGCCTTCTCTCCTCTCTTTCTCTCTGAAGGCGTTCAAACTCTTCCCGGATCTCACCGGGCGTTCTCTTCCTCTCCACTACCTGAAAAATATTGAGCACCACTTACACTACACGTCCAAATTATTACCTCGAGATTAAAAATGTCACTCCATCTCATCCCAAAGTTATTAGACAGTGCTCAATAACTTCCAGAAAAAAAGTTGAGGAACTTTATTTCCCTCCACTCTATGCACGGTAACCCTAGGGTCATGTTTGCCTGCTCAGAAGCATCCTGTTCTACTGGAAATGTTTGTCTATTGAGATTATAGACAACTCAACACTTCTGTCAGCAATGCACACTGCTTAAAATAGCCAAATTTACTCATTAGAATGGGTGTCTGGACTCTTTTAGACACAGTGCATATGACAAATATATCATAATAAACAAAACAAGTACATTAAGAAACCTACCTATATTAACTACAATGGGTATATTAACTACAATGAGGTCTGCTAAGATGACTTGTATCAAAGCTTACCTCCCATCCTTCCACCTCCAGCCCTCTCTTTCCATATACATCATAGATAGCTCTGGACTGTGGATCACTTAGAACTGTAGAGGGGAAAATATTTCAAGATCACACTGTTTACCAGTCAAATACAGTCCACAGTGAAAAAGTCAAGTTTGTCTTGTTTGAGGACATCTTAGACAGTTTGTTTATTGTTGCCTCTCACCTTCGTACGCTTGATGCACCAAGTTAAAGAGTTGTTCTGCCTGTCTCTTCAGCTCAGGATCTCTATGTTTATCAGGGTGGTAGAGCATGCAAAGGCGTCGATACGATGCCTTGAGTTCTTCTTGTGTGGCCTGAAGATACAAGACATTTGTGAGCACATTTGAAACCCTGATTCAGGATATAAATTTCTTTTAAAAAGTGTAATATGTCCATTTGTCATATATGAACACTGCACAGCACACAGTGTGAACAGCATGAAATAGTTCTCTGCATTTAAGCCATTCACTAAGTAAAGCAGCAGCCAGCCAGGAACACAGTGCCCGGGGAGCAGTGTGTGGGGGCGGTACCTTGCTTCAGAGTACCACTAGCACCCCTGGCATTCGAACCCACAACTTTCTGATCACAGGGGCAACTCCACAACCAGTTGACCAAAGTAATGGTTTCTAGTTGGTATCTAGTTAATAACCAAACACATTTCTCTGCATGCCTATGGCATATCTACATATCTTATTCTGCTCTACTTCAAAATGCAAAATAGGTTGTTTATAACTTCACCTTATACACAAGTTACTAAAGAGTTTATGTAAACAGATTTTCTCAATATAAAAACATAAGATTACCACTGTAATCCATGTGTTAAGCCCCAATCCCCAAAATTTCACTTTATCCGATTAGGAACGAAAGACAACTTCGTCAGGGATCTACGTCCAATGATATACGATCATGAAAAACAGCACTACTCAAGTACTGACCAGTCCTTTAATAAGAGTTTAGCAACTAGACAGGCATAGCCTGTTATTGTGGTAGCATTCTAAACATTTACTCAGTAACTGTAAGGTCAGTTAGTTACTTATGTTGCTTGTACGTTATGAGGGTTTGGCTTCCACATGCAGGGAGACAATGATAAGGAAGGGTCACACTGCAGAGCTAACGCAGATAGCATTAGCTCTCCTCACTCTGATGAACTCGACAACACATTATATTCCACTTTACAGAGGCCAAGCAGCCTGGTTTATCCCTCCATAAACTCACACATACACTCCAGACTGAGCCCATACCTCTCTCCGCACGTTTAACAACGAGTAGTAATCATCATTGTCAATTTCATCCTCCTCCAAGGCCGCCGCCATGTTCACAACCTTTCATCCCCGCCCAGAGTCTACTCTCCTCGGGCTGAGCTTCTTCTCCACCCGGACTACAGCACAGCGCCCCGCGAGGTCTCGGAGGATCAGTTTTACCGAAGGACTCGTTCATTCACAACATGAGCTTCAATAACGAACACCACACTTTTACTCTATTAATACACCACTAGGACAAAACTATTACTCTCTAAGTATATACACTATATAGACAAAAGTGCAAAGTGTAATTTGTCACACGTGACCACAGTTCAGCACACAGGGTGAACAGCACGAAATTATTCTCTGTGTTTAACGCATTCAACAAGTGAAGCAGTGGGCAGCCCGTGAGCAGCAGTGTGTGGGGCAGTGCCGTGCTCAGGATACCCCAGTGATGCCACTAATAGTTCTGGGATTCAAACCCACAACCTTCTGATCAAAGGGGCATCTCCTCATCAGGCGCATTAATTAATTAATCTACCACACAATCTTTTATAAATGCAAAACGGAGAAAATACCTATCGGCAGCAGTTTGCTGTACAGTTAAACTGTAACTTTAATGCATGCATACCTCAGTATACAGATGGACAAAAGTATTGTCTATTACACCAACGGGACTTTGTGCCCATTCATCCCGTAGTGCAGGGTGTAATATTCATTGTAGGTTTATGAAAATGTTTAACAACAACCTTAATTACTTTTATGCCTCAACAAATAAAGTGGCGACGGGACATAACACCTCCGTCTTTGATGACTCTCATAATGATGCAGGTATTTCGGTCACTCGTGCTCACGGGACTGCACGTGAATGCCCGTTAGCCTTAGCAGGCCTTATAATGTGGATGAGAAGCCCGAGAAATGTACCGGGCCAAGGTTGTTTTGGTTCATCTCAGGCCAGGATCGCCATAAAAATACAAAATATATTATATTTCGCAATACTAATGATTTATTGAAACATGCACTCAATTACATTGCATAAATGCATTCCTTATATGATGTATGGACAGGGTTTGAATAACTTGCATTTCGGACCGGACTTCTATAATTGCTGCTGTAGAGCATTTATGAGGTCAGGCTCTGATGTTGGCCTGGTGGCAATCTCTGTTCCAGTTTACCAAGAAGGTGGCTGGATGGAGATGAGGTCAGGGCATCACCAAGGGGGTTGATGGAGATGTGGTGAGGACCATCCAAGTTATTATTATTGAATTGTTCACTGGGGCACAGTCATGCTGGAATAGAAAAGGATCTTCTCCAAATTGTGTCCACACAGTTGGAAGCATGGCATTGTCCTTCACTTGAATTAAGGGGCGTTGCCCAAACCCTGAAAAACAGGTGTGTCCCAAAACCTTTGTCCATATAGTGTACATTGCATTGAGGAAAAACACAATATAAATCTTGAAAAGTGTTAAGGTAACATTTAAGTTGCCTATACAAAATACACGTTAAGTGTTACAGCAATTTGTGCAAGAGCAGCTGTAACAGCATCGCCTTCACTGGGAATACCCCACAAGATCGTTCTAAAACGATGGTCTTTGACATTTATTCTTTCTGCTTTCTATTGAAACATAAAGGACGATATAATTTAATTCACCTATATACATACACACAAAGAGAGTAAAATAAAATGTGTCTTTCCTACTATGTGTCACATCCAGCATTTTAAGTTAATTTGTTTTTATTATTTGTGATGCATTTTTGGTCTAAAGTAAAAAAGATACAAATCGGAAGTAAGAAGGCTGACCAATCAATGTAGGATAGATCCTGTTCCAAATGCTGGCAGAATTATGATCACTGATGTCACCAAAACTGCTCTCCAACCATTGCAAGTCTCAGTTTCATCAGTAGCACACATGACTTCATTTAATGAAAGAGAAATGAAATAAACTAGGCATTGTACAGTAACTGTTAATACTTTGTGCACTCTTGAGAAGGCACACATCAGATCACAATATTTTTTTGTATTATTTGTTCAAAATGTTTTATGTGTAGTGCTTACTACTTATGTATTTTTAGTGCACCATCTGAGTTTATTCATTGAGTTTAACATAATGTGCACTGAACAAAACAAAATAATAAAAAAATAGTGCTAAATATGAATCAGCAACATTTTGCCATAGAGGTAATATAATCATCAGGTGCCCAATTAAACACCTGCTTTAGCAATGGGTGTTACAAAGTAAAGAATTCCAAGCCTAACATTGTGTAGTTTCCCCATGTTCTGCCAAAACCAATCTCACCCATCAAGGCATGGACTCCACAAGACCTCTGCAGGTGTGCTTTGGTCTCTGGCACCAAGATTTTAGCAGCAGATCCTTTAAATCCTGTTGAGGTGGGGCCTCCATGGATCAGACTAGTCCAGCGCATCCCACAAATGCTTGATCAGATTGAGCTCTGGGGAATTTTGAGACCAAGTTAACACCTTGAACTTTTTGGCTTGTTCCTCAAACTGTTCCTGAACATTTTCTGCAGTGTGACAGGGCACATTGAATTGTTCTGAAAGAGGCCACTTTACAAAATACTGTTACCATAAAGCGGTGCACTTGTTCTGCAGCTATGTTGAGGTAGGTGGTGTCAAATTAACATCCACAGGAATGACTCAACAAAAGTTTCCCAAAGAATCACACTGCCTCTATTGACTTGCCACAGTGCATCCTGGTCCAACTCAATTTTGACCCTTGTCAAAGTCGCTCAGATAATCATGATTGCCAATATTTTTTACTTCTAATACATCAACTTCACGATCGCACTGTTTTTTTTGCTGCCTAGTAAATTCCTTCCCTTGACAAGTGCCAATGTAATAAGATAATAAGATGAGTGGCTCATACTGCATGTTGGTTCTAAACTGCACATTTATGTTCCCATTGCCAAAACAGGATCAGATGGACCTACTTTTCAACTTACAGTTGCCAGTCAGCACAGACAGATGACTGTAACAGAAAATGCAGCATAAGCGTAATGGGCAGTGTTCAAGAAAAGGGCTCTATTCTGCTCTTAATTTTTCAAATTTAAGTATATGTAAAGTATATAAAGTATATATAAAAGCTTGATCAGTGATGAAACAAATCACATATTGAAATCAACTTTGATACTTAATACTTAAACAAATCCATATCATGATGTTTCAGACATAAAATTTCCCCCCACTGGGTCACATGAGGACAAACCTCTGTGGAATATCAGTAGTGAAAAGTATTCTGGACTGAAATGAGACAAAGCTCACCACATTCATCTATGTGTGCTTTATTCATATCCATGCCTTTAGTCCTGAACAGAATGCACTCAAAAAGCCTGAATGCTTAGCTTGGTACTTTCCCATCCAATTCTTAACTCCTCGGAGAATTTCGGCTGCACAGAGCTTACAGAGGCCTGCACTTATGCATGTTAAGATATGCATTAGGCTGAATACTGGTGTACCTAGCCACTCCCTGATTTAGCAAAATTATAGAGCAATATACTCTTGCTAAATATAACACACACTGACAAGATTTATTAGCTCCATAAATAGACCTTTGTTGCAAGAATAAATGAAGAGCAAGTGATTAAATGCAGATGTCAGCCAGTTAATCAGCAGAGTTGAATTTCCTCTTACAGAAAGTAAACTGATAGTTTCTTCATTATTCAATGGTTAGGATGTAAGCAGAAGTTTAGAGTCATTTGATGTGAAATGCTGCATTCTAGCCAAACAGAGTCAAAACTGTTCTCATTAGGGGTGATGGGAACCCAGGGTATAAAGGATCTAAAAGCTACGTAATGGTACACCATTACAGAAATGGTTATGATGATGTTTTCTGATTGCCAAGATGTTTTTAGGAAGGTTTTACATTAAATGTTTGAACTAAAGCATCATTTAAAAAACAGTCACATCCTCTCCTATTTTGGATAGTTAATAAAATTACTTAATCTGTGTTTTAGATACAACCCCTGGTTATTCTTGTCCCCACTGTATGGAACCTCCACCCCAACATAATAACTTTTAGGTATCAGTGGAACTCTCCTTTAAGGAGTTATCATATGGTACACTTAACTGGAAACACTTCAGGAATCTCTGGTTTCCTGAATCAGGAATCTGATTGGTTGAATTTTATTGGATTTCCGGGGGACGTGAGTGTCACGTTTATTTTCGGTCCGCCAGGAAACAAAGAGCAGAC
>JBBPDH010000130.1:20921842-20941404 GCA_037974565.1 Clupeocharax schoutedeni
TTTTTGCAGTACTAGTACGGCATAGTCGCAAACTAGTGCGCCAAAATGTCCAACTAGTGCGGCCAACATGTAAACTAGTGCAGGGAAATGAGCGTAATATCAAGGATATCAGAATAAATGCTGAAACGGCTTTCCATATCCCTCCTCATTCTCCCACAACCAAACGCGCGCACACACACGCCCCTCTGCTGCGCGTCGTCTCTCTCTCTATTTCTCTCTAGCTCTCTCACACTTCTGCTGCGTGTCATTTCTCTCTCTCTCTCTCTCTTTCTCTCTCTCTCTCTCTCTCTCTCTCTCTCCTTATCTTTACGTTTTCGTTATGCATAATGTATTTAACTGAGTATAAATTGAAATGTAACTGTTCTGGGAGCATTTTGGGCGCATATTTACATTTACATTTACGGCATTTATCAGAGACTTTTTATCCAAAGCGACTTCCATTCCCTAACTACAGGGGACAGTCTCTCCCTGGAGCAACTTGGGGTTAAAGGTCTTGCTCAGGGACCCAGTGGTGGTGCTAAAGGTAGGATTCAAACCCATGACCTCTTGGTTCGGAGGCAAGTATCCTACCGTTTGAGCTATCTCCACCCTGCGATTGAGCTACCTCCACATTTCCACGCCCTGAAACGTGACGCTGAACGAAACAAACTGTTATTGGTTGTTTGACATGTCGGTCAATCGACCTTATGGGCGGGCCTTGGCCAAAGAAAGCTGCTATGAATTCCAGACCTTTCAAGCATGACTTGATGAAGGGGTGTTTGACTGGCTCTTTTATCCAGAACAGCTAAAAGTCATTAGTTACAGGGACAGTCCCCCTGGAGCAACTGAGGGTTAAGTGTTTTGCTCAAGGACACAATAGTGTGGTTCGAACCAGCAACTTGTGTATGAACATACATCACAATGGGCAAATCAATCTACCAATGTTGTGACCTCCTGATGATGATGGCCACCTCATACTGCACTGTACAAATGAATAGTTTGCTGGGTGTTGACTATGTCAAGTATATTGAGAGTACAATGATGAGATAACACAGTTGTTAAGGCCCCATAGCTCAGTGGTTAGAACACTACTCTTGTAAACCAGGAGTTACAAGTTTGATTTTCACTGGGGCCTTAAGGTTGTTTTGGGGCAACTGGTGGCCTAGTGATTAGGAAGTTGTCGCTACAATCAGAAGGTTGTGGGTTCAAATCCCAGGACGCTTGTAGCACCACAGAGGTACACTTGAGGATGTGGATTCAATACAGAGAAGAATTTTGTGCTGTTTTACAATTTTGTTGTCATTCTCCTACCTTAGTTGAGGCTAGATGAGTGAAGAAAATGAGGCAATGTTAATATTTTTCACCTTTTTAGAAATTATGTTATACTAGTATCAAGCGAGCAATATCCAGTGTTAATTGTCCCATGCAGGGTTTATTATTACCCTATTTTTAAATGCAAGATGAGTTTGAGTATTTATATTTTTAGATAAAAAAAAAACCTTTCCATGCATAAAACTCTGTTTTCAGGCTGGTAAATTGCTGTTTTTTTCTGTGTGTTGTTGGTTAGGCCACTTTTTTTATTTTCAGGACTGTTATTTTGCTTGTTTAGAGATCATGGTTTGGAAAGCACTTGCATACTATCAATCGACTGCAAGCAATAAGGATCATATTTTAATGGCGCCGTTTACTGGTCTACTTTTGCTACAGGCAAAGAAACGTTTAATCCATTATCTATGAGCTTGTGCAATTAAAGAATGTTCATTAATTTGCCAGTGTATTATGCAGTGTATATATTCATAACATAATGAATTATATATTCTAACTAATGAATATATATTCATTAGTTAGACTTTTCAGACAATTTAAGGAGGATGTACAGCCTCGTGGATCAGCTGACCTGGCCAGATGGATCTGAAGTTCTTCACCCATCCTCACACTCACCCATCCCAGAGCAACTGTGGGCTTTTTAGCTTAAATAAGAGTTCTGAAGAGAATTCAAAGGGACACAGTGCAGTTTCATTTAAATTAGTCTTTTATCACCAAGTAATAGTACAGTGTTCAAAACTTTCATCTGAAAAGTTTAGCTCTCTTTTCCTCTTTTTCTGAGTTCAAACCAAAGCTGTCCTTTCAGCATTACCACCCCCACTACTCTTTCATTTGATCTTTTTCTCTCTCTCTCTTTATCACCATCACAATCTCTTTTCTATCCCTCTCTTTCCTAGCCCCCATCTCTCATCACCATCACACTATCTTTTCTATCCGTCATTTTTCTAACTCCTCTATTTCCCTCTGACCCCGCTCTCTCTATCTGTTTCTCTTCTCTCATCAACATCACACTGTTCTTTCACTCTCTTTCCTAGCTCTACTATTTCTTCTCTCTCCCCCTCTCTCTCTGTCCCCGTTCCCTCCCGTTGTTCTTTCTCTCACATCCTCCTTTGATTTTCAATAGCACTCTCACGCCCTCTCTTTCTCTTTTCTGTCAATCTCTCTCTCTCTTTCTCCCTCTCTCTTTCATTCTTTCGTTTAATCGTTCTGATATAGTACAGCCAGGCTGGAGCTGTCCTTTCAGCACCACTACAGCATATTTCTTCTTCTCTCACATGTTGTCTCTTTGGCTTTGGTAGTATATATATTTTACATCTGCACTACATTCTTCACCATACAATAGGTAGCCTTTCTCTTTTTTTTTCCTTTCTAGCTTGGTGTATTTTTTTCTTGTTCTCTCTCATTCTGTGAAAGGCTGGAGCTGTCGTTTCAGCATCATCGCGTTACAGTGTGTTCTTCTCTGTCTTTTGCTGCATATATACATGCTCTATTCTACTTTCATTAAAATGTGAAGTGTAAACTGTGTGCGCCCCTATGCACCCTCCCTCCCTCCCTCTTTCTCTCTCTCTCTCTCTCTCTCTCTCTCTCTCTCCCCCATCTCTGTCTGTTCTGCCTTTTATTTATTTTACTTGCTGTTCTTTTGCAAAAGTAATAGTATGTAATAAAGAATATCCTCTGTCTTTTTCTTTCTCTCTCCCAGCCTCTCTCTCCCTCTCTCTGTGGCATTCCCCTCCCTCCCTCCATCGGTTTCAAACGGTGCCTCCTTCATCCCTCCTTTCTACGTATTACTCTCCCCGCGCTTGTTTTTAACCCCGCCCTCTATAGCTCCATTGTGATTGGCCCGTTATCATCTAAAGGCGTGGCCTTGTCTGGACATCTCGCTTCTTACCAATCATAGCGAGAGATGCTCTGGAAGGGGGCGCACCCTCATTGTCCTTCGTCCAATAGAGGGCTAGAGGCGCAAGCCCGCCCCTAGCCCCGCCCTCCGCGCGCTGTCCTCGACGTGCACGCGCGTGGTACCCACGGTCGCGAAGAGGAGGAGGAGGAGGAGGATGTGGCGCGCGGAGGGGAAATGGCTGCCGAAAACAAGCCGGAAGGTAAGAGAACGAAAACACGGGGATTCGTTTTGTGACATTGGTTTGAAAGGTGTGGAGGGGAGGACCGAGAGGGGGAGGAGGAAGGGGAGAAGAGGATGGAGCAGGTAAAGGAGAGCCAAATCTCGGAGAAGCTTGAGAGGAGGACAGGGCAGGAGGATTCCTCCTCAACACCCTCTCTGCTCCTCCACCGAGACGGCACCCTTATCCAGCATAGCCAGCAGTGTACATCACGCATTGAAACACACACACACACACACACACACACACACACACACACACACACACACAGAGGAGGGGAGGCATAAAACGTGGCTGAACCCCCCTGGCTGTCTGTAGCAGCGTGTGCAAACTTGGTGACAAATATGGCAGTCAAGCCCCCCAACTTCTCTTTTATTTATCAGCCTCTTCTTGGACTGTCTGCGAGTTGGCAGGTGGAGAGTAGGACTTCAGGTGCTACTTTTGATCGCGCTCTCTTTTGAGGATGCAAAGTCTCAGAGCAGCTTTGCCAGCCAGTTCAGAGCTCCTCGCTTCTTCTGAGGTGCTTTTTGAATCGGTAGTGCCACTTTTCAGGCTTGTTTCCAAAGTGATGCTCCCCCAGGCAAGGCTGCTTCTAGTGACATTCAGCTATTGACATTAATTGCCAAACTTGCTGACTCTTGCAATACATTTCTTTTCCCTGGCTCTCACAACACTAGTCTGGTGACAAAACTGCTCATCAAAAGCACCACTGCGTTTCTTTTCTAGGGCACCTTCACACGTGTGTGTTTTGGACCCTGGGTAACCTCAACGGGAGAAAGGTCTGGTCAGACAGGCAGTCTTTCACTAAATGTGTGGGTTATAGTAAATCCAGTTGCTTAGTTTGATTCTACTTGACTTTTATCCCACCTTAGTCAGCTGTCAAGTGGATCTGCTAATACTTTTCTGACGATCATGGAAACTGAAAATAAAGACTACAGTAGAATCAGCCATGTTTTTAGGTCAGATGTTTTGTATCAGGTTTCTACAGTACAGCCGGTTAGCTATGTTTCATCCTCACTGGTTTGAAGGTGTTGGGATAAAGTTGACCTCGGCCAGTGTTTGTTTCATAACATTGAAATAAAAACCAAAAGAAGATTTAGGCTGGTTGCCTTTTTTCAGCCACAGGGTGGAGACATTGAGTTGAAAGAAAGTTTGCCAAAAAAAAAAAAAAAACAATTGTGGGGTAATGATGTAGTTATTGCATTTTGTTACTGAAAACATTGATTATTCTCATCATTTTTTACCGCTAGACAGCAGAAAAGATTCATCAAGTTAAAGCCTGGGCAGACAGTGTCAGAGGGGCTTCATAATCCATGCAGAGGAATCAGGGCCTTTGTACTGGAAAGACCAGGGGCAGGTGCATGTGGAACATTACTTTAAATTTAACTTGCCCAATGACAGCCCCCTGGTCATAAATCACTGCTGTGACCTTACTGAGGAAATGATAATAATGACACGAGGAAAGGCCGGTGGGTTTGAACATGTTGCGGCCCACAGGGGGGTGGTGTTGAGCTTTGCTGAACACTCACAGCACATGTATGTTTTACTATCTGAGTGGCATGTCAACAGAGAGCAAGAGCACCAGAATAAAAAGACATCTACTTCTGTGCTGAACTCAAGAATCACAAGGCTGACGGCTAGCTAAGCTTGCGCTGTGCTGTTGACAGATGCAAACAAGCACGTGCCGGCTTGTGCGGTGTGTCACACTGGGGCTCTGTCTTCCTCTCCATGCATTATGGTTGCTTTTTAAAATGCCTGAGTTGAGACTCCTCTCGCAGAGCAGGTTGAGTTATTTTTGCCATTCTTCTGAGGTCAGTGTGTGGAGGAGGAGCATGTGACACACACTCATAGACACACACGCACACACACACTCTTACATATGCCTATATATGTAGTGCTCTATAGATTCGCCAAGTTTAAGAGCTTTAGTGAGGAATACAGTGTCTACAGCGCTGTGCCATTTCAGGGCTCTAGGCCGCAGAACGGAGGCTGGGTTGCGTAAAGTTTTATGCAATTCTTTTTTTTTTTGCTTTAGATTATTGTCTGTCCCATAACCTTTTGTCCTTGAAGCAGTGGAGCGTTTGTGTAGAATACTGTTCTCCAGGGCTTCAGTATTTTTGCAGATTTTTTTTTCTCTTTCGCAGATAAGGACAGGCTGTTCTTTGCTAGAGGCTGCTTTGAAAACATGGGTAATATCTCTTGTGCCCCACTGAGTGCTCCTGTCCCTCAGTTTGACCCTTCTCACCTCTTAAGAGCCCTGCTAGCAGTGTTTAATAGAAGGTTTAGTAACTCTCTGGCTTTAAAAACAGCAGATACAACCAGAGATTTAGACATTTAATATTTTAGTTTTTTTTCATCGTGTTATTAATAATAGCTGAATTTGGTGAACAAGGCATGGCATGAAGGCTGTGAAGAGTGCTGTGATTACAACCAATTTCATGTCGATCTGAGAGATTTAAGGATACACACTATTTACAGGCAAAGTGTTCCAACAGAAATGAAAACCCTTAAAGGATCACTCTCAGATTTTGCTGTGCACTCAGAACATAAAGGTCTAACAGTGCAGTTCTATAGGAGAAACACATTTGGTTATCTTATGAGCCTTTAACTGCACAGAACACATTTTGTAAGTGAGAGGTGCAAGTGTGAAGAATAATTTCAGTGTTTAAATAACCTTCACATAAGGTTCTGTACCCATTCAAGAATTTGAAAGCTGTACACTGAAGCCAGGAATCTTTATTTTAAGAGTAGATGTGGAGATTAGGGCCTTTATTTATTGATATATAGATTTATTGGCTGATATTAATTGGCTGCATTATAGGTTACTATTAATCTTTGTACTTAAATTTCATTACTGGCATTTAGTTCACAAGTAACACCAATATTTGGGGAGGCCTCTATTTATTTGTTTACAAGACGATGGTG
The DNA here is from genome assembly GCA_037974565.1 of Clupeocharax schoutedeni. Classification (NCBI taxonomy): domain Eukaryota; kingdom Metazoa; phylum Chordata; class Actinopteri; order Characiformes; family Alestidae; genus Clupeocharax; species Clupeocharax schoutedeni. The sequence continues at coordinate 20,928,187 of JBBPDH010000130.1, forward strand.
ACTGCTTTCATTAGTCCATCCAAAACAAAGCAGTAAAGATGGCCTGTTTTATCCCACCAGCCTGAGTAGCAATTACTGAGCAGCAATTACTAGACTAGTCCTACAGAAACTGTTGTATATATGATGATTAAAGACCCCTTATTATTAAATTGGTATTAAAAACGCCTTAGCAGCAGTCATTTGTGACAGGATGAGAGGATGGAGGTTTCAGTTGTTTTTCTGAAACAATCTTTTATGAAGTTTTTGTGTTTTGGGCCAAATTTGTTCCAAATCTGTTGGACATAGTGTGTGTGCACAGCTAAGCCTTGTAAAACTTTTCTTCTGTTTGGGGAACATTGATTTTTATTTTCCATGAGGAGCCCCTTTTCCTCCATTGTATCCTGCAATGCTGTCCAGCGCAGGGTCTCCATCTGTTGTATGTGAACTGCACTATTTGACAGTGAAGCTGAACGGAGCTTTCTTCAAAAGCTTAGTTGCATGAAATATTGACTGGTTTACTGAAAATGTGAGTCTTTATATAAGTAATGGTATGAAAAGTATAAACAATAACCAATATATGTGTAATATTTGTGACTAACACAAAGCCAGGCTCCAGTATAGTGGGAACTTTGTTTTCAGATTGTTAAAGGAAGATCTGATCTGGTGATCTCTGAACATAAAGCCAGTCAGTGCACACCAAACATGCACACACATGTAGTTTACCTTGACTTCAGAGTAACGCACTCTATTAGTTACATTGATATTTACTAATGGGATTTATTATTTTAGTCTGCATGTGTTAAGTCAAACTTGAGGGTTTTTTTTACACGTCATGAACAAAATGTGACGAACTATCAGCAGCTGGATCAGGTGGTTTTCTTCAGTCTGACTCTGGAACTGGCTGTGAAGACCACAAATTGGTCAGGCTGCATAGATTTATAAGTCTAATAACTAAGGTTCTAATGTGGCGGGGATAGGCAGGTCTGTAAGCTTAGTGTGGAAGTTGGTTCATCATTCTGTCCTAATCCAGCCTCATCTGCATCAGACAAGACATTGACTTTAAAGCTGAACTCGTTTTACTCAAATTGTAGGCAAAATTAGGCCCAATCCAACACCCCGAAACCCCTGAGAGCTTTGTTTCTGCCCCTTTCGGTGCTCATTAGGGGGAATGAGTGAGTATTTGTTTGTGCACCCGAAGATGCATCAGCAAAACTGAGTGGGAGGTGAGAAAAGAAAACAAACACACAAGCAATCTGGCATTATGGGAAGTCCTAGGATGCTAGAATGAACATCACTTTAAACATTCTCTCCACATTCTGTCTGAGCACAATGAAGCTATTTCTGTTTTCTCTGATGGAATTAGTTTCTTCCCTTTTTATTTCACTGGTTCAGATTCCTTTTTTTGTGAAGCCAAACATGAGGTTGATTGTAGATGCTGGATTATTTTGGAAAGAGAGTGAGTAGAGTCGTAACCCATGTACTGGGTTAAATAACACTAAATAATGTACGTCGTCTGTTCAGCTCTGCCGTAATGCCGTCAGCTAATGAAAACATACATGCTTCCTTCTGTTATGAGATCAAAGAGATTGCTTTTGCAGCGCCTCAAAGCCCGATCCAGAACCCTGCTCGCAAAATAAAATTCCCCATTTCCTCACCACAAGGGAGCAACTTAAGCCAAAGTAATTCCTTCTGCCCCTCTGAAAGTGCATGATAAAAGAGGGTGCAGACTTGGTGGGGAGAAGGGAATTTGACACAGCCGAACTTGAAGGCAGAACAGAGCGGATTGGGCTGTGAGGAGTGTTCCTCTGCATGAAGATGGGCGCGAATGGGATGGATGCATGACCTTGTTCGTGGGAGGGATTCACTCCGACCTGAAATCTGATTGGAAAAGCATTTATATTCATGAAGCTTGTTTTACACTATAATGAACAGATACTCTCACACCAGCCTTTATAGAGTCCACAAAGCTGCAATGTCACTAGAAGCTTTCTTTTGGCATTGCAGGCTAAACAGTTAATTAATATTTCCATGTATTATTTAAGACCTTTTAACAGCGATTTAACAATTTACAATCACATCACTCAGCAAAGTAAAAGTTACCTATACAAGATGTAAACAAAGTGCGATGTAATGTGAAGTGCTCCGATGTAAAGAAATGTACCAAGTCAGAATTGTTCACAGTGGTTGTGACAGGAACCAAACCAGGTGTTCAAAGAGTTTAACACTTCTGAAGTGAAGTGAACATTTGTCATATGTGAACACACCACTGCACAGCACAAAATTCTTCCTCTGCATTTAAACCATTCACCAAGTGAAGCAGGGGGCAGCCAGGAACACAGCGCCCGGGGAGCAGTGCGTGGGGACGGTACCTTGCTCAGGATACCTCAACAGTTCCTAGCGGTCTTGGGAATCGAACGCGGACTTTCTGGTCGCAGGGCGAATGCCCTAACCACTAGGCCACCAGCTGCCTTCTAACGTCATCACAGGAAGTTATTACTTTATATGGCTAAGAATAAATAGCGCGATGGCCAAGTATATGAGGGGTGTTGTAAGGCATATAATCCCTAGAGCAGGGGTGACAAACTCCGATACTGGAGGGCCGGTGTCTCTTCTTCAAACACATTCACTGACAATCTGTGAGGTGAACCAGGTGTTTCTGAGCATAGAAATCACCAAAACGTGCTGGACCACAGGCCTCCAGGACTGGAGTTCGACAAGCTCTGCCCTGGAAAAAACATACATTTTCAGATTTACCACTATCTACATTACAAATGAAAACTCAGAAGATTGGTCCTCTAATGTTTTGCTTTTTTAATATATAGCCTACATTGTAGAAAATTTAAGCCATGACTATTATCATCTCAGTAAAAGAAAAGTCAGTAAGTGTCTCCACAACGCAACCATTCATATCAGAAGATGTGAATCAGAATATTTCATGGTTGGGGTGGTGAATCTCCTTCACAGAAAGTTATCAAATGAAATGGGTTCAAAATGCTGATGCCTGAAATTTTGTTTTGTAATAAAATTGAGATTAGTTTTGGGCATAAACACATTTTATTAAAGTTTATTCATGGCACAGGTGTGTTGAATGTAAAACAGTGTAGGTTCATTGTTTATTTTGGACAGTAATTACAATAGATTCATATGCTTTGTAGACGACTGGTTCCTATAACCACCATTGCAAAGAAAGACAGCAATTTTCTCTACAATGCACAATTTGGCATCAGAACACTGTGGATGACTTTGTTTACGTCTCAGCCATCTAATTACTTGGGGATTGTGAAAGATTGGTATTGCTGTTGTAATCACTGACTAAATTTTCAAATTGCTTTGTCCCTAAACTAGACCCTACTAATGCTGACCTCAGTAACTGATACTGCGTATGTTGACCTAACCAACCTGCCGCTGCTAATGCTAATCACACTAATACTCTGTCTGTGTGCATGGGGAAATGTACAAAGTCTCATTGTTAACATGTTGTTGCAGTCAGAATTGTGAAGTTTTCTCTTTTTTATCTTCTCCACTCTCTCTTTCTCTGCCTCCTGAAGGACTGAAGAAAATTCGTAATCCGGATCGAATGTACAGATCAGCCGTGTGTTATTCCGGGCATGCTCCTCCTAAGGGTGTCAGTGATGACACAGAGATGAACAGTAAGAGCTGGTTATTAATATTGCATCCGTGGCATTGCTCGAAGGGGCCACTTGCTGGCTGATCTATTATTAATTCATCGATTCATTTATTTACTTCTTGATTTCATTTATCTTCCTCCTCCTCCCCTGGGATTTCCTCCCAGAGCTTTCGTTTTTTTCCTGTTTTTTTCTTAAAGTGTCTTCTTGACAGGAGCATGCTATCAATATCACAAGAGTTGCCATTTACTAAGAATGACCGTAAACTAGACCATGCCATAAAGACCCCATTACACCCGACTCTCACACTAAATGCTTCTGTCCACTACAACATTGACCTTTAAAAAGTTGTTGCTACCATCCATCTAAAAGTGTAGACTTTTTTCATGCTGTCTATATTGTGGGTTAAGCATGGCTCCAGTGGATTGCTGGCAATTTGTTAAAAATCTCTGTTCATCGTATTTCGAATAGAAAATAATTGCTTTATTTGAGCATCATAAAGAAAAAGCTGTTTGCCTTTAGATCTGTTGCATGCATTAATGTATGCCGATGCGGTGTACAGCGTTGATTGCTCTAGGAGTAGCATCGTCTCTATGCTTAATAAGCACTATAGCGTCGCTCCTACCACTCCAGGAGACTTGATCTCTGTAATTAAGTGTGTTTATGTTTGGTGTAATTTTGAAAAGGCAGCCAGATCAGCCATCTCTTCTTATGCTATTATGCTATTCACTCATTATGCTCTTTCCATTGAGTAAATCCTTACTGCTTCAAAGCACAGCATTTTAATGAACACTCTTTCGCTGCAACATAACATAAATGGCAGAAGCTGCTGTTTCACACACTCGCTTGCTTGAAGCCATGACAGGCTGCGTAGCATCCTTCTCTCCATGCCATGCTCTCTCACACACACACTCTCTTGCATGCAGCATGATGTAACTGCTCAGTGTGGCTGTGTCTGGCGGCCCAGTTAATGTACGCTGCCCAGAGGTTTTTGTATCACTAGGACAGTAAAATGCAGTGCAGCCTGGCGGAAGCAGGTAAACCACTCATGTGAGTAATTGTGGAAGTAGTTATGATAAGGATAAAAGGCTTTAGTGAGGATCTGGCAGCATGTCCTTTTACTGTCTAAAGTGTGTGTGTGTGTGTGTGTGTGTGTGTGTGTGTGTGTGTGTGTGTGTGTGTGTGTGTGTGTGTGCGTGCGTGCGTGTGTGTGCGCATGCTCTCAGGCCCTCACCTCCTCTCTCCCTGAGATGGGTTTTTCATGGATGGTTGAGTTTGGCTGAGGCTGAAAACACATAAGGAGTGCTTTTTTTCCTTCTCTTCAGTTTGATGCAGCCACTTCAGCTAAATTAAGTCCCTGATTTCAATTTCTCCAGCATTTCTGATTGAGGCCAGTTACCAGTTTCTACATTTATTTTGTACAACTTACAGCTGATTGCTCATATCTGAGGTCAAAACAAAGTGTGCCTTGTTTAACTAATGAATTTAGGAAAGGTCAAAAGAAACCATTCATACTGTGATTCTCCTAGTTAAGTGCAGCAGTTGCATTAAGGACATTTAGTCTTTGAATTGAAAATCTGATAAAAGCAGTTATTTATGTTCGCTTGTCCCATCAGCCTTTTCATGCCTTAAAATGTTGGCCTCTGCAGCCAAAATGATTACAATCAGCTCAGCGGTGTTACTCTTTTCCTTATAGGTGGCTACAAGGCCCAAAGAAACTCACCCATTCACCGGAGGGTTAGGGAGGCAATGATATAGAGGTTTAAGGGCAGTACTGATAATGCATAACTTGTCCTGTCTAGAGGTGGCACCTATCCAGTACTAGGTATCAGTGTAGGGATAAAATCAGCAGAAAATGCTGTGCTGGATATCGGGGAGAATGAATCCAGTCTCTTACAAATCATGCAGTGTGCATTATGTTGCTAGATGTGTATTTCTTCAGTTTTTAAAGAAGAAATAAAGAATCATAGCCAATATTGGCTGATACTTGAGGTTTTGATATCAGTGACAGTATTAACAAAGTAGGATCATGCCAACTTTAGTATTCCCCAATGCTGGTATCAATAACTGACCTAATTGATCCTTTTATGTAAGGATGCACCGATTGCAATTTTCTTGGCCGATTCTGATTACCGATTTTTTTTGTAAGAGTGATCGGCCGATACCGATTTTTCCGATACTGATTTTTTCCCCATATAACAGAATATCAGAGCTGCCACATGTAGTCGACGACAACGACACAAAAAAATGGGTTTCAGCTTTTTTAATGTAACTTGGTAGTTACATGTTTACTGTTTACTGGTTAGTTTTTTAATAGTGACATATGATAGTGGCAGCTCTACAGCAAATACAAACAAAAATCTAATTTTCTTTGATATAAAGCTTTTATTCATAACAAATTTTCTTTACAAATTTAAATAAATACAATGTAATACATAAAAAAAAAAAGACCGTTTTGAAATCGACATTTGTGAGTGATCGGCTGATCACCGATCAGGCCGATCAGGCCAAAAATTGTCCGTTTCCGATCACTGGCCGATCGATCGGTGCATCCCTACTTTTATGTTTGTCCTTTTACAACAAATTATACAACAGTCCAAGTATAGTAAGTGTAAGACAGGTCTAAGAACCTGATCACTACAATGAATGGAACTGACTAATTAAAAATCTTTTCTGTCTCATTGCACTTTGGCTGAACATTATCATTTCAAACCAGAAATAAATAATACATTTATTCCATCAGTTGGTGATGAATAAATCTGCTTTTGATATATATATTGTGAATGTAATATCTGTAGCTGTTTCAAGGACTAAAACTTTAATAGTTCTTGATTCAAATGTGTGTTGGTTTCATGTGAATTAAATATGAATTCCCTTTCATGTGCTCATGTTTGGGGAATAATTGTGTTGCTGTCATGCTTTTTTCTTGTACACGTGTGAGTCAAATCAATTCAAAGCACTGTTTTTTCAGAGTAAGAAAGAGCTGTATCACCACATTCAATGCTACCATGCTAAATTATTCTGCATAATGTCGCAATATGTTTTCCTGAGCATACTGTGGATTGTCCTCATTACTTAAAGAACACAGATTGTCTGCATGTTTCATTATAAGGTGAAGATAGTCTTCTGTGTGTGAGCCCATGAATAAATCGCTATATTCAATTTATTTTATTTTTAAAACATACATTACTGGTTCTTTTCTGTCTGTTGCAACTCACCAGACATTTGAAAACAAAATACCATGATAGTGAATAGTGTATATGATAGTGAACAGAGTGTCAAATATTTTGTGATATTTTATATTTGTCATATTGTGCTACCTTTACTTTAAAACACACCGCCTTTGACTGACAGGTCATCACTTTAATGGGGTTAATTTGCTTTGAGGACGAGGGTTTGTATTTTAGCTCTGTCCTGGCTTTTGACATTGTGATGCCCATTTTCCCAAAAGCCACTGCTGGTTATAGATGAGATTGTGATCTAAAACGATAGCACTAATCAGGAGTCAAATCTGTTGCAATCAAAACCAAGCAAAATGCCCATCAAGGAGTCTTGGCTGATTTCAATTGCAGGGAAGGGACATGACAGCGAACCCTACACATGTTGTGTACGAATGGACATGCATGTCTCAGGACTGCCTAATGCTAGAGAAGCCACAGCTCTGCACCCTTACTGATTGCCTCTGATTGTCAGCATGTGATTTAGATGGCCATTGCAACTTGTTAGAGGGGGCTGTTCCTGTTATTGCAGTTCAGCCAAGACTTTTTTTTACTCTTCATTAGCAGGGTTTATCACAATCTGGAGCAACTCTCTGTCTGGGTAGACTAATAATGGTATAGCCATGGGATTCATCTTTATCCAGACAATCGTTAGACCCCACTGCAACATCTGTTAAAGAATAAAGCCACATTGATGATTCGTCTTTGATTTAATGATGGGGTGGAGATTTTGTCCGATTTTGACTGGAGAATTAAGTCTAGCATTATTTATACACGAGGCCAAAAGAGAATTGTTTTTGTGATCGATACATGCTGATATTGACTGGATCGTCCTGGTCAGCATCTCTTTAATGTCCATCTACATCTGCTTGTAGCTTTAATGTACTAAATGATTGCACGATTGCTTGCATGTCTAATTTGCTTGTTCTCGCTGCTTTAAGTGCACTGCCAATATTGGCAGGTCAGGCTGATAACCTGGAAGCTGGTCACATTAACATGGCCAAATATGCCGTGTTGGTCTACATTATACAGCCAGAAGTATGTGGACCCGCCACCTAAACATTGAGTTATGGTGTTTAGACCAAAACTATTGCTAAATGGTGTATAAAATCATGCACAAAGTCTTGCCACAGACAAACGCTGATAGAAGAAAGGGTAGTACTAAAGTAATTGGTGACTTTAAAAGCGGCATGATCATAGGATGCCTGTTTTTGAAATTTTTGCTTGTTAGATCAGCTGCCTGTTAGTGCTAGTATTCTGAAATGGAAGCATTTAGGAGCAAAGACAACTCAGCCACAAAGCTGTAGAATACAGCAGAGTGCTGAATGTGGATCTCCTCCATCACTTACTACAGAGTTCCAAACCACCCCTGAAAGATACATCAGCACACAAACTGTGTGAGGAGCTTAATTAAATGGGTTTCCAAGGCCAAACAACTGCACACAAGCCTCAGATTACTATGGGCAGTGCCAAGCGTCAGCTGAAGTGCTGTAAAGCAGGCTGGCACTGGAAGCAGTGGAAGTGTGTCCTCTGGAATTGTGTATCATGCTTCGCTGTATGGCATTCTGATGGATTAATCTGGGTTTGGCAGATGCCAGGAGAATGCTAGTCCCAACAGTAAAATATTTTTCAGCTCCAAAAAGTGTCAGTTTCATTTTAAATATGAAGGAAGTAAAAGCAGCTAAAACACTAATAAAAGCACAGTCGCAAGGCAACAACATTTGATTTGAAAAGACTGCATGACTGACTGATCAGAAATACCAGGGGGCTCTCTCGTGAAGCGAGATTTCTTACTAGGCCGACTAACTTAGAGCTTAGTTTAATTTAACCCTGGATTTTGTAGGCTTCATTGCCATGGCAACTTTTGCTGCTGCCTAACTTCTCCAGGGCAGGATTTCGGCTCATAAACGGCTCTTGGACCAATCAGTCTGAGCTTCTTACCAATCTGAGAAAGCCTTCTGAGGCAGACCCTTCGGTTCCTCTCTGGTACGCTTCTGTTTCTTTCATTCATGTTGTGAAAATATTCCTTTTCAGCCAAGGAATATATTCAGATATTTCTATATATCTGTAGTCACCTCTGTGTGGTTTAGATCAATGTCTTGCCCATAGCTCTACCTTACTGGTTACACATCTTTAGTGAAGTCTCTGCAGTTTATGATTAATTGTTTAATTATTTTTTTAAATGTATTTATTTACTTACTTGCTCATCTACATTTTACAAGCAATGAGACTGGGGATTCCCTTCACTTTTTTTTATGATAATGTTGAAAAGTAATCTTTTAATTAAAGGCATTTCAACTAATTTTGTGTTGGAGTTTGTGTTATTCTGACACCAATTTTGACACCAAGATTTTCATATTCACTGCAAACGTGGATCAGTTCCAAATATCAGTTATCAATATCATTGTAACTGATATTAGTATTGGTCCTAAAAATACCTGTTGCATAATCACAACCATAAATAGTTTTTATTGGTAGAAAACATTATTAACAACTTCAAAGAAGCATGAAATGATCAAAGGTTAGAATCGTTTATCAAGCTGTGAATTGATCCCAAACATTCAATATTTATATTGTATGTGACAACATACTGTCTCCCAGTAACGTCCTCAGAATATAGCTAGGTTAAATTTAGATCACTGCACAATCTCTGGAAAGCACAAGGCTGTTTGAGGAGTGAGTGGGCCTGCCAGGTCTTGGTTTAAATTGAGTTCATCAGTTGAGCTGTGATAGTGGAGCTCAGTAGCTGTGTGGAATGGCTGACTGCTAACAAATAGCCTGATGGCGGCAGCTCTCCAGCGAGGCAAGCTCTGGTGTGTGTGTGTTTGTGGAAAAGATGCTCTAGACTTTCAGTGCTGAAAAGGATTCAGGTTTGATCATAATATTGGAAGGAGGGGCCCAGTTGTTTTATCTCATTTCATTGCATTCGTAGTCTTGCATTTCTGACAGATTGATTCGAAAAAGAGTTTCACCATGATAGAGCCCTGATTATTATTTCAATTCATTTCTTTGGCCCTTTGGTCACAGGAGGCCTGCTTTATTAGATTAGTATTGAATGGATCGATACCGCAGTTGAGAGTGATTTTACAACAGCCATCTGTTCTAATGTCAGGTGACTTTGCATGCAGACTGTAGGGAAATGTTTTACAGCCGTATGTGTTGGTGTTAGTGTTGATGCGTCGAATTAACATACCGCTTTCATATCTAGACCAAAGATTGCACTCTGAATATGGAAAAGATTATATTCGCACCATTTAACTTGCCTGAATTGATAAAACATGCTTTTAATATTTTACAACATCCATAATAGTAATCCTGCCTGCAGGAGGAGAACAGAAGGGCTTTGGAGATTGAACAGGCTTGTGTGATGAATGTGCACTGTTTCTCTAGCTTTGTGGCTGTACTTCACTGAGGAAGGAAACAATTAAAAGTAAAGAGTGTCACTCACTCAGCAAGCACACGGGCAGGGGAGAGAGAGAGTAAGAGAGGGAGAAACTGAGGGGGAGAGAGAGTCTTGTGTCACAGAAGATATTGATTTGAGATTTGTTTTTGTCAGCCCTCTCAAGTTTCATGACCCTCTCCTGTCTCCGGGGTGAGACTGGCGCAAGCTAGCATGACTGATATTGTTAAAGCTCCTAAACAATCTACTTCAGGAGCAGCTTCAGTGATAATCTGAGGATCAGCAGTCACGTATCCCCCCCCGCAGAAATATATTTTCCTCACCAGAACTTTGGTCAGATACACTTTTGTGCCCTCGGCAAAAGCGAAGCAGCAGCAGCCTTTTCGGGCCTGGCGGGCCGTGGGCGGCAACAAGGACATGTTGGCTTGAGCGAAGGTGCAAAACAGTACAGGCTTGTTCTGAAGGATCACAGCAGGCTCGTTGACAACAGGCGAGGGCACAGTGTGTCTGGTTGGATAGGCTTCTCATTGTAACTTGTCGGGGCAAGAGCGCAGCCCATTTTCTGACGGCTTTCTTGACAATGGCGACAAGAAGGGCTGGGTTCAGGCAGAACCTTTGAAGCCATCCATGTTTGCGGTGTGCAGGCCCAGCAAAGTTAAGAGAAAATCTCCTGGCATCGTTCAGCCCTGTCCTGCTTCCTTTTCCTAATAAAAGAATCCCCTTTTGAGTGGGCGGCAAGCAGAAGCAGAAAATACCCTTCACTGTCTCCCTTCCTTCTACAGCCTTCCACTCTTCCTCTTCTTCTTCTTCTTCTTTGTCTTCTTTCCCTCTTTCTCCCCAGACTGTCTGCTACACTCTCACTCACTCTCTTCTTTCCTAATTCTCCTCCATGCTCTTGCTAGTCTCTTACTCTCTCTACTCTCCTTCTGTCTCTCTCGCCCACTTTTTTCCCTCCCATTTGGCCGGCGAGGCTCTTTTCTCCCGATCAGACCCTGGCCCAGTAATTGGCTGCCCCCCAGCTCGGCTCGGCTCAGCTCAGCTCAGCTCAGCTCAGCACCACACCGCACATCTTCTAATACAGCTGCGTCCCTCTTTTTTAGCCTGCCTTGCACTTTAGGACCTGACAACTAGATTGTTTTTCACTGGTGGTGAGACTGAGTTATGCTAATGCTCAGTGTCGTCGCTGTTTAGCTGGGAAAATAAAAGATGTTAGGCGGTGGAGGCTGGCACGGGCGCAGCGGTGCGTGTAAGCCCGCATTGGAGGGAGCAAAACGGGGAGAGAGAGCATTAATGGCTGCCGCTCAGCAGCCGCCGCTGTAGCTAAAGCTGGCCACCAGCAGTCTCTGTAGTCGTAACTGCCTGTTCACTCTCATTTCCCCCCCTTTTTTTCCCCTTGCCTTTAGCTTTAGCTTAGCAATTGATTTTTTTTGGTGCCACTGGAGCTCATTTTAGTCCCCAGAGTCACCATAATGTCAGATAAGAGGGTGTGCGTGAGTGTGTGTAGGTGTGTGCGAGCGCGTGTGCGTGTGTTTTTTGTAGCACATAGACACTGATAGAAGCTCTTTATTAAAGCAGGCAGTATCAGTGCTGTGGCGAATTAACATTCAGCTCTGTCTCTTATGCTCTTAACTGCAGAGCAATGAGCCTTCAGTTCAGTCACATTCATTTTATTTGGTGGAAAAAAGGGGAGCAAATCCCACACTTCCTAAGATGTCTCTCAATCTGTGTTCTGGGAGACGTTACCAAGCATTTTAGCACTATGAGGAGTTTTTAATTAACATCCATCCAATTTGGAAAAAGGGATGATGATTTTTTTCCTCAGGATGTGTTCAAGACAGTCAGACTGAGCCACTTTTGTACCCTGCAGTGCCACATGCATCTACAGGGGCATTAAGACAGATGATTTGAAGTCAGGGTATATAGACTAAATGATTTATTCCTTTTTTCACTGTCATAGTGTGTGCATTGAACAGAATGTTGTGTAACACTGAAGTGTGTTTACACAAGCATGTAAAGGATTATGTGCTGGCATCCTGCTCTGCAGAAACAGCCATAGGAGAGAATGATGTCACCAATGGGTGTGTCTGAGGGAATGTTGTAGCTAGCATTGATCAGCGGTAGGCAGGCAGGCAGTGCTTAATTACGGGCCGAGCGCGTGCCTCGGCCAGCATTGATCACAGAAAGCAGGCAGTGGAGTGCGTCCCAGCCGCTGGAGAGCCTGTGAGGACTCCTCCTGCTCAGTCAGATCTTTGTGTGAGTGTGTGTGTGTGTGTGTATGTGAGAGTGAGAACCAAGGCCCAATGTTGCACCTCCCCTGCCGTTACCTCTACAGCTATAGTTTTACTTCATTACGTCAACAGAGTTTGCTTGTACTATTCTAGCTTGAGCTACCTTAAATAATTAAAAATTTTAACTGTAAAAAAAATGTGATATGATATTTGTGCCATATCTTCCATCCCTACATTGAGGTTGTTTTGCAGCTTGATTTCCATATATGTGACCTGATCTGGCAAAATGAGTCGCAGTGACCCAAAATTCAAAATTGAGGTTTTGGGATCATTAAATAAGCTTTAACATGATGTCTTGGTCAAAGCTGTATCTTAAACGGTTGTCAAGTTACAATCGATTGAATTATCGTAGCACAACACCATTTTCCATCTGAAAAAACGGGAAAATGTAAAATTTTTTAATGTTTTTTCGAAAATTAGAGAGTTTAGAGTGAGTCTGAGTTTAAGCTTTAGCTATTTTACATTATTTTGACATTATACCAAACAACAATCACATAACACGACACACTTCACTCTAAACAGCTTTGATGATGTTGTCTAGTGATGCTCCGATTGATCGGCCACCGATCATGATCGGCCGATATTGGCTAAAAATAGCTTGATCGGCAAACTCCAAAAGCGCCGATCAAAAAAGCCGATCACTGACGTAAATTACTCGCGCGACTTTTTCACACGTGCAGCACGGCGCACATGTAAACAATAGAGCT
>JBBPDH010000130.1:20991516-21008265 GCA_037974565.1 Clupeocharax schoutedeni
TCCTGGAAGGTTGCTCAGGAATGGATTGTTCTGTGTCAGTTCCATGTTGCTCCTTTCCATCTTCCGTGTCACGCCTTAAAGATTAAAAAGTTTCTTCACAGTCAGGAATTGACAAAAAAGGTGTTTGGCCAGTAGTCAAAATTACATTTCTGCACATTTATTTATTATTTTTTTGAAGAGTGTAATTTTATCACTGGTGCAGCTGGGTGAGCATTAGGCTGGCATTTTGAACTCTCCACTCTGACCCTGGCTCCTGTGCCATCTGGAGCACACCTCATCCACTGGCCCCAGTGCCTTTTGGCTGCAAAAGTTTTTCCAAAAACTGCTGAACGCTGCTGTCTCTGAGGCAGGGCCAGCTCTTTTTCTGCTGCGTGCCTGATCTGATCGATATGTAGGGAAAGAGGCGCAGAGGTGTGGAGACCCCACGGCTGAAGCTCCAAGTGGCTCTGTCATTATCACCTCCATTATTATCTTGGCCTTGATGCCGGGATTGGCTCTCTGAGAGACCCTTTCTCTCTCCATCACTGCCACTGAGACACCTGTCCGTCTGGGTCAACAAGTACCACATCAGCTCACCCTGCTCTTTTCATGCCACAGACTGTTACTGTCTTTCACATCCAGGCCTGAAAAAGGTCCTGAAGAGCCTTAACCCCATCATAGCTAACACCTCATCAACCATATATTCAGAGGCTTTGACTTTGTCAAAGTAACTCAGTAAACCTGTCTGACTATTTTGGACGTGCTCTGCCATGTTGGGCAGAGTAAAATGGGAATTGGAGCATTCTGTATGTTTTCTCTCACTATACAAAGTAAGTCCAATTCAGTCATTATTATCTCATTCAGAATACATGGCTGTGGACATAATTTCATCAGAGTAACAATAAAAAGTGACTAAATAGTGAAGTAGTCATATTACAGCTTGTCCAAAATGTCCCAAAAATAAGAAATGCTGACATAAAAATCTATGAATTTTCAGCTGTTAAACCATGTCCATAAGATTTCAAGGTAATTGTGACAACAGCATTAAGTACTTATATTATTAGATACTAGAAAATAAAAAAGAAAAAGACAGAATATTAATGATTTAAACTTATTTGGTTCATTAATCCAGTCCTCATTGCTACAGTGTGCTATGCATTGTTTTCCTTGTATTTAATGAATGATAAACCTTAGGATATCATAAGCCTGGTATTTTTTATTAAACTCCACTGAATTGCTGGCAGTTCCAGACTTCCTCACTCCATCCCTCACTCCTATAACTTCAGAACAACTCTGAAAGTTTGCATTATTTGCAATGTAATTACTCTTTATGAAATGTTACAGCGTTTCATGCTGGACTGCAAAGCAAGCAAAGTTTTACTTGGGTGCCTTGCAACATTTTACAATTTTTAAGACTTGTAGAAAGTCTCTTACATTGACAAAAACACGTGTTTTTAGCATCTTGTTTATGCCTGAAGTTTTTTTTTTTTTCATTTAAATTCAACCCATAACAAAATGTGTTATTTTGCTAAGATTTTTCATTATCGACGGTGTGAGGGAGGTGTAGTGGCTGTCAGATTTCAACATCTGTTGACTCAGGCTCTGGTGAAAAACATCCCTTCTAATGTCCGGCTAAAAGCAATCTAGCTCATTGCTGTGTTTCATTTGTTTTCAATTTCTGCTCTGATGCTCCTCTACAATGGGTATGCAAATCAGAGAGAGAAATTCCAGGCTTCCTTTGGATGAAAATAATGGAGTCATCACAAATTTCCTGATGGAATAATAGACTAACTACTTTATAAAGTTAATAGAAATGCATCCGTGACCAGTGGGACACAAGTCCTGATAACAAAGCCTTAATAATTACGGCTTTAACAAACAATGCGGGGAAGGAAGGCGCAGGCTGAGTCCTAGCCCACTGGTATAGCAAGAGCTGTTTCTGTGCATCTGTTCTTCAAAGCTTCACCCTGAATGGGGAATTTAGCCTCAGATAAAGCGATGTGTCCTTGCTGTTTAAGATCTATAGTGGTGGGAGGCAGCGTGTTTTAACTCCTTGCCCTGACCTGTGAATGAGGCCTTCTGTGGAACCACCCCAGCGCTCATCTGCTTATATTTCAATTCAGCGTTCCTTACGTGGAGGCAAAAACAATATAAATGGCTGTGCCTCTAAAGGATGGGGTGCTCCACACGAACACCGTGATGGAGTATTGATTCTCACTACAATGCTAAAATTGCCTGTCTGCCTCCCAGTCCCAAACACACATGTGACAGCTTCAATATAGGCTAAGAACTGTGCTGTGTGCCTGGCTCTGACAGGGCTCTTTCCCTGCAGCGCCATTGCTGTACGGGGCTGTAAAAAGGCGAGGGAGGCCGTGGAGACAATGCGGGGCTTGGGTGTGCGCTTGAAAAAACATGGCCTCTAGCTGTGGAAATGTGTGTGTTTTATGCACTGCAATCTGGCAAGCTGTTAAAAAGACGATCCATTTTAGTGATAAAAGGCAGGAATAGAAACAAAAAAGGGAAAAAAAACATTTTTAAAAACATTTGAACTAGTTAAGGAAAGCCTTCAGGCTGCACTTTTCATTAAAAGTGAAGGGAAACTGAATTTATGTGATACGGTATGCTGGATATTAATCTGAGAGTAGTTAAACATTGGTGATGTTTTACAATGAGGTAAACACAACAGGCAATCTTTTAATTTGATATCAGACAATGCAGCATCAATCTCTCTGAAATACAAACACACTGCTTTGAAAAGGGAAAGCTTGTGAGGCAATTCATGCGGCAATTATTGAATATTTTAAGATTCAAGGGCCTGCTGTTTTATGGAGAGTGTAGGAACAGTTTTATATTGGAAATTAAGACGATTGGTGTCATAAGAACAGGTTAAATGTGGCCAGTGTATTCTGTTTCTTGCATGTTATTTATTTTTCTGATATCCCCATATGCATGTCGTGTGTGGATTTGTGTAGCAAAAATGCTCATAATTTATTTTTGCTTGACGATTTCCCACCTTGGTGCCCTAGAAGTAATTGGCCCATTATCTGGGTTCATGTAGCAACACAACTGTATTTTATTTTTAAATAACAATTTTCCAACTGCCCTTTATCCTTTGAATTAAACAGTCAATAATATATGTAAAAGACCCCAGCTCTGATTTGCTACCTTGTATTGTCCCTCATTGGAAAAGCAGTTAGTTATAACTCCATTGTTGATAGACAGGGCCAACCTGTTTTAGGCTGAATGCATTGTGACATTGAAAAAACAGCTCTTATTGCTCATATGTTTACATATATAGATGGCAGGGGATGAGGAGTGACTGGTATGTTTAGAAACTTTCTTTATACATTACATGCAATTATTTTATTAAAAAAAAGGAAATGAATGGGCTTTGCTGCTATACTGACTCAGTGTAACATATGTAAATGTGTTTTATTTTTGACATCACAAGTACATTTTTTGGTTTTGTTTTTAATGCTATGGGCCCTATATCATGAGCCTATACATGCTCAGCTAATTGAAGATAATTCAGCTAACCCAGAGAAAATGGCCATTGAGGCATGCTTTCCAGTCAGAATAATGTCCAGTTTGTATCTGTGTGTTTGTGTTTCTTAATAAATAAAAATAAATAAATATATAATCAAACGCATGAAAACTATTGATCTCTAGAATGTATGCATTTGACCTTTTCAAGTGCTCATAGATGATGTCTCTATTAGCTATCTAAACAAATGGATCAACACCATATCGGATTTAATAGCATCATATATCAGTAATGTAGCGTTATACAAATGGCCTTTGATTTAGATAGAAGGGGTAATGTCTAAAGACATCAGTGAAGCCAAATGAAGGCGGAACTTTACCCTTGGTGAGGCCATAGGAGTGTGTGGAAGGATAGAGAAACTGCTTTGGAGAGGAGAAACTCTTTAATCAGAATCACTTGAAAGTGGGCCTGACAGTATCTACATGCTGTTCTACCATGATAAGCCCCATCATATACGTAGGGGATTGGGAGCTGGGGGGTGGGTGGCATCAAATAACTTTTAGATGAGATTTTTTTCGTCTGAGGAACCTTGAATCCAACAACTTGACCTCAAATGGTGTATAATAACCACAGCACTTGGTCTAAACATCAAATACAAAAAACCTGTCCAGGTACAAATAAATATGAGGCACAAAAAGCTGCGGGCTGAGTGGTGCTTTTACGAACAATAATATTGTTCCTTATGTCATTGAGAGGAAGGTGTGCTATCAGTATCTCTGAAGATAGCGCTCTAATGCTTCTGTTTGCCTCTAGAGCTTTGACCTTCACTAAACTCTCATTCTCCTCAATTTGCTCTCCTATTACAGCACTTGCACAATGTTGTGCTACGCCCTCTTCTTCAGAGCCCATCCTCGCTGCTCTTTTTTCTCACCCTGATTGAAAACAAGCGTGAGGATGTGCATTTCATTCTCTCTCTCTTTTCTCTCTATTACACAAAAGACTTTAGCACCCAACTCCTTAAGAAAAAAAAGGAAAAAAAGATGGTGCATTTCATGGCACCACTGCTAAAGCCTGGGTGGGCATGACAGGATATGTTTACTGAAGTTTGAAACGAAAATCATTGTTTCCGAAAGGATCTTCGCAGAAGATGTCAGCACAAACAATGCAATTTAGACGATTTACATTAATGACTGCCTGCATTAAATGGCCCATATCTTACATTTATCTTGCATTTTCTCTCCCTGAGATCCACTTATGACATTTGTGTGGGTTTATGTACCAAAAACAATCGTAATTCGTTTTAACATGACCATTTTCCAACCTTTCCATTTCTAGCCTTTATCCTTCCGAACTAAACGGGCTGCTTTTGTTACTGCTGCCCTTAAGACTGATGTGTGTAAATAATTAATATATGTTAATGCAGACGTTGCTGGTGTGGATTGTGTTGTATTGAAATAACTGTTTGAAATGCTTCTTATCAGTTCAGTCGAATGGGAGGGGCTCAATTGCTGAATAAGCAAAGGGTTTTGTTTTTCGTTATAGCATTAAAGCAGGGAATTCTTATTTCCATGTATAAACCGTGCGGACTAGGTAGTGAGCTACACAATTTTGAAAAGTAAAAAGTATTCACATAGTCTGTCGAACTTTTATTTCAAGGAAGCGTTGTTTCCCTGCGCTGTGGGCTAAAGAAAAAAATAGAGAGGGCTTCTGGTTTGAGCTATTGCTTGATCCCAGCATGCCAAGCCTGAAACACTGAGTATTTTGAGGGTTTTCGGAAGATCTGAAACACTGAATTACTCCAAACATCTTCTTTCCAGCTCAATTTTAAATGCTTGGCCTGATGTTTAAAATACACCACAGCCTGTGAAGAGGTGTTTGGCCAAACAAATAAACGAAAGGACCAGAGAAATGTCTTCAGCACATGTATTGATCAGCTCTTTAGTGAGTCCCTGTAGAATGGGTAATTGTGCCTTTGTATCCTGTTGTTTAAACAAACTGCATTTTGTCTGAAGGGTAAAATAACACACGGGAGCACTGAGAGATTTCAGATGAATGTGCATGTCATGGCCGGTTCGCAGAGAGCTCATTAATTCAATAAGGATGGCTCATGCCATTGTTGGAAAGCCAGGTTTGAAAGCAGCCTCTTCCATTTGAAGCAACCAAATATAATTGTGCATAACTTTTGATGACTCTCATCTCATCAGAAATTTGCATATCTCCCTGAAGTGTAATTTGTCTTTTGTGATTGGCTTGCACTTAATGGAACGGGGCTCCGTTTTATCCACCAGCTTTTTCCATTGCGCTTGCTGTGGCTTTGGATTCATGGGCAAGACTTTCAAGCGTTCTTTGGTCCCTGAAGCAGTTGAAGCAGATTAAACGCATATTGTTTTTGTGTTGTGGTCAGCTAGAGAGATCAACAAGTGAAAATCCCAGAGTCTGAGTTCCATCATATTCAGCAACACCACCACCAGGAATATGCCATACACAACTATACACCTAAAACACCACGTCTGTTGTGTGCAGATATGGCTTTCAATAATGCAACGATTTTGTGTGTGTCTGTGTGTGTGCTGTTGTTGATATTGTTGGTGCTGAATTCCAAATACAATGCAACGTGGAAGTATTCCTCAGTCTATATGACTACAAAACTGAAATATCTTAAAATTGTGTTATGCGTCTATTGAAGATAAAGCTATAGGATTAGCCATTTATGCAGGGTGAAATGTAACTGATACAAATCCATTCCTGCTGCTAGACTGATGAAATTGTTCAGTTTGTATTCTTGAGTGTTTTTTTGTCCTGTATGTGGTTAAAGCTGTTAATGTTGCATGTGACATATACTCTCATTCCTGTTCAGTGCGGTGCTTCTTTTGTGCCCTGATAAATAAATGAAATTATGATTATTTATTGCCTAGGACTGTAGAGACCTCATCAAGAAACGTTCAAATCAATGTTCAGTATTTAATCTAAGTATTGATTTGGTTAGACTCTTGACTGACTGATCATTGACTGGCTCTCATTGATAAGTAAATGACTGAAAGAAGGAGGCAAAATACCCTTTTTTCAGGTCTAATTTGAAAGTGGAGTTGGCAGCACATTAAAACTGAACAATGCAATTTTAGCCTTTGCAATACTCTTTCCCAATATGATGCGATATGCAAATTAATGTTCTAACAAATTACATATTTTTTTATGTCTACAATGACACAGATTGGGTTGCAGCGTGGCCTTTAACACTGGTTATGTGCATTGAGCACTGCTTGTGTTTGTTCTTTTCTCATACGATCTTAAGCAACAAGCTTTGAGCTTTGCAGTGTACTCTGCCTGCCACAAACTATACGTGAAAGTGAAAGTGACCATTTGTCATACATGAACACACCACTGCACACACTGTGAACAGCACGAAATACTTCCTCTGCTTTTAACCCATTCACCAAGTGAAGCAGGAGGCAGCCAGGAACACAGCGCCCGGGGAGCAGTGCGTGGGGACGGTACCTTGCTCAGGGTACCTCAGCAGTGCCTAGCGGTCTTGGGAATCGAACCCGAACTTTCTGGTCGCAGGGCAATAAGCATGTCCAAATGACTGATGTAAAAACAAAAGAATCACAGAAAAGTTCCTTTTGGCACACTCCTGAATGGACTCTGGTATCCGTGCTGTTAATGCTTTATGGTTAATATCACAGTATGCTGTAGGTTTTGCAAACATATAGATCTATTTTCAGTTTTTTAAAGTTGTGCATGTGTACCACCTTCAGGACACCTGATTCCAGAACACAAATTAGCTTCTGTAGCAATCTTGAGGTTTTGTAGGACGAATCATTGCCATCATATGATTGATTTTGTTCAATCATATGAGTGTGTTTTAAATATATCAGTACAATCAAAATGTATTTATTTGAAGGCCTTTCACTAAAGTTCCAACTGACCAATTAAATACATGCTTGCATCAGTTCTACAAAAAATGACACTTTTCTTGATCTTCCCTAGAACCTCTAGAACTAGGAATGTCTGTGATGTGATGAATGTCATCGAAGACCTTGAACACTGTGCACATCTGAGGTGCCCTGCTGGCTCTCTCCAGCTACCTCCAGCTTCTCACCATCAGTCTGCTTGCTCCTTTATGTGTGCTCATTAAAACTGACCCAACTTGGTGGAGGCAGACTGAGCATCCTGTGTTTATCAACAGGTATCCCTCCGTTCCCCTGAGGGGGTTTCATTGTTTGTGTCCCGTTAATTACTGGGACCATAAAACCGCTCCAAAAATCCCCCTATCAGTCTCGTTAGAGTTCCTGAACCTCACATACATATTTAACTGCGAAGGAGCTGTGTGTTTGTGTGCGTATGCAAGTATATGTGAGTGTGTATGTATGTGCATGCGCATTGAGGTGTGTTCTGACAAAGCCCTGGCATGCTGTTTAATTCACCTAATCTTCTTGAGAGGTTTCAAATGTGCAAACCTGTAATTTATGGCCCTGGCCTCTGGTGAGGGATGATAAAAAGATGCTGTCTAATTTTGCGAGGACTTCACTCACAGTCGCTATCTCCTCTAGGGAGAGTAAGTTTATTAAAAGCAGAGCGGAGACACGACAAGGTGTTTGTCATCTTACCTGAGCCTCTCCCCGGAGCCCTCGCAGGGATAAAGTAAGAACACACAGTGCACTTTAGGGATGAGACAGCGGCCTTGGCCATTCCATAAACAGAGGAAACGGTTCGCGCCGTTTGATCTGCTGCTTCTCGGCGAGCGAGACCGCCGCTCTTGGGAGCGTTTGAGAGTGTGAATTGAGTTGTACAGCACTATCTCCTGTCAGGTGTACTGACCTCTTCTCATTGCTCTATTTGTTTTTTTCCACAGACATCAATGCAGCTGCCATATTGGTTTTCCTGTTTATGTTGACCTTGACCTCTGATCCTGACCTCCTGCATACTCTTGGTAACCATATCATGTTTATTTGAACTTTTGGTTGATTTCATCGTTTTGTTATGATGGCCATCTTCTTGTTTGGTAGCCCTTTGTTTTTTGTCATTTGCATAGATGGTAACCCTGAATTCTTAACTTCATTTCAGTTACTCCAAACCTAATTTTTTTTAACTCCATAACATTCATGGACCTGCCTGGCTGGCCCACACCACTTACATCCAAATGATGATACTGCGTTCAGCTGTTTGAGGCTGCAAATAAACGTAAGCTAGCACTTGTTTGGGCTTTGTGAGAATAGGAAAAGCTTATTTTTAGTGCTTGATTTAATTCAAAATGGACTATTACAACTGTTACAGCTGTACAACTGTGCCAAAATTCTTGAACAGAACAACTTAAATGACCCCCTATATTTAGCGTTTTCACGTACAGTTACCATATCATTTCCTAAAAGAAACTTGAAAGTCTGTTCTGGCTCTTATGTTTAAAGGCCTGCAAACACTAAGTACATGCAGTCAAATTCCAAAGTGAATTCACAGAAAATAAATAAATGCTCCTCTGAAGAAGACAGAAGAGAAAGTAAAAGAAGGAGTTTCCATGTTAATTTGTAAGGTGCCAATATAGTGCATATTATACATACCATCACTGTCTACCATATTTGTAATGAATGTGAAACGTGGCATTCATAATCATTTATTCATTTTTGTAAACATTCCTTTTTGAAAAAGGTTTTTCGTTTCAGCAAATTCACCAAACTTCACAGAATTCCAAGCTCTTAAGACTTTCCGGATGGGAATCAAGTGGATTTTTCACACTTCATATTTCTGGCACACGAATGCAGCTTAACTTTACCATTTTGCATTGTTTTCCATGTAGTTAATGAATAATAGGCTTCAGGATGTGGATGCCCATGAACGTTAAAGGATTTAAGTTTTTATTTATCCGTATTTTAAATTTGTCCATTTGTCTGTGCAAGTTTTCTCCTCCTGAATTGTTTCATGTTTTAAAGGTGAAGCATAGAATATTTCCACATTTTGCAGTGTATTTCCTCATAACTGAAAGGCTGCTGGCAACTTGACTTGTCATACCTCTGGAACAGGACATAACCTCCCTTTTGGATGAGACCACCCTAAAGAATTAAGATATTTTCGAAATTCAAGGCTGCCTGTGATATGAGCCTAGTGTAACATTTTACACTTGCTGCTGTTATTTTGGAATTTTAATCTAGTATTCTGATCGCATGTCTGCAGAGCCCTCTGTTTATCAGGTATGAGCTACATTTGTTCTTGACCTCTCTTCTGGCTTAGGGCACTTATAGTCTTCTGGAATGTTGTGCTATGTAAAATAATATAAAATGAGCATAGCCAATTACTGCATAACTTAAAATTGACTTTTTATGGTGACCTGGTGCTCACATGTTTATTTGTCACATACACAGGTTTACAGGATTACCCTGAATCGCTCCTGAGACAGCACAATAACTAAGAATGAAGAGTAGAATAGACGAATCTGCATTAAAGAATAGAATAAATTGACAATACACACTTATATACAAAGTATACAAATATACACAATGATATATGATTAACAAAAATGGGTGAGTTTTGTAGTTAAGTGTCACATTTAACGCAAGTTGTCTTGTATTTATAGCATAACATTAATTTCCTTTACACTTTACAATATATATCACCTCTAGTGGAACAAAATATTCTATCTCCAAATTGGTTTACAGTATTCAAAACAAAGGGTTTTGAAACTTTTAATAGGTTTAAAAAATGGCAATATGTTTTTTCATACCTGCTTTTATCAAGAAATCTAATGAATGCTAAAAGTGGAAATACATGGTTTTATGAACATATTTACCTAATGTTTTTTTATGTGGCTGGTAATCAGGGAAACTCATTCTATACAAGACTTGCAATGGTTTCCCTGCTGTGCTGCTTCTGAGTGGGTGGAAACTTATGCGTCCTCTGAAGAAGGAGACAGCAGGTGATTTTTATTACCTGTTTGCCTAGTTGTTTGTTAATGGATATGACCTTCACAGAGGCATTTGCATGTTGTTTCACCGCTTATTTTATGGGTAGAATTGCTGAGCACATGCAGTGAAAAAAACAATATCAAATAGTCATGCAAAAATACATTTTATTACAGCCGTGACCTCAATGGTTAGGGGCTAGCGTGACATCTTTAACCAATGCTATTGGCAGTATTCTCTCATTTTGTTATTTGAATGTTACATTGTGTGTTAGTGTGTCTATATACATACATACATGCATACATACATACATATGTAATCCAAGTACCAACATTCAAGTACTGCTGTACAAGGTCTGTGTTAGCCTTTATCAGTAGTTTCATTGGTCACTTTCTGACCTGAGCTGTTCCGGTGTTTGAATAGCCGAACGCTCTGAAAGCAGCAGTGACACTGATGTGTATATAAACCCCAGCAGGTAGATGAACCTCATAAAGTGTGCATAATAGTACTGCCTCTGCAATGCGAGGTTCAGTGAATAGACAGAGCATCAGATAAAATCAGACGTCATTAACCCGCTGACCTGGAAGTGTGTTTGCAAAACAGTGCCTCTTTAAGCTTAGCCTCATACTGTACCTTGATATTGCAGTGTTTGGCAGGGTTATCACACTATGGCATTCTAACACTGTGACACCTCTAGGTGGTGTATGTGTGTGTGTGTGTGTCTGGCCAGTGTGTGTCCCGAATAAGTGTGTGTCAGCCAGATTAGAGCTGGCAGATGCAGAGAGAGGCTGTACTGAAGGTTGCCACCCTGCTCTGTTGTCTTGCCTGCAAAGAGAGAGCATCAGCACTGGCCAACAGAGGGGGACATGCGCAGCAATGCTATCAGCATTGTCACACATGCTTTATTCATTCCTCTTTTTTATCTTTCTTATTCAAAACAAGCGTCCCATGTCACCCCCTTGTCCTGTAAGTAAAGCAGTGGACGTGGCTTCTGATAGCCATGCAGTCTGTGTGTGTCCACGGATCCCCTCCAGCATGCACTAACAAGAGCCCGTCAGGTTGACCCTGGATGCGGCTGCTGTCGCAAATGACGGTTTAGCTTGCTCACGGCCCATAGGAGTGAAGATTGGCCAGGGTCAAGCATTCTCGCTCCGCCTTATCGGATCGGACACAACATGCCAGGCTTTCTCTCTGTCTCTGTCTAATGCTTATATTCCTGCCATTATGCCAACAACATGACAGCCGTACACTAGAGGTCGCTCTGTTCAATTTTCTAACTGTTAACCGGCGAGCCAATCAGCTCATTAGCTCAGTGAGGCAGTTTGCATGCTCTAACAGTTTGCATGCTCTAACAGTTTGCATGCGAGAAAGTCGTTTCAAAAATTTGAGAGCAGTGTTGACATGTTGTTCTGTGTTGAGACAAGTGCATTCGTCTGTATGAAATAGCTTTACCTTTTAAACCATGACAGTGAAAGAAGTCACGATTGAAATACATTATTTTTACCTGTAAAACTTTGGGTTTATTTTCTTTTATTTTTATACACTGAAAAAGAAAGTTACACACTTGTGGCCGAATGAAATAATACAATGCTTTTACTCATCTGAGCTATTATAATATTCACCTCAGCTGTTATTATTATTAGGAACACATGCCATTGTGTTTACCTGTGTTAGTTTCTGTCTACCCCAGTTCGAAACCAATAAGATTGCACTGTTTACTGCTGTTATTTTCTACATGGAAAAGAGGGTTCTGTTATTGATACAGATCCTAATGGAATTTCCTTATATGTGTGTATAATTTCTACATTGCTGAAACTCAACACATTATTTAATTTTGACAGCAACAACAATAATAATTTCTACACAGCACCTTTCTTAAATCCAAGGTCACTTTGCAGGCAGATCAGGCTTAAAACATTAATCAAACAGCAACAGACAGATCATAAAGCAGACAAACAGCAGCATAGTAATGATGTTCATGATGTAATGTTTTCGTGTGAAAATGATGCACACATTTATATCAAGTAAATTTAGTTGATTTACTGAGTTACTGGCAAAGGTTAAGTGAGTACTTTGTCAGCCTCATGGGAACCTTCTTTCTCTCTCTCTCTCTCTCTTTCTCTGTCTATCTATCTTTCTCTCTCCCTCCCTTTCTCTCTTTCCTTCTCGCTCCCTCCCTCTTTCTGTCTGTGGTTTTGGGTGTTGTATGGCTCCGCAGGCTGAGGTGTGAGGGGTATTGGACAGCAGTTGAGGGGGCAGGGAATAAGGCATTTTTCCTCTGGTACAGGAGGATTCCTGGTGTCATCTGCCGCTACCACTGCCCTTTAGTGAGATAATTCAAAAACAAGTTGGCCTTTTGATTAATGTAGTGCTCCCATTCCAACTGCTTTCAAATGGAGCCCGTCACAAGAGGAATACCGAACAGACAGTGCCACCGGAGTGGGCAATAATGAGCGGCCGAAAAAGTAAATCAAAGGAATCAATCTGCTTCTCCCTCTCTGAGCCGGAGCCGGGAGCACTAGTGTACCTCCTGGCTCTCTCTTCACAAGATGGCTCTAATTAGCGGCCGCTACGAAAGCCCACAGATAGGCCACGCATGCTGCAGCCAAACATGAGGTTGTATTAAAAAATAATGCCCTATATAAGATCCAATCTGCCTTTTATCTGTGCGTTGGGGCAGCCGCATGAGGAGTGCCTTTTAAAATCTCATTTATTTCTGCAGCGCGAGTGACACAGCCACGCAAAGGTCGTCCACTTTGTTTTTGCGCTCAGAGGGGAAACATTCCCTGAATTGATTCAAGAGGAGCACTGACACAAACGTGCAGCTGGAGGAACGCATACGGGGTAAGAGAGGAAAAAAGGCGGATGGAAGTGAAGATTATGTGGAGGCCCACAGAGGCTCGGAATACAAATGAACGCTGGAGGATGGGATTGTGGTTCAGAGGTCCGCGCCGAGCAGACTGGCCGTGCTGCTCCACCGTACTGCCCTGGGGCAAAATAAGCTGAACACACTGAAAATAATTTCTTAGATGATGTTTTTTTCCTTTGCTAAACCAAATATGGCATGTTTGATTCTGGAGAATCGTTATTTCTCCCCCTTCAGAAAACTGTAGAACAGGACTGCAAGTTATTGATAAGGATGTTTATCGAACGAAGTTGACCTATCATTGGCCTATCAATGCTCTGTATGATACACACAGCAGTTCCAGAACAGTGCCGTATACTGCAGGATGCTTTTGCCGTGATATGGCTTCTGTTGTTTCGTCCCAAAGTCCACATTTGGGGTTTCAAGTACATGTGTGCACGTTCAGGTCATCATTAAGGTTTTACAGTTAGTGTGGCCTTACATCACAGTATCTCTTTTTTGAGAGCTAGAAAAATGAACATCACTTTGTCAGATTGGACCATGCTAGAAGGCCAGACCTCCCTTTATTTTCTTGAGATGGGGTTGAGAGAGATCTGAGGAACAAGAAGGAAATTGGGTGGTGATGGAGTGTGAAACTGATATGGGAAATGCAGGGTAGAAATGGAAATTTATAGGTCATGGTCCCCCTCCCAAACTTCGCTTATTTCACAAGTTCATTGTGTAGCTGAACACTATGGGCAGTCATTTTAGAAAACAGGTTAGAAATGTAGATGTTGGAGAGCCCATTTGAACGACGCAAAACGAGACGAAACAGAGGAAGGCCTGATGATTTGATGTGATGATTAATCAAATGGTTAATTAAATCAGTCCTACTGTGGACGGGGATATCTACGTCTGGATAATTAATTGTCTAATAAGTGAATATTATGTGAAATGTACTCTTACTCTCACTGAAAGTCTTGGTAATGTGTCACATGCCAAAGTTGTCCTTTCTGTGGATGCGACCCTTTTTAAAAGGGTCAAATTCAATCAATGGATCTGCACAGGCACATCACAAAGGTCCCTTTGACCATATGAGACCCTTTCATTAGAAACCCCACTCTGTTCAGTCCCTTCTTTCTCTCCACTTAATGCCAGAGCCCCTTCATCTGCTTTTACTTTATCTTCTTCTGGCGGGTGCTTCCAGACCCTTTCTCTTTGCCTGTACTGTTTTGTTAACTTCAGTGTTGTATTTCAAAGCTTGATTAGATGTCACTCAATTAGAAGCACATTAGAGCAGGGGTAGAGGGTTGCCATGGTTGCTGTGTGGAAGCCTGAGAGCCTCCACAGTGCCTTCCCGGAGTGATCTAACGAAAACCCAATAGTGGGGCGCCAGGGAGTGAACCAGAAAAGTTTTCCACCAAATTAGTGACAGCCACAGACGCCTCTCAGATGAAATTAATTAAAACCGTATTTGCGTTGGGAGGGGAAGGAAAAAAATAAAGCAGGCAAAGCAAGGTGTCACAGAGGACTCACACCAATTTGAAGCTCTTAGACCTAGCTCTTAGACAGGCCAGGATTAATCCAGCTCCCCTAATATGCAGTAGATTGGTGCTCCCCTGGTGCCACAGATCAGGTAAGGCCCAGTGAAGCACACACTACTCTCTAAGTGCTTCATTATTTTACCCTCAGATTCCGCAGCCTGGCATTGATTTAATAAGTCCTGATACACAGCTCTTTAGTGCTGTGTTGCATTTCATATATAAGGGTTTTCATTATTATATATTTTTTTGTCTTTGTCTGCAGAGCACTACATTTCTTTTCAAAACAGTCAACCTCAGTCAAGTGAATGCAAATGAAAACTAAGTGAAATTAATCTGGTTTGAAGGGCTCTTGCTGTGAGCAGGTTAGAAATGCACAAAATAAACAGTGTTAAGCCAGTTTCATTGGACCCTTTGGTGTTAATATGGCAAATTAAGCTGCCTGAGCTGCTCAAATGAATTTTCTAAAGTTTTCCAAAGTTTACCTTTTAAGTCACTCTATCCTGCAGTATAAATTAAAGGGTCGCTACTCAGTCTTTTCCCTTGATAGGGCTGTAAACCCATATTTCTAGCTGTCTTAATGCAAAACCGAAGGGAAAAGAACACTACACCTGTAGTGGATGAGAAATGCCTGTTCTGTCCTGCTGCTCTCAGTTTGTTGCCGCCCCCCCCATTTTTTTAGCCACCACCGGCTTGCTAAACGGCACACTGTTGTCACGTTGACCTATGGATTGATGGATGGCTTGGAATCTCCCGTAGCACGAGGAGCAGATTGTGGCCGAGTAGAAACAGGCTTTTCAGGTCATGTTTGGCTTTCAGCTCCAGCAGATATGTGAGTGCTTAATCGTTGGGGAGAAAGCTGAGAGCACGTCTGGCTTCCCCCAATCTGCTCCACGCCACGTCGCTCTCCACCGCCACCTTTTGAGTGTCACATTCACACTGCTTGCACACCTGAATAATATGGAGATGATAAATGGCCAGGCACTGTGACCTTGTAAACTCATATATGGGCGTGTGTGAGTGCGTATGTGTGGTGAGGGATGACTGGACGGCTGCGCTCTCCTAGGCCGCAGATCCTCTCCGGTGAGCGCTCGTTATGCGCTGTGTCTAATCAGCGCTGTAGGCGTTTTATGATTTCACGGTTTAAATGAATGTGTTGGGACTGTAAAATATTGAGTCAGTTTTTAGATACACACTGCAATGGCCTAGCAGCCAGGCCTCATCTGCATGAACACTTCTGTTGCTGAGCCATCTCAAATCAAGATGAAAATGAAATGGAATAATCAATTTGGCCGGCGCTGATCCTGTCTCTCCGCGGCACCCTATCGATTCAGCTCCGACCACAAGTTTCTCAGGGAGCATGAAACCCTGAAAGGTCACAGTTTGATGTTTGTTGGAAAGGAACCCCTTTATTGCATTGGGAACTTTTTAAGGCACTGTTTTCTGCAAACGCCCTATCCAGCAAAGCATACATAAATAATGAGAGACAAGAAAATAACTACATTTAACATGCATGTATTAATGGCTTTATATTAGCTTTTCGGAGATTGCTAGACTGCAAAAAAGATAGCAGTCATCTTAAATCTAGGCAGTATAGTTAAGATTTCTCCTTATGAGGTGTTAGAAATATTAACTAGATTTAAGATTTTAGGTGCCAAGAGTTTATTTATGCTTGCCAAGATATCTTGTAAAACAGCAGGGGTTGTTTGTCATGGTCCGAATAACAGGGTAAGCTGACCTAAGCTTGATATAATTAAAGCATAGTGAAATACTGTCAGAACAGCAGATTTAGACATGTGAATATTTCGACTCTGATACTGAGGTTTTGCAGGACTTTCTAGCCGACCACATATGTGGTTGCAGAATAACGACATGAAAAAACAATAAAAAAAAAATACATAATTGTCTTTCCAGTTAGACCCATTAGCTAGGTCTAACTGGGAAAACACACACACACACACACACACACACACACACACACACACACACACACACACACACACACAAAGC
>JBBPDH010000130.1:21008365-21030276 GCA_037974565.1 Clupeocharax schoutedeni
CTAGTTTTTAGTTTTTCTGTTAATTTATGTTGTAAATTTATGTTGCATGTAGCACCTTGGTCCTGGAGGAACGTTGTCTCGTTTCACTGTGTACTAACTGTATATGGTTGAAATGACAATAAAGCTTTTTGAACCTTGAACCTAGGTGTCTTTCTATCACATGGTGCTACCTAGCTAGGAAGGGAAAGGCTGGCATGTTCATTCTTGGAGACACATGAAGCCCCCCATCTTTACAAACTGGAATTGTCATTGGACAGCTCAACTCACTTGGAGGAGATAATGACAATTATACTTTTGTATGTTAAGAGATATATGTATTCAAGTGTATTTCCTCACAGCACACAACTCAAAATATACATTTTAAATAATATACTGAAGTTGGAATTTTATGTTAGCGAGGAGGTCCTGCTTTGGATTCCATTCTGAGGCCGACCTTTGTGTGTGGAGTTTGCATGTTTTCTTCTCTCTGGTTTCTGCCAGGAGCTCTAATTTCCTCCCACAGTCCAAACACATGTATGGTAGGTGAGTTTGAGTTGCTAAATAGCCCATAGATATCTAAAACTTCTGTGTCTTCTCCATGTGTGATCTGATAGTCTAGCAGCTCATAATTTGAATCTAGAAGAATGCGTTTTCCTTGTAGACTGCAAAAGACAGATGCACATTCATCTGGATAAGAGTGTTTACCAAGCGCTATTAATGCAAATGAAACTGTAGGTGTGACTGTGCCTTTCTATGTGTCCGCATGTGATGATCTGACGCGCTTCTCTGCCTTTTGCCTGGTGAGCATTGACATGGGATCCAGCACCTCTCCATGAACCTGGTCATGATAAAAGATAATAGATGGAAAAATGAATGGTAAATGTAAAATGACTGTCAAGAATGCTTTTGTTTCAGTGTGCTTCCGTATGAAAGATATGCATCTGTTCAAGTGTATTTCCCTACAGAAAACAAAAGTGTATTGAAACTTTAAAATGTGCCTCTTTGAAAAATACAGAAAAAATACATTTTAGGTGTTTCCATAAAATGCGTGAAATAAAAAACAGAAAACCTCTAGTATTTTACTCTGTATTTCAAGCACCCTGTTGATGCAGTATAGTTCACAAGGGTGTCCTTTAAAACGAACTAGTGCTCATTCTGGATAGTAAGCTAAGACTGGGATGTACATTGACATCTGTGCTGAGTTGGAGAATAATATGGGCCTTGATGCTGGAAAATTGAATGTCAGTTATTTTTAAAGGACATGTATAGGACAAAGAAACCAGTGAAAGCTATGTTCAAAGATGAAGGATAGCTCATGTTTATGGCAGCTTCTATATATCCAAGCATGAGCTTTACAAGGACAGTAATTTTAATCGTTTTTGATATTTGATGTTTGGTGTGGAAACATGAGCCAGTTTTTTTTTGGACCAATTCTGCATTTTTGTTTGTTCAGTCGTTATTGTTGTTGTCACTGTTTATGGACTGCAGATGTGTGGTGCTTTGCTTGGCCCTTGTTCAAGACAGTAGGGTAGTTCTGGTTTAGTCAGATATACCTGCCAGGCATATTTTATGTAAAACAGACAGGTATTATTACATTATGAATTCATTCCAAATGTCAGTTAGTGGTTGGGCTTGTAGGGGTCTTGTAGAAAGTCACATTTCCATAATATATCCTTGCATTACACATAGTGTGTGGAGACCCATCTCCCAGCATGAATTTCTAACATGATTTCTTCTCTCCTCCATCTTTTGCTCCATCCGTCTTCCCCGCTCTTATTCAAACCAGCTAAATAATGGCTTTGCCGAATAGCTGATGATGCTGCGTGAGAGATGTGCGCTGCTTTGCCACCTGTCTGCGCGTGGCAGGGTGCGGGCAGGGCAAAGGGAGATCGGCACGAAATAAATGGCACAGGAGAGCGAACGCTGCAGGTTAAAGTAGGAGGGAGAGGAGCAGCAAGCAATTCCACTTGCCTCTGTTGGGTCAATATAAAACCTCATTACGGGGGTGTCATAGAAAATTTGTGCACTTTCTGCTCCATCTAGCAGCAATTTTGCTGGATAAGCACCACTCTCATTTGCCCATTTTAAGCATTTCGTTAAAGAAAGGCTCACAAACAGGAACCCATCACTTGCAGCCTCGGGGCTCTTGCGGGGGGAAAATCCCTCCAGCCGTCCTGAATCAACCTCTGCCTGTGTGTACTCTGTACTGGGAGAGAGTGTATGTGTGTATGAGTCAGAGAGAGACAGTGTGTGCATGCGTGTCTGTTTGAGAGAGAGAGAGAGAGAGACCAGGCATTTCACACAGGCCGAGCTTTGACACCCACTGTTAACCCTGTAATTAATCCCCTAATAACCTAGTTAGTATGCTGCTGTGCAGACTCCTTTGTATATGTCAGGTTTCCTACTGCAGCCTCTGCTCACGCCCTGCCTCCGACTCTAATGTACATTTCACTCTCTTCTCTGTCAACCTCCTTTGCCATAATGCGTGAAAGAGCGTTTTTGAATGTGTGCAAGTGTAAGCTTCGGATGATTCATACCTATAGGCTGAGATTAGAGTGTTACTACATCTATTCCTGGATGGGGAAAATGTCTGTGATAGGGTTAATGTATTCGGCAAATTCATAAAAATAATAATAATAGTAATAAAAAATGGGCAGCAATTTATGCGGTCTAAGCACCATTATGCAAGTAGCCCCACATTTTTACATTTACTGTTATTGCACTCCCACTTCGTTTATGTCACTTGGCTGTTTTAACCTGTGTTTTATGTTTGATGACAGTGAGAAAAAAACATGTATGTTTTTGAAGTAATCAGGTTATAAATAATTTATTCATCAGGAGTCGTGGTCAGTTTAGCAGTTTGGCAGAGTTGTTCAGAATAATAGTTCTGTCCTATAGCACCCTATGAATAGAACATTTTATGATAGCTTGTATATTTGCAGTCACAACTTGCTTGTGAATTTGAAAGGCGTGGAATACATCCTTTGTAAGTCTTATGCAGGGTACATGTGGTGCTAGTGCTGTTGCAGTTTGACAGGAATTGTTTACTGATATAGAAAACATTTACTCAGTCAGAGATGATGCTTCATATCAGTAACAGTGTTTCCTTGTTTACCCTGTTATCTCCTCAGTGTTACTCATTGCCAGTTTCCACCTGCTGTTTAGGCCTCCCTTATGGCACAATATCATCGGTCTTGGACAGTGAGGGTTCCAATGTGTCTCTTTTTCACATATGTATCATATTATTGCTTATACTGATTGTGTTTGGAGGAGAGTACTGAACAGCTCAATTTTAAACATGACCTACAGACACCTGCTATTGGCCACCATCATTCTGTATTGATGGAGAGAGAGAGTATCAGGGCCATTTGGACTGTTGTTGGCTCCTGGCCATAGATGACTGTGGCATCACAGGGAATCGAATGTAGGTCCCATCGAAAGGATATAGCCTTCTTAGCCGATTGCACCACTCAAGAGCCCTCAATACATGGGCATTTTTCTTTGTCCCATTACCTGTACAAAATTGATTCTCGGGGGTCGATTGCAATGAGCATGGCTCAGTGCACGATAACCATGAGATTTTAGACCCCCACGTTAATAGGAGAGCTCCCTCCAGCAGATCCCGATCTGTTGATTTTAGTTGGTCTCAATTGGTGTTTGGGTAAACACAACTGCTGTGAACTTTGGTATAAGTTTAGTTACACTACTGTAGGTTTGCCTCTTACTGTTTGTTGAGGGAAACACCTGCCTGCAGCATTTTCTTCAGATTCCTAATTTTCTCTTGAAGTTCTTGCCGCACAGTTCTTGTTCTAATTCGGACAAAACCACTTACCCCTTCCAATTCCCTGTGATCCGATGTAGTTGCGCTACAGGTGTAGTGTAGAGCCTAGGGAATGTAGAAAAACACTTTGCCATAATTCCATTGTGATATATGGACCATAAGAGTTTGGAAGCACATATTATATGCAACCTCCATTGTTCTAACATTGTATTAGTAACAAATAACAGTGATTTTATTTTAATGCACTTTTCTGATACCCAAACACTACAGAGCAGTCAAAAGTGGTCATAATCTGTACAAATCAACAAAACAACAAAACAAAAGGCATATCCCCAAAAGAAAATATGAGCATCTAGCCATATTGTGGACAATTGACATAAGCAGCCTTGTTAAAGCAGTAACAGTGAGAAAATGAGAAAGAATAGAATGAATTAAACAAAAGAAATAAAATCAAATAGATGCGGTGAACACAAGTGACAGCAGTTGGTAAGCATTGGAGAAGCATTAATAAGTGAGAGGAGCCGTAAGATAACAACAAAGCTGAATAAATGAACAAAATCAGTACTGTGGAAATACTTGCTGCATATAAGTGACAGTTATAACTATGTAGTGTTTTTGGTGCTTTGCCCAGCTACTGGTTGTACTTTTTGAGGGAAATAACTACAGTATGGAGTGTACAGTGTGGCCAAACTGAAAGCCTTCTCTGTTTTCCTTTATGTGTGCAGTGGAGACAGTGGTTTGCAGACTGCACACAACAAAGTGCTTGAATAATACATGATCTGATGAAAGCCAAATGTGCAGAAAATGCTGGAAAGGTCAGTAAGATCCGCGGCCATAATTACAGAGCGAAAATTGGCCAACACCCCCCTAATTAAACCATAGACAAATTTCCCCCCTCTGTCCAAGCGGTATACCACTGGCCTGCATATTAATCACGGGGGGGAGTGTTTGGAAAAGGCTGTCCTTTTGCTGTGTTGGTGTGAGGCTGTCCTATCCTCTACCCTTGACTGCGTAAGCTGTTGTGTGGCTGTCGAAGGGTGCCGGGCTGGAGATAAAAAAAAATGAAGTGAACAATGAAAAATGAATAGTTGGCATGCAGTGGAGGTTGAGTGGCTCCCTGCTGTAGAGGGACAGTAGCAATCAGGTCGATTCTAATTAGAATAGGAAGCCTTTTCAGAGCTGAGCCTCAGTCAGGAAAAGGGCTGTTTTCAGAAAACTGCACATGTGCTTGTTTGTTTGTGTGTGTGTGTGTGTGTGTGTGTGTGTGTGTGTGCGTTGCGCGTGTGCGTGTGTATGTGTGTGTGTGTGTCTGGGGTGTTCCATTAAAGATATGTACATAATAATATAACAGTATACATGTGTATTATACATTTACATACTATAGCAGTGTACATAATAGGATGCTGACTATATAGTAGTAACAAAGTAATAGTATGTTTCTGTTACCGTGATAAATTCCATCAGTTAACACTTTTCAGAAAACATCATGTGTATCATCATCTACTTCCTCATCATCAAAACACAAGAATCAAGAGCTTATAAACAACATGAGTGTAATTTAAAAGCTGGATAGTAACTGAATAACAATCAGATGACTGGATGCCAGACAACTATGCCATTATACTTTCATTCAAGATATTTTCCTCAATTTCTTTTTACATTATCTGTCTTGCAAAATGTATGTCTCTTTAATTCTTTTATGTTTCTTTATTATATTTCTCTGTATTTATCTAAGTAAGCCATTTTATTTGCCAGCTCTTTAATTGCTTAATGAATAAAGATGACTTGATGTTGTTGTGGTGTTGATTTCTTATAGAAGTCAGAATTTAATTTAAACTCTCATTGTAATGATCATTTTTGTATATGTTTGAAGTAGTTTGCTCAGGAAACAAATGTGATATATTTTTTTGGGTTATAAACTGTGTCCTAATGTTTTATTTGTGCCGTATCGCCCACCCTTACATTCCAGTACTAGTTTGGTGGGTAGCTTGTATGATTCTGTTTACCTCCAGCTTGGTGTCTTAGGGGGGGTGACTTCTTAAGGCTGAGCAGGCATTGCTAATGCACGTGAGTGTGTGTGTGATCTCAGGTCCTCACTTGGAGCTCCTCAAGTCTGGGAGGGATTGATGTCGGAGCCATGATGAAAGGCGTGATCAGTGCGCTCACTAAACATGACACCGATGAGGCACCAGCGCCTCGTCACAAACATTCCCCAGATCAGCCTTCACTGTTGCATCTGGTTAATAAAAAACTGCTTTACACCCGTGAAGCGCACGTACGAGGTTGAGCTGCGGCGCGGCCGGCCCGTGGCGCTGGATTGATTGGCTGTGGCTGTGAAGGAATCATATAGTGGTGGTGTGTGTTTTCTCCCTCCTCTGACTTCAGTGCACTTGACAGGCAGCCATCAGAGAGAGTGTTTTACAGATCCCACAGAGCCTGCTGACTAACTGCACATGACCTCCAGCATTGAATGATGAATGGCAAAAGAAGCCCCTCTCATCCATCGCGGCCTCACCCTCTCCATCGCCCGCTGTCTGAAATGCTGTGAAGAGACAACGCTACAACGCTTCAATCTACCACCAAACAGGGTTATATGATTGTAACAATCGAGGAGCTTGTTTTGGTTCTGTATAGACATTTCAAATGTTCTTTAAATAACTACAAATAGAATATGATTGGTCAAGGTTCCTTTGGTCTTTTTTTTTTGTTTTGACGTTAGATGTATTGTATGTTATATATGTAGACATGGGAACCTAATAATAATAGATATAGAGATTTATGTGGGTCAGGGTGGGGCACAATCAATGCTTTTGTTTCTACATTTAAAATATTTATACAAGCAATCTCCTCATTTGCATTGCAAATAAAAACATAAACCAGCACCCACTGATAATGAACAGACAAAATAATTGTTAGTGCTAATGTTACAGCTTAGCTCAGATGCAACATTAATTAGCACACAGAGATGCTAGTTATAACAGTCGCTGTAAAAGTGCAAATCTGTGCAAACAGAGTCAACTAAATGATTTGTTGTTTGAACCAGAGAAGGAGGCCATAAAAATACAAATACATTTGATGGCAAGTGTTCCAAGTCTCAGCCGTTTTAGGATTTTATTTGAATGAATATAGGCTTGTCTTATTGTTAATTATGGGAGGGTAAGTTGTAATGTCATAGTCCCGCTTTCTCCACTCTTTCCTCCACTTTATGGAAATGACACAAATGAAAAAATATTTTTTCTGACCTCTAAAGATCCATTAATTCAAATGTGTCTTTAAGTTGCTCCTCTAAAAATAACCCCATGCTTTTCTGGAGAACATCTTTTTAAAGAAAGTAGAGATGCAGGCACGTGGTGCAGCCTGCAAGAGTACTGATGCGTCTCTTATGTTTGGCCTGCTTATGCAGGTGCTGTTTACTGACTCTGATAACATTTTAAATCACTGGCTCCAAATGCAGAGACCGACAGCAAAGATGGTGCCTCCAAGAACAAACCTTCAATAATGCACAGTGCAACAACACAACATGAGTGTAAGCTTTCCATTGGACTCCCTGGGGCCAAGCTCCGTTTGTCTAGCTTTGTTTGAATGTACGGAACAAAAGATGTGTGGCCTTGTACTGGGAAAAAAGCACGGAGAAACAAGAGAGGAGCAGGTGTATTCTGAACGGTTCATTGCAATGTGCATTGTTGAAGGCATTCTCAGTGCTAATGGTCTGGAATACTGTACCCCATGGAGGAGTCCATAAAGCCAGGCAATGCGATGAATGAGAGCAGGTTGTTCCACTGCAAACCTTCACCTAAAATGAAGAATCCACCTCTGTGATGAAAGGTGGAAATCATTGGTCCCCCTTTTTTTGGGCTGCGCTCATATCTGGTTCAGGCCTCAGGTTGGAATGCTGATTAGAAATGCCCTGAAAGGCAGTCCTGCTGGCGGTCGAGACCAGCCATTGTGAACGTGGCCTTCACAGTTAATCATAACGTCTGCACTGTTCGCGCTGATTGTATTGCTGGCTCCAGGGATCTGCCATAATTGGATCCTTGTAAGTGGGTTGGAGAAGCTAAACAACCAGATTGCTGTTTGTTTATACCTTTTCATATATTAGTAACGTGCCAAGACTTCTCAAATAGACTGGGACTTGTTTTGCTACTCGCCAGACCTAATTAGTAATTTATTCTTAACATATGCCTCAATTGTGGTCCTTTCCAGCTCTCTGTGATTAACTCAACTTTAATTAGACTTACTGATTCTTTCTTGGCTCCGCCTGGACATGTAGTGCGTTCTTCAAGGCACCAGTAGCTTGCTCAGTTAACAGGCGTGAAAAAAAAAGGTGCCCTTGCTGAAGAGGAAATTTTCTTGGCAACTGTCTGCCAGAATTTGGATGCAGGAGAGGCTGACATGAACCTAGCTGGTACAAAAAAACAAACAAAAAAACATCTGTAACATTTGGTATAAAGAAAAAATTACCCACCCATCTGTCTGGGCAGAAGAGGAGAATACCCAAAGGTTTATTTTTGAACAGCATTTGTCTTTGGCTTTCATCCAACCATTAAATGCATTCTAATGAATCTGAATCTGAGTTTTACTTCTGGCTTTTTGTTAATGATGCCTCTATTTTGGTTTTACGTGACATTGTGTTCCTGTGTTTATTGTCTGTGTGTTTTTTGTTGCTTTCCTTTGAAAGTCCATCTATTGCAAATAATAGACGTACATTGGGGGCCTCCTTAAGCATCGGTTCGGATAAACAAATGTCAACGGTGCATGAACCCTTTGCATGATTTTCCAACAGCATCTTAAGGCTGATAAATGATCTCTGACAGAGCTATTAATCCACCTGTTGTAGGAAATTCAAAGCTCTATTTATTTGTGTTGAAGGTTCATTGTTCTTGTCCGTACAATATGTGGTGGGCTAAATAGCTCGACACCACAAAAACAAAGCTTTATTGTGTGCCATACTGATGGGATAAGTCTTTTGAGAGGTGCTCGCTTTCCCTGAGCCTCATAAAGAGTGCCTCTATCTTCTAATCTTCATGTTCTCTGCGACAGAGCTGTGTGGAGTCATAGTCAGAGACAGATATCCCTGCAAGCGTAGGATTAATGTCACAGGAATTCAGCTCGGAGACGCTGAGCTCTCTACACTTACCACTCCGCAATCCCAACTTAATCAGATGGGCGTGCATAATTTCAGATTAATATCGTCTATGTAGCGGTAATTATCAGACATCTCTCTGGAAGGCCCGTGTCACCTTAGGGAACAGGAGTGCTCTCTCACTCTCTCTCTCTTTCTCTGTTGCTCTAACTCCATGTGTAAAAGCCCTGGGCCAAGCTGCATCTGGGGATCTTCCCCAAACTCATCTGAGAGTTACTCAACCCAAAACAGCTCCAAAAGGTGGCAATTAAAAATGAATGGCTTACCATTTAACTCTCAAATGGACTTTGCAGGGACTGCAAGCGAGGAGGGGCATTTTTCATGTGGCCTACAGTGTCCCACAGATAAAGCTCATTTTCTCTGTCAGTGGGGTAGAAAGAGCTGAAAAACGGAGAGATTTTCTTTTGGCCTCAGATGGAGCCCAGAGGGTAGCTGTCATTTTATTTAAGGTCACATGGGAAAGATGGGATTCCGGCTGTTTCGGCAGGCTTTGGTAGACAGGGCTCAGGTGGGAACACCAAACCCTCTGCTCAGGCTGCTTTCTCTTCCCTCTCTCACCATAGGGACAGTCAAGGGAGACTCATCCAGCCTTCATAATCCTCTGTAGTCTGAGAAAAATCCACTGGAAAATGTGTACTGTTGTCAACAACCTTGACGTTTAAGGGTATCTTAAAAACACGGCATTGACTTTACTATTGTCTTTGGTAAATGGTTGGCACTCTACTATGGACTGTGCACTGCAGGTATACCATGCCTCAATATCAAATCCAGTCTAAAGCCATCTTAGTTCAAGGTCACTGTGCACTGTTAGAGATGAGTTAAACCTACTATTGCTAAGGGTAAGTGATATGATGATATAATGTCAGTATCATGATAAATGATGACAATCATTTTTTTTCAAGACATTTACCTACCATTTTGTCATGATCTGTTACACTTTAGCAGATGTGAAGGCAACAATGATGAAGTGTGAGTTGGAACATAACCATTGTTTATTTAAGAAACAATAAAAGGTGTTTTTTTTAAAAAAAACATTGTAATATTTATGTTTCAGCTGTCATGTCCTACCTGAGTCTGCTGAGGCTCTTTTGCTTAATGTTGTATCCATGTTGGATAGTAGTTGTTCGATGCACTGTTTTATAGGCAGGTTCTTGTATAGGATTAATATCTACCTGTCACAACTGCACACAATACAGTGGGCGTGTTTACCCATTACTTATGCTAAGTACAGTCCATGTATGTTACAACATCCCTCTACATGGTTTAAACTGACACATTCATAGGTGAGAATACTAGTGTATTGGTATGTTTGCATGACCAAAAATCAATTAATTAAAAGATATCCTTTGAAAAAAGCTACAGTAAATGTACCATCACAGGGGGCTAAGCATGTGCCATAAAGACAGATATAGACTGATTACATGTCCCTGTAAGCAACAGCAAATGTAAAGTACCAGCAACTTGATTAGGTGCCCCCGACCTAATCTTCTTGCCTCCTGTTTTGCTGGTGCATCTAGTCTCCCCCAGCATCTTTGCAAACCTCAGAAAAACTGGATATCATATGTGTTGTTTTTCATGAAAATGTTTTAAAATGTCATGCTGTAATTTTGCCACATTGCACAGCCTCAACTGTCAGCATGGGCTATTGTCCCACAGCGTCCCTTCATTCCTGCACAAAAGGCCAAGCATCTTTGAAGAGCAATGAATCTCTGTTCCCTCCGCATAGGGGGTAGAGACTGTCTTCACACCTTACTCCACAAGTGCAAAACGAGGACAAACTTCCATGCTAGCACCTCCCCAGCATCCGGTAGCTAATGACTTCTCACTATTAAAACGTGTGAAGTTAAATTATGCTTGCAACTAAATGAAAACTTAAAGGGTTATTTCAGATTGTTTTGACAAGGTAGACTTATTTAGTGTAAAATCCCTTGGTTGTGGTATATTGGCTCTCTGGTAGCTCCAGAATGAGGAAGAAGTTATTCCAAGGACCATTTGTATTGATTTTTTAGTCATCATGTAACTTTTGGCCATTTTTATTGATCAAGTCATCATAAAATGCTTACAAAATCAGACAGTGGTAGCTGGCAATTTCAGGTGGTGTAAAGAAATAGAAATGAGAATGGAAAAAATTACATAAAACCTATTGGCTGCCTTTAGCAGGATCACAGACAGCTCTTTAGTCAAGGATATAGTTGATAATAGTGTAGTTGTCTTGATAGACACATCAGGCATAATGTGCATGTTGATTTTTTGTCCATATTTTGTATGTTTCTGTGTGTGTAATTATGGAGATTATGGAGGGGTGGGCCATGGGGAGGACTCGCTGGAAGTCAGGTGTGCATATTTAAGGTAGGAGCATCACTATCTTAATGTGATCATCATAGCAATTATTCACTGTTTGAACTCCATATGAGAAAACCTTGGAAATTGCATGAGCCCGGGGAGCAGGAGTATGTTTCTATGCATCAGCAGCAGACAATGAGAGAGCCCTGAATACATTCAGGCCCAATTCAGCTGAGATGAACTTGCAAGACGGAGGTTTTTCAATGACTGAGCGCCATCCGGACCGAATTCAGCTGAGACGATCTAGAGAGGCGGAGGTTTTTCATATCAAATTCCCTGCCCTACCTTTAACTCCCACCCTCTTCTTCTTGCAGTACTAAAGAGATGCAGTTGGATGTAGATGTGGAGCAGGAATCCGTCATTTTTATCTCCCAGATGGGGCAGACTGGCATCGGCTCGGGCTTTTCCTTGCTTTACGGCCCCTTCCCTCATTTTTGTTTTCTACACACGTTCCGCGTTTTTTAATGCGCTCTGTATTTTCCATGCCGAGCCCTGCCGTTTACTATGCATGATAAATTTTATTCCCATATTTATGCCCGTTATCCGCTGGACAGAGTGCTCCTTGCCGGCTCTGTCCCACTTCTCCCCTGGAGGGGCGTGGAGGCACGAGGAGGAGTGAAATGGCTTTACTCTAACAGAAGTCATTAACCCTCTATGTGCCCCATTGGTGGAACAGTGGGATACCCCCTGTACCCTCAAAACAAAGCATTACTCCAGAGCAATCCATCAAACTGGATTCATTTCAGTCAGACAGACATACTGAGGCCTAGACAAATGCCTGCAATATAACATAAAGCATGAGATACAACTTACATGCATGGGTAAACAGTTCGTCTTTGAGGAACATTACGTTTTGGCATTTATAGGAATTAGAGTCGTACTGATATAAAGAGTTTGAGACTGGTACTGATTTTAAAGGGCCATTATCCTGTATTTTCTGGTATTTATATTTTTCCCCTGAGGTCCGCTCATGACGGTTGTGTGGTTTCTGTACCAAGACACTGTTTCTATGTGACATTTTACAACCCCTCTTTATCCATTAGAATTAAGCCATCTGTTGGTGTTACATCCCTTTTAGACTCATGTAAATGATCTCTGTTCTTATTGGATGACCTTTATTGTGCCTCAGTAAAGTAGCAATCCAGGCAGAAACACACCTTAACTTAATGGGACTAAACTGTGTTAAGTAGGCGAAACTATATATTGGTTTTCTTGACGTAACTCACTGAAATTAGAACAGGCTCTTTTTGCGTGCTGTCTTCATTTCCATCGCTTTTGTAGGTTAATTGCTTTTGTTGTTTCCTGTATATTAGCTAAATCTGTCCTTTTCTCACAGAAACATTTAGAATGGTGTATTCTAAATGAAATATACTATTTTAACCAAGGTGACATGTAATGATGGTATTTGCAGAGAGTGGTGCGACAATGATTAGCAATTGCCTGGCATTTCAATTAAATGTCATTACTGCAACGATCTGCGAGCATCTTCTACCTGGTTTTTGGTGACCTGCATCTCATGTAGATGAGGACTTGCTCTGAATGCTCAATGTACCGAGTCAGAGGCTGGACCTTGACCCCAATGTTCTGCAGGGGCAGCGAGCTTGTGAGAAGGAACATCCATCCTAAAAGCAAGAGCGGACATTGTTTAGCATGGCTGATAATGGTTCTGGATGCTTTTTGTGTCCTTTGTTCTCTAAAAAAAGACAGCCTTCATCTATGAATTGTTAACCACAACCTTGCAAACAGTTCCGCTGGCAGCCTTCCTTCCTCTCTTCTGCCTGACATTTCTTATGGGCTTTCAGGTATGCCTAGAAAACCAAATGCATCTGTCTCCATTTAGATTTGTTGCATGTAGCAATCACCGCCTTTTTGTTTGTGACACAACACAGATGCTGTACCACACTGTTGGATGGCTGTGATCGTTTCAGTCGGTGAGAAACAGATAGACCTCAGAGTGTGATTGGGATATTTGCACGGCAGATGCTTGCGTGCCATGCATGCTTATCTGTAATTGCTTTACATTATAGCAGGAAGACTGATGGAGATGGTGGCAGCATCAGCAGGGTCTTCAGCCGCTAGTTGAGAGGGACCAGGCCCATGTAGAGCCTTAATCAGGCTTGGAATTTTGTTTCAAACCACACTGTAGCTAGAGGACATTGCCTGGGTCCAACCACAACTACAGCAACAACTTTTGAAACCAATCCTAACTCCCATTCAGAAAAGAACAGCCTTATTATTATTTTACTCCCATACGTTTTTGCGTATATGTTTTTTGTTCGGTACGCAGAAAAAAGCACTGCGAATATTGCTCTTTACCAATGTGTGTGTGTGTGTGTGTGGGGGTGGGGGGGTGGGGGGGGTGTTAGAGTGAAGAGGCTGTGCACTCATGTTTGTCTGTAAGAGCTACCAGTATTGGCAGATGCATTTGTACAGGGGTAACAAAGGGGGAGATCAACTAATGGCAAAAAATTGTAAAAAAAAAGTTATTGCTCAAATATTTGAAATCCCTTGTCATATTAAGAACATTACATTCAGTAATATATATATATATATATAATATATATTACTGAATATATATATAATATATATATATATAATAACATAACAAATATAATAAATATTTTCAAATATAACAAATATTTTCAAATATTTTGCTTCAAATATTTTAATCTGAGTATCAAAATGGCTTTTTCTTCCTTATGTTATTTTGGGAATGATAATTAAATATGAAATGATAAACAATTTAGAGTAACTGTCTATTAAGAATTGTTTAAGAACTGACACACCATCTGTCTCGAGTTTTGACCAACTTTCACGATGTTCAGTCTGTCATTCTACATGCATCTTACACTGGTTTTCTTTCTTTCTTACACTCTTCTAAAAAAAGACTAAATGCAGACTAAAATCCTGAAAGACTTGAATAATTAGAATTTGAAATCTGAACATTTTCAGATAAATGATGTCCAGGTGTTCAGCATAAATGGTTTTGTGCAGTTGGGTTTAAACGACTATTTCAAGCTGTAGGCCCAATCTCCCAATTCAGTCCACACATTTCACACAGTCCACACAGCCACACAGTCCACACAGTCCACACAGCTTCACAGAATCGTCAATATCCAGGACTTCTCTCTTGGGGAGGGGCTTTAAGAAGTACCCATGGAGGTTCTCTGCAGTCTGCAGGAGCTGTACATGGTGAGGCCAGTGGTGAGATGAAAGCAGAGCAGGCCTTTAGGTCTGAGTCTGCTGTAAGGCCTCCAGTTGTAGTGGAGTTGTGTTTGTAGAGCCATTGTCATGAGATTCCATATCTTCTGCAAAACACAATGATACACATTATAAGATAGCACTCTTATGGTGTAATTCC
The DNA here is from genome assembly GCA_037974565.1 of Clupeocharax schoutedeni. Lineage (NCBI taxonomy): Eukaryota > Metazoa > Chordata > Actinopteri > Characiformes > Alestidae > Clupeocharax > Clupeocharax schoutedeni. The sequence goes on from JBBPDH010000130.1 coordinate 21,022,973, forward strand.
AGGCTGTCAACATCCGGAGGGTGTGATAGATAAGCGAGGATGACAGAGGCAGTCAGTGGAGTGATGGCGAGATGTGTGTGGGCTAAAGGCGGCTGAGAGAGGCAGCCTCTGGCGTGACCTGCTGCTGGATTGGAGCAGATAACTTTTGTGGCAGGAGACCCTGCTGTCTACAAAGACATGCATCATTCCACAGGCCCTCTATTTCCAGACACTGTAGCCGCCCACTTGTGGCCCAGGCTGATGTGTCTAATGGAATCACTTTCAGAGTAACTTAGATGGGTAACAGTAGTGGAACTCTTTGGTCTGGAATCAGCTCATTGAGCTGGGCTTTGTTTCTCAATTAAATGATTTAGCTCAAAGATGATTCTTAACAGGTAGAAGAAGCTTTGCACAGAACACAAGGTGCCTCTTATTCAGCAAAGTTTGCCTTGTCTGATGTAAAAAAAAGACAAGAAGGTTGCTTGCCACAGCCATATATGGCCAAGAAATTATAGCTATTTGGCATAATTTGGCACCGTCCTCCCCCATATCAAATAGGAGTGTCTGTTAGTTGACATTACAGAACTGACAGCAAGTGTTCCCATCAAGCATCGGCAGTTTGCACGGATTCAATGGCACGTCATGTCTTGGAGGAAGCAGGTGGTAGATTTCGGTATCACTGCACAGCACTTTGTGTGGGAGACCTAACCAGACCTAACTAGCAGGTGGTAATTGAAACTGAAAATGATAAAAACAAAAATCAAAGTAATTATTTAAATAACAATTACATTCAAATCATACTAAAATATGATCAATTTTAATGCTTTACAAACTACATTATGTGAATCCATCCATCCATCCATTATCTACCCCTTATTCCTGCATTCAGGGTCGGGGGGGGGGGGCTGGAGCCTATCCCAGCTACAACGGGCGAAGGCGGGGTACACCCTGGACAGTCGCCAGCACGTCGCAGCATTATGTGAATGATGACAAATAATTATCCATTTGTGCCACAGACTTCTTATTGATGCTGAAATCTGATTAAACAGAACTGTGCAGTGTCCCAGCACAGAAACTGAGAAGTACCACTACAAAAGACGGATTCATTGATCTTAGATGAATCTCGGGGGCCTTTTTTAAACCAACAGGGGAAAAGGAACTGCTGATCAGTCATACGTACACCCCTCATCAGCAGAGCTTAAAGAATTAAAACGAACACAATGAGAAACACGTTGTTCATTTAAGCAGATTCAAGGCAACGAGGGATGGTCGCTTTGTGTTTGGTTAATTTATTTGCATCCACAATTTGTCCCCATGCAACTGAATGTGAAAGCCTTTTCTGATATATTTGTTTACTTTTTTGTGTGTGTGGTGGCTCTTTGTGACAGCTACATTTCAGCACTCTCTTTTTATTCTTATTCTCTTTATCTAATTTCCTTTGTTATGGCATAAACAAGAAACTTGTGGAAATTCAATTACCGCGGTCTTTAGAGATTCCCCTTGCGAAGCTGTATCGGCTCCATCTAGCTCTCCCCTGCCTTTGCTGTGCCTTATGCAACACTGGAATGAGGCTGCTAATTTATTCAAGAGCAGCACAATGCACCGGAACTGCCTAAAAAGCACCGAGGACTTATTTATTACATTGGCTCTGTATGTTTATTAATGGTATTCAAATGAAGGGACAAAAAAGCCAAAGACATTTTCCCGGCTCCGGAGGAGTTCGCTGATGACACATTTGTCAAGCAATGTGGCAGCTTTTCCCTTGCCTCCCGCCACCTCCTCCACCTCCACAGCTTTACCCTTCACATGTCAATAGATTCCAGCGCAGCCAGCTTCATTTCTGAATTGTGCAGTGGCCAGGGCCGTTTCAGGAACGAGTGGGTTGGAGGTTCCAAGGTTAGTTTGCCACTAATTAGTGCTCTGTAAAGTGGCACAAAAGGAACTTTTGCACATGGTTTGCTTGTCCTGTAGAGCCTATCACCCTCTTGTCCCATTCCAGGCCTCCACCCCGACCCCTCACACGCCCCTCACTCACCTCCCCCGCCCTGGACTAGCGAGCCCCGCACTCCAGCCGACTCAGCTCTGATGGGCTGTTGTCATAAGTGTCAGGCTGCTTGTATGGTAGAGGGGTGTAGAATCCATCCCCACTGGGCTGTGTGCTTGTTAGCATGGCATATGACAATCCAGATGCATGCAGTGGAGAAAAGCAAGGGTGCATAGTGACACTTGCTTTTGAGGGCAGGGGGGTTGCGCCTGCTGCTTCTGCATAATGGAGAAGTGAGGGCCATGCTCTTTGTGATTTGAGACCATAATTTGTGTGTAGCAATTTCCTGCGTGCAGCATCTATGAACGATATTATGGGGGGGTGGGGATGATTACACTAATTCGTCAGCCTCCATTTCTTCCTGTTCCGTTGCAACTCGAGTGAAAGAATGTTTCTAATCGTCAATGTGAATATTCACAAGTGGAGGAACATTATGAATGCCTCTTTCTCTTTGGAGTCATTTACTTAGAGATTTCTATCTTTTTGGCACTTGTGGAATAAGGCATTAATGAATTGTCCTTTATCGGATTCCTGTAGAACGGCATTGTTAGGGGAGGAAATTCCATACTTTGCATTTTAGATGGTCGCTATTAGACCGCGTTATGACTGAACACGCCCTGACTAATTCCCTGTTCTATGTGAGTGTAAGCAGATTTGAAGCACAAGCTGAAGGCTCTGCTCGCCCAAATCCAGCTGTCCTAATTTTGCTTTGTTGTGCCGATTATTGCTTTCAGGTCCTTTTGATGCTGATTATTCCTGTCACATCCTCGTGATGCTGTTTTTCACAGCATATGCTTTTACACGGCTGCTGTTACACTCCTACCACAGTTTGGTGGTCACAACGCTCAGGAGTTGTGTTAACATGACTGCTCTGTACCCAGCATCAATATGGATGACTCCAGATCTCCACGCTTGTTCCTGTGGCAGCACAGACGCAGACCAAACACTAGGCTTGCTGCTCGCCTCTGTTAATTTTTTCGTTTATAATGTATTTATGCTCAGAGCCCAAGATTTACTCTGATCACATGCTGCTGTTTCCACTTAGATCACTGAGTAGCTTTGGCATGTAGCAGCTTTACCTCGTTCTGTCCCTGCTTTCCCCTCTGCTTTTCTTTCTCACACTCTCTTCTTCCACCCCACCCACCCCGCCTCCCCTTCCTCCCTGCTTTTACCCTCCAGCATAATTTTGTCTGTTCTCCGCTCTTCCTCCTGATTTTCCTGAAATTAAGGCACTTGATTTTGCAGTGTGATGGGCAATTTGTTCTTTATTTGCCAGACCAGGCTGTGGTTTTCTACTGAAGCACAATGCATTTCAGTGGAAAACGGCAGTAAGCAAAGTCTTGATCATGACCATTTTGCTGCTTGTAGTATTTATAGGGAGAATCATTTGCTTTTTGCTCCTCTTAAAATGTGTATTTCCAAACCCACTCCTAGACATAACCTGACAAATTACAGTAACCTTGGATGTTGCGCTGCAAAGGCAGGCCTGCAATCTTAAACTCACACTTTTAATAATAAAGATGGCAACAGTTCTTAAGAGTGATGTGGTAGAAGGACAACTTTGGCCCCATTCAAAGTGAAAGTGACCCTTCTGTCATATGTGAACGCACCACTGCACACAGTGTGAACAGGACAAAATGATACCTCTGTATTTTATGAGAACAACTTTTTCAAAATGTAAAAACTCATCCACATAATGTGAAGGTTTTACTCTTGTAAATGTTTCATAAACTGTAAGTCTGTGCCAATAACCGTGAAGAAACCTTTATTTGTTTCTGTCCAGTCATCTCCAATTCCTCACACCAGATAGGACCCACTTTTTTCTCTGAATCACATCGCAATCTCACTAGACAGTTTAACACACTTGAAGGAGAATGCTGACTGCCAGTTCTGTGGTACCACTGGGGGCATAATCTTCTGATGATAGGCCGACACTTGGGCAGTTGCCAGTCGTGAGCCCAGGAACCTTTATTTTTAAGAGTGTATTATAGAGACTGCTGTAGGCCTCATTCAGACCTATACAGATATGTCTGTAATTGCATTCCTTCATGCATGAGAAATTGTATTCCTTCACACAGACATTTTGAAAATACTCACAAAAGCATGCCAAACACCTTACAAAATCTTACGTGTGTATTGCACAAGATATAAAGCAAGAAGTTTCAAACAGTACAACCTCTATTTATAAAGGTATCACCAAATCGTGGAATTTGTGTCTTGACAGAGAGCATAGAGATAAAGTAAAGCGAAGGTACCAATGACCCAAGACCCATTCCCGACATGATTTCTGCAGTCTGCTCTACTCAAACTGTAAATGAGCACAAATTGATCAATTTATGCTATGATGTCAGTATTATAAGAGAATTATAATGTATTTATAAATTATTTAATATAAACAGGCAAAGCATCACAAGTTGACCTTTAGATGGTGTGACACACAAGGTTGACCTCCTGAAACCCCGGTGCATCCCTGAGACAAGCACACACCCTCAATGGACATTATGATTCTGCTGGTGTCAACCAATGAAAGTTCTTAGGGTTTTATTGAGCTTAGAATATTTGTTTTTACCCTTCTTTTCTGTTCCTGTTTTTATGTTTCAAATGGTGTGTTTAAAATGTACACTGGAGGCTGCAGTATTTCGGTTAAATAGCTGACTCAGATTTAAGCTGTTTTTCAAGTAAGAAACAGTTGTGGAATTTTTAAGCTCTGATGTACGTCACTCTGGATAAGAGCGTCAGCTAAATGCCGTAAATGTAAATGTAAATGGAGGCACGCTAGGCACTCACCATGGTCACCGGGCAAGAGACAAGCGATTTCCCTCCTATATGAAAAGGTTTGCTGACTTTTTATACAGAAAGTATAGAGAGACAAGCAGAGTGGGGAGCATTGATGCTTGCTGTGTGAAAAGCCTTTTACCCTTCCTTGTGAAAACACAGAGTCCAACTCATAGAAAGCATTTTCCATGTTGGTTTTCAAAAATATCTGTAAATGCATACATGGAGTCTGAGACTCATTTTTAAAGCATTTCCTGAATCACAGCAAAGGAACACACTCGCCATCTCAGCAGTTCTTGTCCTCTGCTTAAGCCCTTGTCGTTTTAGTGAAACACCATAATGTGGAGTCCTGGGTTCTTTGCAGATCTGTCGTACTGAGAGCAAGAATATGTAGGAATTGCCAGTGAAGGAAGAGTTCGAAAGGTTCTAAAGCTGTTAATAATGCGTCCCTCAGCAGCAGTTGACCAATAGCTGAGGAGTAAGGGATGGAAGCAGTGGCTCTTGATGCTGATTGGCTGTCTTGCCTTTGACGTAGCAGCCCGGCCCAGCTCAGCTCAGCTTAGCTCCACAGAAGAAGAGAAGCTGTTAAATGAGCTTGAAAGGGCGTAAAGAGTTCGGCTTCCACCATCAAAGCTTCTCTCTCCTTGTTCCTCAGTCGACTCTGACCCAAATCAAAGTACATGGAGAGAAAAATACTCTCGGTTTTCCTGTTTGGGGGGGTGCATCTGGGGGAGTCGAAAGGGAGGCGTTCAGCCCTCCATGAGAAGGTGCAAATGTAGCCATCTATTTTAGTTCAGTCAGGAAAGTGCTACGTTCAGCAATGCATTTTCAATTTGTGTTTGCTTTGGCAACCAGCACAGACACTCACTTTTTAAAATGGTTGTTTGAAGAACTCTGGTGAAGAAGCCAGATAGATTCTTCTTACACTGCATGGCAGATGTTGGCAGGTTCCTGCTGTGTCCTTTAATTTCAGTTCTGTCTTTCTCATTATCTAGTTGAAAATGCCAACCGAACAGTTAGAAGGAGTGTGATTAAATATTAAAATTAGGTTGGAGTAACAGAACTGTGTCTGCATAGTAATATTCTTACACAACTGCAGAAGACCTCAAATGGAAGGACAGCAGAGGCGCAGTAGCTTTTGAATAAACAGTGCCAGATGCTGCACAGGAGTCCCTAACTAACGGCCATAAAGTTGACTAACGGCGAATGAGGATGCCCCTGTTGGCGGGACACCGAAGCAAGGTCTCAGAGGCTGCTGAAGTTACGGTGCGCCCCCTCCCCCTTTCCCCCGTGTAGATAGATTCACCCTGCTCCTGTTTTATCCCCTTTGTTCATTAGACTTCTAAAGGAATAATTAACAAGGCTTTAAAGCAGCTTTTATGGATCACCTGCTGTCCCCAATATCATTTTTGTGATTGCGCAGCAGAAAAGCGCCAGAAACATTGATGCTAACGTCTGGCACTGAAAACTCTTGCAAGATCAGTAACTCTCCAATTAAAGCAATATCCCTCAGTCTACAGTGCTCAGCACCTGGATTCTTCAGGATGACTTTTATCACAAGATGGAGGACAAAGGAAGGACCTTCTTCACTCTTAACACTGTGTTCTAGTTCTTCCAGGGTGAGGAATTAGCTGTCCTTCTTGAAAGAGATCAGTTTTATATGGGAGAAACTCAGCAATCCAGTCTTAGCTAAGGCTGCTGCTGCTCACTATATGAACTTGATCACTGAACAAACTCCTTTGATAATTGGACAGACATGATTGTCTACTGCAGAAGTGATTATATGCTATTCTATTTCATTTCAAAGTTATAATTTACTGTGACCAATTGAAGTGTAACAATACATTCAGCCCACGATCCAGCTGTCTGTTTGCAAAATTTTGAGAAGCCCTTCTTTACTTTGTTTCTGTTGCTATGTTTGTCAAACTTTCAGCTCTGGTAAACAGCATCTAGTGCTAAAAGACCTCTTTCATGTCTTGATAAGGAGATTTGAGTGACAGAGTTTGACCGTTCAAATGAGCTAACACTGCAATTAGCCAGCTTGTTGTTGTACACAAGGTCTTGTGAAAAGTTCTCACTGCAAATTTGCCAGAGTTTACTCCTCACTTGACAAAAGATATGGCATTTACTGTTGTGATTAGTCATTATTCACAACGGTGAGTTAAAGTTTCAATGCATTCACATTATTTAGGGCAGAATATAAGACTGTAATTATGTTGTTGCACAACTGTTTTCCACTTTCAATTATTGTAGTGATTCATAATGTCACTGTTAAACCCAACATGTGGAGATTACAAGGCATCTGAAGTTGATTTGGAGAAATCCTGTGAAGAAATCTACAGGGAGTGCAGAATTATTAGGCAAGTTGTATTTTTGAGGAATCATTTTATTATTGAACAACAACCATGTTATCAATGAACCCAAAAAACTTGAGCTTGACTCCATCCTCAACCCGAAAAGGCCCCACAAGCTCATCTTTGATGATACCAGCCCAAACCAGTACTCC